>CM053742.1:38606542-38662092 GCA_028658305.1 Pachyuromys duprasi
CTATCCTCTGTACACAAAGATCTGGACCCTTAACCCAGGCTCACCAACAAGGTTCCTCTTTTCTGAGGGATGCCACTCTCTCATGCCTGCATTTTCACTGTTCTGGGTTCCTGTAGGTCAATTTCCCTTTCCTGGAAAGTTAGGTCTCTGTGTTCCTGCAGAAAGACATGGCTATAAACACTACCTTTCCTCCCTGAAGGGTTATAGAAGCCTGTGTCTAGGGCCTACCCAGAACACACTTGTTTTGATTTTGTACTTCTTGAGGGCCCTTGTGTCTAGAACTTGCTAAAATATGCAAAGCACATTCTAATTCACTAAATGACTTCTCTGCATGAGGACACAGAATGCTATCATTCTGTGGTTCCCACTAATGCTGCCCATCATGCTTTAGGAAATACTACTAAACAAGATAACTCCTCATAAAAACAACAACAACAACAACACACTTCTTTGTTAAAAAGTGTTTCCCTGAGCAGGGCTTGGTGGTGTACCCAGCCCTTGATGATAATCCCAGCACTCAAGGAGGCAGAGGCAGGTGGAGAGCTGTGAGTTCAAGGTCAGCATGGTCTATAGAGTCCACAAGAGCCGAGGTTACACGGAGAACCCTGCCTCAGGAAAAAAAAAAGTGTTGCCCTAATATATTATTAAAGAAATTTATGGCCTGGTGAATTGTTTCCCAAAAGTATTGACAAAGACTCACAGGATTATATGTGTTCAGTAAATTGGGCAAAAAACAAAACAAAACAAAACAAAAAACCAAGCAAATCAGAGGAAAGTAAAATAATATCAAAAGAATTTTGATCTTCACCAATGAGTGGACGTTCACATGTAGAAACTAAGAGTGTAGAAACTTTCATCTTCTGTCAGAGTCTATTGTACGGTTACATATAATAGAACAAAACTTTAATATACATGTTTTCTTAAAAAAAAAAAAACACCTTTCTATGGTTTTGGAGTAGTTCAGTGGTATCATGCTCAAGAGCCTAGATTAGGTCTTCCAACAGTACCTGTTATCTTACGGAAAAAGCTATTTTTGGAGGCTGGAAAAATGGCTTGATGTTGAAGAGCATGCATGGCTCTTCAAGAGGACTTGAATTTGGTTCCCAGGATCCATACCAGGTAGCTTGCAACCACTTGTAACTGCAACTTTAGGGGAATCCAACACCCTTTGGCCTCTGTGGGCACATGTACATAGACACACATGCAAATAAATAAATAAATTTAAAAGCTGATGTGCCAATTACATGCACTTTTGCACTTTTGATTCAATATTGGCATTTTTGTTCTGTTTTGTTTTTTGGGACAGTGTTTCTATGGGTAATAGCCCTTGCTATCCTAACCAGGCTGGGACTGAAGGTGTGTGCCACGACACTCAGCTCAATATTGGCTTTTAATATGCGACTTATTTTTTGAGAAGGAGTCTCACTATATAGCCCAGGCTAGTTTCAAACTCAGAAGCTTTACGCCTTAGCCTCCGGACTGCTAGGAATCCAAGTATGTGACCCCCTAATTTAAGTTCAATGAGACATTTTTATGCACACATATACACAATAAAAATTCATGCCTTTACTCTCAGCACTCACAGGTAAAAACAGGAGAATATTTGTGAGTTCGAGGCCAGCCTGGTTTAGAAAGAGAGTTTTGGAACATCCAGCGCTGTTATACAGAGAAAACCTGTTGCAAAAAACAAACAAACAAACAAAACAAAACAAAAAACACCACACACACACCAAAAAATCACAATAATGGCCTAGGGAAAAACACCAAATTCTTCCTTGGTCATGAATGAGACTAAGCAATGCGAACATGACAAAACAGTGGCTCATAACAGCATGGTCAGTTATGACTTTCTCTTCCCAGTGGACTGATTCTTTTTTAAAATCATCCCAAAAGAGTTATGAGTTGATTCACACAAAATAAAAGTGACATTCATTCATTGTTGAAAATCCACACATAAAACTAAAACCAGTCTGCTCACTCAACCTTCACCGCCTGGATTCTGAAGTAATCATTGGTAGGAGTCTTGTGAAATCCAAACATTATAGCCAAAACCAGAAACAATATAAATTGGGGTGCCACTTAACAACTTAAGCAAGCATGCCAGGGGAGCACATTAAAGCACAACCAAGGAGCAGCTATTTTCTGAAACTTCAAGTAAATTTTAAATCACCTTGAATTCTAATCCTCAATTATTCCACTTCCTGCGTTTTAGGCCTACAGTTTTCTCCCACCCCCTTTTCAGGAAAGGAACCATGGAAATAATCCAGTCTGATCTTTTCATTTAACAGATGAGGAAACTGACACCATAAAAGATTAAGTGACTTGCCCAGGGGTCATGGGTGTAATTGGTAGCAGACTCATATTAAAAATCTAGGCATACTGAAATGGCACAACCTGCAGGAAACCATGGCAGTGGAAAGCGTCATTTTGCAGACAGGATGTACTATACCCAGTTTTAGAATGTACTCTTAACACATAGCTTAAAAGCATGGCTTTGAAATGGAGTTTACATAGGGCATAGTGGCGCGCGCCTTTAATACTAGCAATTGGGAGGCAGAGGCAGGTAGATGTTAGAGTTCCAGGCCAGACTGGTCTACATAGCAAGTTCCAGGAAAGTCAGGACTACATAGAGACCTTGTCTCAAGAAAAAAAAAAGTGAAATTACATTTACAGTGTTTTATAGCTGTGGAAAATTTCATGAAAATGAAAGATCTGCTTGTGCAACACTGACATTCTTGCTTAAGAAATAAAGCAGAAGGGAGTCCTTGGTCTCCAATGCCATAGTTGAATTAAATGTTTGCTACTGTCCCAAGAATCCCACAGTCTATTGCCTAGTTCTGCAGGCTTTCTTCCATGGAGACAGAAGTGCAGACACTGGGACTTCTCATTAAACAAATGAGCTTCTAGGCAACTTCAGGCCAATTTAAACCAAACCACCTTGGTCTGGTTCAGGCTAATCAACCATTAAAGGCCATACTCTAGTTACCTCCTCCATTCCCTTGGCAGCCTCTCATCATTATAAGAACAGTTTAAAAGCACCTTCTGTCACATCATCCCCCTCAAGTCACACCCTTAATGGGATACTTTCATTTCACTTCCTTCCCATCCCCTGCCCCAACCCAGGCCTTCAGCTAGAACTCTTAGTTCCTTTGTAAACTGAGGTTCTAAGGGTTGGGTTTGGAGCGAACTGTGTGGAAAATCACTCAACAGGTATAAGAGACAGGTCCGGCTGAAGAGTTAGGCCACAAATAATGAGGTATAAAACTATAGACAGACACATGAAGCAGGTCCCATAGAACTATAAGAACCTAAGAAAGTAAGACTTGGCCCCATAGGCATGAAAATTTTTTTTGAAGGTTCATGTGGAGGGTAATGTGATAAGACGGAATTTTAAAGAAAGTGAACAGTTGGTTTGAGTGGAGAGTAGTAGAAATATGAAGACGCCTGTAAGACCAATTACAAGGTTGGTATAAGGTTGACAGCATTAAAACATTGAGAGCTTGGATTGAAGTTATGGATGCAAAACTGAGTTGAAGATAGGGATGGTAGGAGACATTTCAAAGGGATGCCAGGTTAGAAAGAAGACAAAAAGAAATAATCAAAGCTGTATTATGGTTTGCTTTAAATCCTAAGTGATTAAAAGATGGAACTAACCAGAAACACTGGCACACTCCCATAACCCCAGCACTCAGGGAGGCAGTGGCAGGTTAAACTCTCTGTGAGTTCAAGGCCAGCCTGGTCTACAAAGTGAGTCCAGGGCAGCCAAGGCTACACAGAGAGGCCAAGGTTACACCCTGTCTTGAAAAATATGATGGGACTACAAAAGGTTTTTTGATTCATGGACATTATAACTGTGATTAGAACTAGTAGAACAGCTAGCCAGTGAGGACATCCTATCATCAACTGAGATACCTGGGTGAAAATCAGAAAGAAGAGAAGCATCCATGTAGACAAAATATCTGAAACGATGACGAGAGCAGGATGCATTCATCAAAGGAAAAATTTAAAGATCAGACAAAGATGTTAAGACAGAAAAGCAGAGAAACAGAATAAAGGAAGTACCAAGTTTCTGGAAGGAAGCACTTACTGTCAAATTTAGCTAAGGGCAAGGAGAAGAAAGGAATGTAAAATCCCAAGCAATTCTTTTCTAAATTTGTATTTATTATTATTGTTCATGTGTGTATTGGGGGGGGCACGTGACACAGTGCACATGTGGAGGTCAGAGGACAACTTTATGAAGCCAGTTCTGCGTTGCCTGTCATAGCCTATAGCAGTGGTTCTCAATCTCTCTAATGCTTTGAGCCTTTAATACAGTTCTTCAGGTTGTGGTGAGCCCCACCCATAAAATAGTTTTCGTTGCTACTTCATAACTAATTTTGCTACTGGTATGAATCATAATGTATTTTTGGAGATAAGAGGTTTGTCAAAGGGGTTGGGACTTACAGGTTGCAAACCACTGAATTAGAGCATGGCAAAGAATAATGAATTGTAAAATCAGGAGAATATAATTTAAGACACAAAGCTCAACTTTTTCTATGAGCATGTGACACATTACCACAAAATTCTTTGTGTAATGTTTCTCCAGTAAAGACTTCAGTGGTCATTCTGCCATCATCTCCAGACCTTTGAAATCCATCTCTCTATTCCAGGCCATTTAAGTCGGTAAGGGAGAACGGGAGATCTAGATGAAATGAGGACTACACCATGTTGGTATAATGTTCTTTTGGAATGTATACAATTTTACCCTTGTTCATTCAAATGTTGATTTCTCTACCCCACTACCTGGTTTCAATCCAGACATTGCATTGTGATGTTTATTCTAAGTATCACCTGTCTCAAGTTTGTGTAAACATAATCTGTATTTTCAATAAAGCAACCAGCCACAATGCTGAGCAATGGCGAGAACAAGGTAGGTCATCCTGGTGGGGAGGAGAAGAGAAGGAAGCAAGTGGGAGGAGTTGGAGAGCAGAGATTGGCAGGAGAGGACTTTGAACCACGAGGAGAGATGAACCGAACCGGACCTAAGATATGACTAAAAGCAAGTATAATGGGTAAAATCTGAATGGTAGGAAACTATGAGGGCTTGGAAGTAATCACTGCCCAGCATTGTGCTCTAGGTTAACTAAATAAATCCTAGTATGGTGATTTGGGTATATAGCTGGTTTAGGATTAACCACTGTTTAACTAAAAGTTAAATCAATAATATTAATATTAAACAACAATACCAGCAAGAGAAGCACAGCGTGATACACAGTCTCATGTATCTAGAGCTTTGAAAAAACCTGCTTCAATGCATGGGCTGGACCTAGACCCTTAAACATATGTAGCAGATGGTGCAGAGTGTTCATCATGTGGATCCCCTAACAATGGGAGTAGGGGCTGTTTCTGACTCTGCTGCTTGCCTCTAGATCCCTTTCCCCTAGCTAGGCTGCCTTGTCTGGCCTCAGAGGGAGAGGATGTGATTAGTCCTGCTGTCACTCGGGGGGGGGGGGGGGAGCAGAGGGGTGTCCTTCGGACCTCTTCCCTGAGAAGGAGAAAGGGGATGAAGGGATAGGGTGTGAGTGGGGAACTGGGAGGGGAGGAGAGAGGGGGCTGGGAGCAGTCTGTAAATTGATTTAAAAACCTGCTTCAACTACAGGTTACAGATTAGAAGACATCAAGTGGCTTCTGTGAAGGGCACTAAATGCTTTTCTTCTTCACAGCAGAAACATTTATCATGTGATTGGTAAAGCAAAGAAACAGTAATTTCTAGTCATCACTGAATAACCAAGAACTACCCTGTTGCTTTTGCCAACCTCTACTGTTCTTCTTTTTTTCAAAGAAGATTCTTGAAGATTCTTTTTTTAATTTATTTTTTATTTATTATAATTTATTCACTTTGGATCCCAGCGGTAGCCCTGTCCCTCATCCCCTCCCAAACCCACCCTCCCTCTCCCTTCTTCTCCCATGTCTCTCCCTCATTCCGGGTCTACTCAGCCTCCCCACTGGACAGAATATACATAATATACACTATCTCAAAGCCCATCTACTCAGCACCTGAATAACTCCACATCTGTGCTCAACAGGGGTTCAACTGTGAGATATCAAAGACAGAAATGTACAGTGATATTCACCTAGAAATACCCAGCTAAATAATAAAAATGACATTGCTGTATTAATTTTCCTTCTCTGGGAGACTGCTAAATTACTATGCAATTTCAAATTAGAAGACTGTGGAATAAAAGCATGTTGCTATTGGCTGTTTCTTAACCTCCCGGGGCCCCAGATAAACGTCTCTGACTCATCTATTAAGTGTTGATAAGACCTATGACATAGGCTGACTGGGGAGATAGACTAAATAAACACTTTATATTTACTGGCAAACTGCCCTGTATATAAGCATTGCTCAATAATTGTCAGCTGCTATTATTAGAAAGCAAGCATTTGACTGTTCATTTGTACAAGGACGCAGATAGAAGTCAATTCATATCTGAAATGTATGGCATATGATAAGGTTTAAACAACACATTTGACCATGAGACCAGATTTACAGGACAATCCAAAACTTGGCTATAAAATGACCTATGTCTTTAAAAATTTTTATAGTGCTGGGGCCTCACATACTCTAAATAATTATTCTGCCACTGAGTCACACTCTAGCCCCTCCCACATCTTTTGCATCCTTATAATTACACATGTTTAAATTGAAGCCTTTATAATAACAATGCAATCAGATGTCCCTGGAAACCCCACGAAAAAGTTGAATCCCCCAGAAATAAGAATCTTAGGTGCAGTAATCCAATTAAAAATGGGGTACAGAGCTAAACAGAGAATTCTCAACATATGCATATCGAATGACAAAAGAAGCACTTAAATGCTCAGTGTCCTTAGTCATCAGGGAAATGCAAATCAAAACCACCTGAGATTCCACATCACACCCATCAGAATGGCTAAGATCAAAAACTCAAGGGACAACACATGCTGGAGAGGTTGTGGAGAAAGGGGAACCCTCCTCCATTGCTGGTGGGAATGTAACCTTGAACAACCACTTTGGAAATCAATCTGGCGCTTTCTCAGACAATTAGGAATAGTGCTGCCTCAAAATCCTGCATGCCACTCCTGAGCATATATCCAAAAGATGTCCCACCACTCAATAAAGACATTTGCTCAACTATGTTCATAGAAGCTTTATTTGTAATAGCCAGAATCTGGAAACAGCCAAGATGTCCCTCAACCAAGGAATGCATATAGAAATTGTGGTACCTTTACACAATGGAATACTACTCTGCAATTAAAAACAAGGAAATCATGAAATTTTCAGGCAAATGGTGGGAACTAGAAAAGATCATCCTGAGTGAGGTATCCCAGAAGCTGAAAGACACACACTTATACTCATTTATAAATAGATATTAGACATATAACACAGGATAAACATACTAAAATCTATACTTCTAAAGAAGCTAAACAACAGGAAGACCCTAGGGAAGATGCTTAATGCTCATTCAGAAGGGTAAACAGGGTAGACATCAGAAGTAGGAGAAGAAAAGGAACAGGACAGGAGCCTTCCACAGAAGACCTCTGAAGGACTACCCACCAAAGTGTGGAAGGGGATACTGAGAGTCATAGCCAAATTTTTGGCACAGTACCAGAAACCTTATGGAAGAAGAGAGAGATAGAAAGACCTGGAGGGGGCAGGAACTCCACAAGGAGACCAACAGAGCCAAAAAAACCTGGACCCAGGGGGCTTACAAAGACAGATACTCCAACCAAGAACCATGCATGGAGAGGACCTAGAGCCCCTGTTCAAAGGAAGCCCATAGGCTGCTCAGTTTCCAAGTGGGTCCCCTAATAAGGGGAACAGGGAATCTCTCTGAGTATGAACTCAGTGGCCGGCTCTTTGATCACCTCCCCCTGGGGGGTGCAGCCCTAGGGGGTGCAGCCTTAAGAGGCCACGGAGGAAGATGATGCAGCCAGTCTTGATGAGACCTGATCAGCTAGGGTCAGATGGAAAGGGAGGAGGGCCTCTCCTATCAGAGGACTAGGGAAAGAGCACAGAGGGAAAAGAGGGAGGGTGGGTGGTACTGGGAGAAGATAAGGGAGGGAGCTGGAACTGGGATACAAAGTGAATAAATTGAAATAAATAAATAAGTAAATAAATAAATAATTTTTTTAAAGGGGGAGGAGATCCCTATCAATGGACTAGGGGAGAGGCATAGGAAGAGAAGGGGACTGGAAGGAAACGAGGGAGGGGGCTACAGCAGGGATACAAAATGAATAAATTATAATTAATTAATTAATTAATTAATTAAAAGACTCCTAGGTGCTTTTTTGTTTCAGGTGGACCACCCCACCCTTTTAAGGCTTCTGGTGACTTCCCATGATAAGACAGGACTGTGCAAGGAGCATTACAATGAATTTCCGTGACAGCAATAATTCAAACTTGGTTTTGTTTCTTAGGTTTGTACTATGCTGAGCTGGAAAATGTATTCTTTATCTTGCGTTTCCTGAAGAAAATTGTTACTGGACAATCTGGGGCCGAGTTGGTAAGGAAATCTAATAAGGGACACAGCACAGTAGATAGATTAGTTAACGCTGAGAGCTTGAAATATATAGTGCCACCAATGAAATCATGTTTTCAATGGAGTCCTGAATTATCAGTTAGACTCATTCACATATATACTATGCTATACTTCCACTCAGAAAAAAATAAAAAATTCTAACCCAACCAGTTGGGTCAGCAACTGTATCCAAAAACCTAAGCAACCAAACTAGCTTTCAGTAAGCCAGGAATAAGTTTTTGTATTTTGCCCCAGGGCCGAGGGTTATCTAGCCATCAGCTCTGAACTGTAAGATAACCTTTCCTGTATAAATGGGGCCTTTATGATCGCATTCATTTTCAGCAGAACTTGAGAGAAAGGAGCCTCCTTCAGAACCCGTTGCCAGAGCCTGAACCTCAGAAACTACCTTCAGGAAGAGGACAGAGTGACAACGCTCAGGGAACTGCAATGCAAGGCATATACGTAACTTTATATTTCCAAGCAACCATATTTTAAAAATATGTAAGATCTAGGAATGGTGGCATGTGCCTGTAATCCCAGCCTCTAGAGAGGCAATTAGTAATAGGAAAATCGCTTGATTGCAGGAGTTCTAGGCCATCCTGGGAAACATAGTAAGGCCACACACACACTAAAAAAGAAAAAAATAACTGGAATAATATGCAACTTATTTAATATAATGTAACCAAAATATGTTTTGCATTGTTTAGCACACTTAAAAAAGCATACATTTTGGAAGTACTCAATAATCATTCGTGGCTGTGGATGCTGTACCAAACAGTAGAACAATATTGAGTTTAGAGCCACTGACATAGGTCAGTGGGAAAAGGTGCCCACCCCAAGCTAGATGACCAAGTTTTATCCCTGATTCCAGTTAATGGAAGGAGAGAACTGATGTCCTTCCACCTCCATACATGCATCAGAGTGGCACGTGCAGACGATCATGGGACAGACGTAACATATAAATAACTGTAAAAAGTATGAATAGCTGGCATATTTGAAAAAGACATGACAAACACCTCCACCATGTCGGCCCCTAGCTATCTCTGCTGCAGCCGTGTCTACACCCTCAGTCAGCATGGGAAGTGCCAACACCTGACCGGGAGCTCTGAGGGAAGAGGGGCGGTGAGCAGAGATGTGTTTTTAACAAGTCAAGCTGGAAACCCAGACCCATTTACCAACAGAAACAAGAATAAACACAATAGCTCTGTGGCTGAGTGACCTCTACGGGTTAAAGAGGTTTTCCTGGGAAGGAAGCTCTGCAAAGTCAATCATCACTTGCAACCCTGTATTCAAGAAATAAGTATCCCAGGCTGCCAACATCTGTGCGTGGGGTTGGACTAGATCTCACATGCACATTCTCTTTCTCTAAGGTAACAGGAGACTGGCTTCAGGATCTAAATGAAAGGAGTTAAGTTTTCTTGACTGAGACCCCACCCCCACCCACACAGAAGGCCCTTCAATCTGGTCCTTCCCTAGAAAGCACATTTCTCTCCAAGACAGAACAGCTGCCTTGTTTGGTCACTGTGAATCTAAGGACCCTGTGTTCTCAGCAGTCCATACTCTCTTCCAGAAGCAAAGGCAAACTGAAAAGGAAAATATTTGCCTTCTCCTTACCTGCACCTGGCCCTCTACTCTCCAATCCCTGTGCCAGGATGAAATACTTTCAAGGAGCTGGCACTAATTAAAAAGCACGCAACTTCAACTAATCCTTCAGCATTACCCCACCATCTTTCCATTTCCTCCTTACCCTGGCCCACTTCAACAAATGCTGTGAAATAATATGCAAACAGGCACAAACAACAAACCCTACCCCATTTTTCTTCAAATCCACCTCAGACACCTTCTGAAAAGAAGTATACAAACAGTAGTTTGTCCGTTTCAAAAGTCTTGTGCTTTCTGTCACAGTTTTAATGAGATAACCTGAGTTCTCAGTCTTACATTCTGTCACACCTTCCCCTCCAATCCTTTGGGTTGAGTTCACTATTCTATTATTCCCATTTTCCCCTTGAGCTGGGTGTTTGTTTCTTGGTATTACCCTAGGTCTCCATAACAAAGCCTAGCGAATAGAGGCTGTTTGATAAATATAAATGCATGTCTAGACTGCAGATGTAGGGAGGCACTGTCAGACCACCTTTGGGAAGCACTATGTTGATCACATCACAGCAATGATAAAAGGACTTCCATGCAAAAGGACTGCAGGCAGATGAAGGAAAATTAGACTTGTTAATGGTGATTACTATCTGGAAAAAAATCTTGAAAATGGGGCTGTTGCTGGGAATAATGGGTAGCTCTCGAGTGTACACATTTCCAGAAATATTTTTTTTTTCTGTTGAGTACCTACAAAGATCTAGGCATTCTCTAGTACTAGAAGTACAAATAATCTTATGTTCAAATGCTCTATGAGTGAGGTCAAGATGAAGACTATTATATTTAACATGCTAGGAGCTATGGCAATATCTCAGCAGTAAAATGCTTGCCCAACATGTATGAGGCCATGGATTCAATATCCCAAAAACATATCAACACACATACAGTAATAAAGTGCCCAATGCAGAGGTGGGGCTATGGAGACAGTGTTAAGGGAACAGTATTAGACAATCACAAGGGGACTTGCTACACTGCTCGGAGTGGAAGTGGGGAAGAGGAGCCAGACCACTTTAGAGAATATACAATGAAGGGTAGAAGTTGAATGGACTCAGCAGCACGGATGCCTTTAATTCTAGCACCCAGGAGGCTGAGGCGGGAGGAGAGAGATGAAGCAAAGCCCAACATGATGGCACAAGTCTGTCATCTCAGCACTTTGGAGGCTGAGGCTGCAGGATTGCTACAAATTCAAGGTCTGTCTGGGTACCTAGTGGTATCCTAGATCAAACGAAACAAAATGAGTTGAAATATGTCCAAACTACAGAGAACAACATATACAATGAAACAGAAGTTAGAAGTATAATGAGTTTGGAGATGTGGGCTTTGCTTCTGTTGATTAGAGCCTAGGTTCATGTGAAAAGAAGAACGTGGGGAGACATTCTTGGAAAGGTAACACAGGTCCAGATAAAGGCCATGACTAGTGTTTAGGCCAAGGTGTTTGCTTGGGCTTTATTCTAACCTCTAATGGAAAACAC
This sequence comes from Pachyuromys duprasi, assembly GCA_028658305.1. Taxonomy (NCBI): domain Eukaryota; kingdom Metazoa; phylum Chordata; class Mammalia; order Rodentia; family Muridae; genus Pachyuromys; species Pachyuromys duprasi. Next base: position 38,618,199 of record CM053742.1, read on the forward strand.
TGACAGATTTTTTTTCTCTTAATTTATCCACTTTTGGGGAGACTATCTCACTCTTTAGCCCAGGCTATCTTTGAATTCACTATGTAGCTGAGAACTCATCGCAATCTTCCTGCCTCAACCTTCGAAGTGCTGGAATCACAGGAGTGCGCCACCATTCTGGGCATGGTTTTATTCTGAGGACAAGGTATGTATATGCAGGCCAGGCTGGGATTACAAGCATAAGCCACCTTATCGAGTGGCCTGATGAATTTTCAAAGAAAAAATGACTATTTCATTTTATTTAAAAGACTAACAAACTGGTAACAATGAAGGGAAAGAATGGCTGGAAGGCAAGACCTGTTGGCAACTGAATGTCAGCTATAATAGTAGCCCAGGTGAGAAGTGACAAATGGTGAAACTTAAAGAATGAATGGATGTATAAGAGGTCTGGGATACAAAGTAGATGGATTTCTACAATTTTATCACTGTTCCCTAGTCTGAACACTGTACTTAGACAATCATACCTTTGCCAGAGATGTAGCCTTCTAGAATGAATTCTTTTTTGTTAATTTATAATAACTACTTTCAAATGCTTCATAATGGCTAGTAAGGAGGGAAAGTGAGAAAGAAAGCCAAAATCAAGCTAGGCTTAGTGGTGCACACCAGTAATCTCAGAACTTAGGAGCCAAAGGGAGGATGGACTCTTTGATTTCCAAGCCAGCCTGGTCTACATAAAGTTTCAGTATAACCAAGGCAATATAAAGACTTTGTTGGGGTGGCAAAATCATGGGGGAAATAATTAATCATCAAAATGAAAGTGCTACTTTTAAGCAGTTTTGGATTTTTACTTTTAAAAGAACCCTGGAGGGGTGGGGAAAGCCAGGTGCAGTGATATACGCCTATAATTCTGGCACTCCGGGAAGTAGAGACATGCAGATCTCTGTGAGTTCAAGGTCAGCCTGGTCTACATAGTGAGTCCAGGACAGAGAAACCCTGTCTTGGAAAAAAAAACCAAAAAACAAAAGAAGGAACCTTATTCTTGTGGGTCATGTAACTATTTCACCCTAAAGCATTTGTACAGATTCTCAACCATAATGGAGGACTCCATTAAAAATTGTTCCTTTAAGGAGTGTGGTAGCACACACCTTTAATCCCAGCATTCTGGAAGGCAGAGGCAGGTGGGTCGATGTGAGTTCGAGGCCAGCTTGGTCTACAAAGTGAGTCCAGAACAGCCAGGACTACACAGAGAAACCCTGTCTCGAGTCCCCTCCTTCCACTGCCACAAAGTTGTTCCTTTACCCAGGTGGTGGTGGGGCATGCCTTTAATGCCAGCATTCAGGAGGCAGAAGCAGGTGGATCTCTTATGAGTTAGAGAATAGCCTGATCTAGAGTCTGGGAGTTCCAGGGCAGCCAGGGCTACACTGGAAAAACAAAAACAAAAACAAAAACAAACAAACAAACAAAAAACGAAAAAAGGGTGCTCCTTTAATATCTTAATTAAAATCCTAATAAATATCTGTTACATGTATCATTTTTTTTTTACTTCCTTGGTCTGTAAGCCAGAATTCTTTCTCCTTCTAGCTCATATTAGCAAAGGCATGAAGACACCAGTAAGCAAAAGTAACTACACAATGTGCTCAGCCAGTTGCAGTGGCACATGTATGTGAGCCCAGCACTCAGGAGGCAGAGGCATTCAGATCTCTGAGTTTGAGGCTAGCCAGGTCTACAAACTGAGTCCAGGACAGCCAAGGCTACACAGAGAAACCCTGTCATAAAAAGCAACAACAACAACAAAAAAAGAGAACTGCTCACTTTTTCAAATTACTAGCTTAGGGTGTATATCTTACTTATACGTCTCATTACTATTTATACATGTGTTTCGACTATTTCTGGAAAGATGATTCTGGGTTATGTTAAAAATAATCTCCTTTAAATAAAAATAAATTTTATAAGGTGGCTTCTAATATAAAATCATTTTAATACTTATACTAGGAGAGAACCCAGGTTAATGGCTTACATATTTTTTTTCTGACAAGCCAGCCTCTCCCCATCACAGAATAAATGGAAATTATGATGCATAACTAAACAATATAAGACAGCAGAATCTCAGCCAAGACTATTAAGAACTATAATTATTGCCACAAAACCTCTCACACAACATTTTTAAAGCCCTGTACTATATTCATCTTCTAAGGATACACTGCAGATTATATATAGTATATTATAAAACACTAAACAGTGCTATCCTAGCTATGCACAACGAACGTGTATAAGTACTATATACTTCCAGTGTTAAGACTTCCAACATGATGTATGAAACATGTTTACAAAGCAACACTAACAGATTTAACCCGCAATGTTTGCATTTCAATGTGGTCCCCAAGTTACTGCTCCAGTAACTTCTCACAAGATTTATTGTCGAAACTTGTAAGTGGATATACTGGGAAGAGTTGCATGCCTGTTAAGAAGAAATCTGTGAACATGCACAACCCATGCCTGTTACAGCTGCAACAGAAGAGGACCCACTAGCTAAATAAAATTCATTTGGAAGCATTTGGAGCTGGATGTAATCCATATCTTAGAGGCAAATGTTACAAAGCTTCTGCAGCCTCAGAGAAAGTGAAAATGACACTTACTTTATTTATTCTGCAGAGCAATTTGCTACCAATAAAACACTACCAAACCATCACATTGCTTCAAGGATCTCGGGCCCCTAATGGAGAGTGAAGTTAAGCAGGAACTAGAGTGCCTGCTGACAATCAAAGAAAGACCTGTTTGGTAGCATGTGTGACAGAAAACAGTCCTATAGAGCTCCCAGCTACTAGCAAGTGAAAATCTATACTGAATTTTGAAAAAAGTATCACCAGATGCTCTAAAATTCCTAAATTTTTAAGCAAGCTACAACCTAAAAAGCAAAAGAATGAAGCGATCACAGGCAGAGTTGGACAAGGAAGATAAGTGCAAAGTAAAAATTCAGAAAACTCTTCCCTACATAATGGCCTGTTAATAGTAATGTTGGTGAAGGATAAGCATATTATTTGATGCTTAACCTTTCCTTTTACCTAGGTAAAACAAAGAACCTGAAAAGGTTTGGGAAAGCATAAAGACTAAGTGATAAATAATTAAACATAGAGGGGCAAGGGAGATGGTTCAGCAGTTAAGAACACTGGCTGCTCTTCGAGAGGTTGCGAGTTCAATTCCTAGCACCCACTCGGCAGCTCACACCTGTCTGTAACTTCAGTTGCAGGAAATCTGACACCCTCACACAGACATACAAGCAGGCAAAACACCAATGCACATAAAATAAACAATAATTATAATTATAAAAAGTAATAATTAAGCTGTATTCAAAGTATCTTCTCACACTTGATCTACATGGGGAAAGAAATCAAAGGGAGAATGCTTCCTATTTAAGAGGGGAATGTAAGGTGGCAGGAGAAAAAATAAAATTTCCGCTAAATATTGAACATTTTCTTCTATTTCCTACAAATACTGAAAGCTTCTTAATCATGTGGCTAAGATACACAGCCACTAAAAAGTATATGGCAATTTAGGACAATTTGCTGAATAAAGGAAGTGGCGAAAACACAGTATAAATAAGCACACTGGCTGGGAATGTGGCTCAGGGGCAAAACAGTTGCCTAGCATGCAGGAGGGCCTGAGTTTTAGCCCTACCACTGAAAAAAATAGTATGAGCTATGGAATTCTAGTGCTATACTTAAAGATGTAATAATGATTCTTAAAGTGGGGCAAGACATCTTATTTTTTCCAAGGGAAAGGATTATGTAAATATTGTCACGTAGTTCTTTTTCCTTCTTCTTTCTTTTTTGAGAAAGTGTTTCCCTATAGAACCCTGGAATTTGCTGTGTAGACCAGGCTGGCCTCAACCTCATAAAGATCCATTTCACTCTGCCTTCTGAGTCCTGGGGATTAAAGGCATGCAATGCCATGACAGGCTATCCTGTAATTCCAATGACTATTATCAGTCCTTGCAAAATGCTCAGTAAGCTGCCCTTTTAAAGAACACGATATATAGGAACACTGTTCTTGTAGCTTATCCCCTCCAATAGCCATAATACAAAGGGTAGGCTCTTACTGTTGTTATTAGTAGTAGTCAAAGGATGTAAACATTCGGACTCTGGATCTTATTTTATTTTTCAATGGTGAGGATAGAATGTTTGCAAGGCTTCATATTTTTAAGTGCTCCATTGCCGAAGTTTAGGTCTCCAGCCCTAGGTTCCCTGGCTGGCCTGGCAAACTGGCATCTCTAAAAACATGACATTTTGTAAGATGTCTACTAGCTCAAAATTTTTTTGGTAGATAAATAAAAATTGACAACAAACCGGTGAAGCCAGAATAGTGTTAGGAAAACCTACAAATTAAACCTTTGGTCAAAGCCAAGAGTTACCAAATCCGTTTCTTCATTTTCATTGTGTCAGAAAGAACATTCCTTGGCTAACTTACTTTGAGAGGTACCTTTCATTAAAATAACTCAATAAACCAAAGCTTACAACACATCCAGACTTCATGAACCTCTTGTAAATTTACTAAGATGGGTTAGCCGTGTGTGTGTGTGTGTGTGTGTGTGTGTGTGTGTGTGTGTGTGTGTATGTGTTGGGGGTAGGGGAAAACGGAAGGGTGACGCACTAGTGAAAGACATCAAGGATAATAGTAACAAACAAGGCAAACCAGTTCTTTATCACTTCACCATGGGAACACAAATAACTAATCCACGAAGGCTAAGGATAAGACCCTAAGAATCAAATCATTGAATCTGACTAGTGCTCAGAGTCCAGTTGTTCCCTTGGCAAATCCCTATGTAGCTAAATGCAAACCTAATTTTGGATGCAAATAGGAAGGTCAGCTCCCTAAAAAGCTCTGGCCCCTGTTAAACCAGTTCCCTATGAAGGTTCTACCCGGGCACCCCCTCCCACCCCACACCGACAACACACACTCCGTGGTTGCTTCGCAGGAATTTCCAATGAAACAGCAATAGTCGCTAAGGTAACTGAGAGCTGGGCTCAACCTGACCTGGCACACAGCAGAAAGGAGCATGCAGGGTCTGGGAGCCGGGAGCAGCAGAGACTAACCATTTCGGAGAGGGTGGGGGCGCGGGAGGGGCAGGGATGGGGGCGGGGGCGCGGGAGGGGCGGGGTCCAGGGCCTTGAATGCAAAGGAGCTGCTCTGGGAGGCCCGCGTTAGTGCGGCCCCCCGCACTTGGCAGGAAGAGGAGGGGAAGATGCGGTGAAGGAGAAGTGGACAAGAGGCGGGCGGGGGAGGAAGAGGAAGCCCTGGTGGGGCGGGCCGAGGGATGGAAGGAGGGACCAGAGGAGGAGCCCGGGCGGCAGGAAAGCCCGCGCTGGGCTAAGAGTATATCAGGGCGGAGTCCCAGGCGAAGGGGCCGAAGCCTCACCAAGGGCCTTGAGCCCTCCTTCCTCTGCCTCCACCCCTCCCTCCCTCCTTTCCATCTCAGCAGCGCCCTCACCCTGCCTCCGGCTGCCTCATACAAAAGCAAAATGTCCGCCATCTTCCGAGGCGAATGCAGCCACCGCACTGCAAGTTCTGCTCTCCGGCGCCTTCTCTACCCGGGCTGCCCATCCCTGGGCCCCTCCTTGCGACCCCCAGCCGCCGCTGATTGCCCCACTCCTCCTGGCCTTCGGCGCCCCTCACACCAGCCGGTCCTGCAGGGCGACGCAGTACCGCCACGGGCGGAGGCGAAAGGGATCAGTAGCCCAGGCTGGCGGACGCCCACGCTCTTCCCGCTCCCCGCGCTGGCCTGTTTACCTTGATGCAATACGGAGGCTCATCGTAGGTGACCAGCATGTACCTGTCTCCGCGGCTTGCCGGGTCCCGGGCGCGCAGCTGCGGGGCGAGGGATGACGGAGGGGTCGCATAGGAAACGAGGGGAAGCGATACAAACGTTACAGAAGCACCTCAGTCCAACACCCCCCCATCCCGCAGCAGCGAACCCACTCTCCTCTCCCTTTTACCTTCAAGAATAACTCCACAGCGCCTTTGGCAATGTCCAAATAGGAGGTGCCCAGGTCAGTGCGCTGGTTCATGGAGGCGGACGTATCTATGAGGAACAGCAGGATGGGCATCTTCCACTACACCTCTGGTTCTGCTCCCCACTCTCCCGGACCCTTTTCCCTCAATGCCACGTATGGCTACCCAAATCCTGAACTCTAGCAGAGACAGGGAGCAAGAGGAAAAGGGGGAAACGGGGTAGAATAAATGGGACCGCTCCTGGCCTCCTCTTTCTGCAGCCCCAACTCCTCTCCCTCCAAGGGAACTTGAAAGTGTGAGTATGTGTGGGTCTCAGGGCCTCTTCCCCTCTTCTGCCACCACTACTGCCCGCCGCTGCTGCTGCTGCCCAGGACTACTGCCGAAGCATCCGTCCACGCTCACTAGAGCGCTCGCCCCAGACTGAGAGCCCTCTCTGTTCACTGACACAAGTTCGGTTTGCTCACCTACCATCAGCACCATGTGACCAGAACCCACGCCATTGGCTGCCAATTATGTTTAATTTGCATATTCATTAGATGACAGGGTAAAGGGAGGGACTTGAGCCAAACCGAAGAGTTGTAGTTGGAACTCAGGCTGGAGAAAATGGGTAGGGGAGTAAAGGACTCTCTTTAAGTTCGGATTCTCCTTTAAAGGATTTGAAAGCCGTTAGGGTAATTTGTTTGGTCCTTTGGATGAATTTTCTTTTGTGCTTCAAAGATGGTAATTTGAAAGGAACATAGAATTGAGCAACAGTTGTACAGAAACAGATGTTTAGACAGGCTACATAGAAAATGCTTGCTAACTACAATCAATCAATCCTGCCAGTAGCTAAAACCAAAACAGTTCAGTAACAGCAAACTTCTTTCCTGGCCAGACTTGCTCGAATTCCTTTAGATTAGTCCCCTCTTCCTGATCAGTGTTTATGTGTCGTTTTCTCAGTTGTATTCAGCATGTAGTCACTTTAAAAAATGAAACTATTGCTGAAACAATTACCCTAAGCTTTCCTTTTGTAAGGACAACTTTCTCGGCTTTGAAATATTGGCCAGCCTGCAATACTTCAACCACTGTTGTCTCCGTGAAGCTTTTATCCATGGGTGGTATTCTGCTTCAACTCACATTTATTGAACGTCCACAAAAGTGCCAGGCACCCATAGTAAACTCATTTAATCTTTGAAATATGTAGTGTTGATGGTACTGAAACTTAATTTTAAGTAAAAGGAGTGACCAACTCTGACCCCATATAAAGTACTGATTAATTGGTCAACTACAGTTGCTTTTGTATTTCATATGACTCAATTTTTAAACTTGTAGTTCAGGCTGGCCCTGAACTAATCCTCCAGTCTCTGAATGCTTCAGCGTATCCTACAAACATGGGCTGCTCCAAATGCTGTGACATTATTTTTCATACAGACTACTCGGTAGGGTCGCAGCCCAGTGTTTGCCCAACACATGTGAGGCCATGAGTTTGGTTCCCCCGCACGACTGATGATGATGATGAGATGATGATGGTGATGATGATTATAATGCAGAGTATTTCTAGTAATGTGCTATACATAAGTTGGAATCTTGGGCTTCAGTGAATGGACAATTTTAATAAAAAGATCACACACCTATCTGCAAATGTTTTCTATGTTGTTTGTAGACATCCTATGTGTATGTTCTGTGTATATGTGTATGTATACATGTATGATGTTTTCTGAGAAATAAGATTTCAGAAGTGATTCCTTGATGGTTTATGAACCACAGACAAAAAAAGTGATACAAGTAAAAAACAATGTGGAAGCAATTGTTCACCGTCTAGAAGTTCAAAAGGTTTCATGGGCAAGGAACAAGGGGAAATCTGGATTAGAAGGAATGGTGTGAGCACAAGTCAGCCAGAGACCATACAGTGCATGATGCCTTTCAGGGCAGTGTATTGGAATATAGAGAATTACTGGGGAAATAGTGTAGAAAGACATGAAAATCCCTCATTTTCATTGTTTTAATTGGGGCTGGAGACGTTGCTCATTGGATATGAGTGCTTACTGCTCTTGCAGAGAACATGATTTTGGTGCCCAGCACCCACATAGAATGATTCCAGGCCCATTCTGGCCTCCGTGGGCACTACACACACATGCACAGATACACGCACACATGCATGTAATTTAAAATAAAGGTAAATCATTAAATATTACTGAAGAAAGACTATCTACATGAGCTAGGGTGCTAAATCAAAGCTTATGACCAATGGGTGCCTGTGTACTAGTTTTTGTATTGCTCTGTAGTAAATTATCACAAATTCAGCATCTTAGCACATACTTAAGTGTTATCTCAGGATCCGATTTAGGTGGATTCCTACTCCATCTCACAAAGCTGTAGTCAGGGTACTGGACAGGCCACATTTTTTACCTGGGAGCTCAGCTGGGAAAGAATCCTCCTGGTAAAGCTCAGGAAGGCTGTTGGCAGAATTCATCTCATTATGACTGTATGTATAGAGGCAGAGGGCCACCCACAGATCTATCTAACTGCTGCTAATGTTCCTGGCTACACAGCCCTCCCCATCACCTGTTCACAATGCAGCTGTCTCTTCGGGGCCAGCAGGGAAAGCCCTCTCTCCAATCTGCTGACATAGCGCCTTGTAAAATGTAACATAATTATGACAGTGACATCCATTACCTTCGTAATATTCTATTGGCTAGAAGCACGTCACAGGTCCTCCACATACTTAAGGAAAAGATAGTATACAGCACAGGTACTTATCTTGGGGCCCAAATGAAAATTCTATATAACTTTAGGGAGAGAAGTTGTACAGTTTTGCCTAATTTATAATCTTGATTAAAGTCAAATGATGATGATGATGATGATGAAAGCAGTGTCATTTAGCCAAATAAATGCAATAGGTTGATTTATTACATTTTGGGATGTTTTGTTTGTTTGTTTGTTTGTTTGATTGATTGATTGATTGATTGATTGATTTTTTTGGTTTCTCTGTGTAGCCCTGGCAGTCCTGACCTCCGCTTTGTAGACCAGACTGGCCTTGAACTCAGAGATCTGCTTGCCTCTGCTTCCCAAGTACTGGGATTATAGGCCTTTTGTTTGAATAATTACAGTACTATTCACAAGGAGTTTATAATTTATTGTGACATCATTTATTTATTTGTATATAGAACTGTTGAACACTAGTCCACAAGTGACATTTTAAAATGACTTTTAAAAATCTCTTTTAGAGGCTGGAATGATGTCTCAGTGGTAAGAGCGCCAGATGCTCTTGCAGAGGATCTGATTTCAGTTTCTAGCCCTTGTATCAGGCTTATAACCACCTCTCTAGTCCACATTCATGTAAACGTAACCACAAGCAGAAATACACACATACACAATTCAAAGTGAAAAAAATTATAAAAGATCTCTGATGCTTTCTTTCCAAATTTGCTTATGCCTTACTTTGGTAATCAAGAAAGGATCTCTCTTTCAAAATAGTACATGCTGAATCTTACAAAAATGCCCCTGAAGGTGAACACTGCAGGAAGTTTTCAAGAGTGACTTGCTAGCATTATCAAAGTACAACAGTTTGCTTTGGTCATGCAGCTCCCACAGGGTAGAGATTCTCCCCTGGCAGGCAAATGCCTTATAACAAATTCATATTTCCTCAAACAACGTGTGTTATTTATTCTTTTTGGCATAAGCTTGAGTGTAAAAAAAAAAACAGTGATATAAACTTAAAATCTGAAAAATGTCCACATCTCATTATAAAATGCAAAAGTGGCAATATACAAAAAATAGCAACTTAGTAGATGTAGATACTTACACAGATTAAGCCAAAACCCCAAATGGATTTCTCAGTATGAGCTCTATTATGGTACCCTGTTGAGACCTGTGTACTAAACATCAATACCAAGACCCAAGAGGTCTTTCTACATATTTCTCTGCTTCAGACCATCCACTCCTGGATCGACTTGACCTTCCCAGTAGAGTATAAGCTTTTTGAAGGTACTCAAAGCCTATGATCGATGCCTGGTGCAAAGTACTTGCTCAATAAATGTCTGTTAAAAAATTATCAAAATCATCATGTTTTCATTCTTCCCCTTTCTTCTGTAGTGGTTGGGTATTGTGTTGCATATCCGTTCCTAGGGCTATTCAGCCCTTGTATCATTGTCCCCACCCCAGCATCCTTCCCCTGAAGAAGGTAGTAGGACTTGATCCCTGGCACTGTGGATCCAGGACCTTTTGGATTTGGGCCCCAGTAGGCCTCTGCAGAGCAAACCCTTGAAATCTCACCTTGGCAGCTTGCCTTGTGTACCGTAAAATTTGTTTGGAGTAATCTGTAGCACACTGTCTGTCTCTCTCAATCAAATCTTTCCTACTATTTCCCAGTTTTAGGTTTGTTTAGGTTTATATGATTTTTATTCATGAATAGACCCTGATTTATTTCACTACCCTCAATCACACTTTCTCATTCCAGTTCTTCCTATCTTATGTCTGGTGCCACCAGATGCTTCCTAGGGAGGAATTCCTACCCTCTACTGCTCTTCTGGCCATAGTTCCCTTTACCTAGCAAGCAGGCCTCACTACACTTATGTTTTATGAGCTTGGCCATTGTGGTTGCTGATAAATGGAAGTGATACTTTGTTCCAGTGTAAGCCTATTTCACTTCTCACTTTCCAAGGATGCGACCCTCTTGCCATTAAGCATGCCTTGATCATCACATTTTTGTTGGTTTTTTGTTGCTGTTGTTGTTCAGTTTGGGTTTTTCTAGACTTGGTTTCTCTATGTAGCCCTGGCTGTGCTGAAACTCACTCTGTAGATCATACTGGCCCATACTCACAGAGATTCACCTGCCTCTGCCTCCCAAGTGCTGTGATTAAAGATGTGCACTTACCAGCAAATCACCACATCTTGAGAAGATATGACTTATCTCTCAAGTCTGCTTTTCATGGCTAAGAGAGGAATAAATTCTCCAAGCTTTTTTCCCATACCCTCACCTTTTATAAGCCCATATAGTCGGGATTCTTTCTCTAGAACTCCGTGGAAACTGCTGAGATGTTCTCAGCGGCCTGTTTATAGACAAGCCCAGTAGTGTGTCCTACATTCTCCCACTAGTGGCATAACTGCTTGATATTTGCCTTCCTGAGCTCCCTGACCCTACCTGCCTGCCTTGTACACATACTTTTGTATGCACCATGGGGTTTCATAGTAGTGAATGCTAGGGCAGTACTATACTGTTGGCATATATCATAGTCCTCCACCTTCCGTTTCTTCTAGATTCATCCTACTTTATGGACTAAGACTTTTTTTACACCATGACTGACATGCAAACATAATCTGTCTCACTTATTCTGTGGCTCCGTCTTTTCTTCCTAATGCCTCCCCTCCACAAGACTGTCTTATCTACAATGTTTATTCACTTAGTCATTCTTTGTTTTATTAGAAATTTCTTGGAAGAGCTTTTTATATGAAAGTCAATGGAGGAACTGTTGCTATAAGAGCAAATACATTATTCCAACTTTGCAATAAGCCAACATGTGGCTTTGGGCATGTTATCTGACCTCTCTCTGTTCCAAATTCATCATCTATATAATGCTAATAATAATGACACCTCATAGGATTGTTAGGAAGATTATATGAATTGATGTTTGTAAAAGTTTTATAGATGGGTCATTATAATGACTCGGGTCTGTAATCACAGCTACTTGGGAGTCTGAGGCAGATGATGACAAGTACAAGGACTTCTAAGTAACTTAATGAGATCTTTTTCCAAAAGTAGATAAACACAAATTGACTGGGAATATAGATCAGGGATGAAGAACTACCATGCAGGAGGCACTGGGTTCAGTTACCAAATACTGGAAAAATAATAAAAAGTTCATTCTATGTACATATTCAATAAAAGCATTATCTTTCCCAGCAGAGGGGTTGATCTGTATGAGTGGAGTCCAGAAGACTTGAGCAGTCTACTTTTGTAATGTAGATGCAATAAATTTGTGACTAAGGATTGGAAAGAAGCTTGTGCATGATAGGAACACTGGAGAATATAAAGTCTTAATGTTGGACTGAGCATGGGTATGAGGAAAAGTTTGTAATGGAGGACCACCAGTATTTTGACTTGGACAATAGGGTGAAGAAAATGGGTTAAAGTGGGGAGTAAGGCAATAATTGCATAGGAGGGGGGGGGATTCATTCAACAAATATTTATTTAACATCATCTATGTGCCCAGCATTGGGTTATATATTTATTTATCCATTTATTTTTATGTGAATGGGTATTTTTCCTGCATGTATGTCTGCACCATGTGAGTGTCTGGTGCCAAGAAGGCAAGAGAAGGATACTGTATACCCGTGGAACTGGAGTTAGAGATGGTTGTAAGCTGTCCTGTGAGTGCTGAGAATTGGAACCAGGTCCTCTGAAAGAGCAGCAAATGCTCTTAACCACTGAGCAATCTTCCTAAAGTCTGCTCTCCTGAAATGTTTTACAAGTTAAATATACATCAGCAGATAGTACAGGTCAAAACCCCTGCTTTTGGGGCCAGAGAGTATAAAAGAAGAAGATACCTAGTATATTAGATGGCGACAAAACTGTAAGAAAAGTTGAGTAAGGTAGAGAGGGCCAGTCTGTGTGAAGGGGATAAGGTGAGTTTGAGTCATCTGTTGTAAGTAGAAATAATAAGAAAACAAATTAGTATAGTAAAGTCTAAAACTAAACCTCAGACAATGACTAAGCTGCCTAGAGGGTGCATCATTCCCTAAGCATAAGCAAGACAAGGGGCTTACTCTCCGTGCATTTTATCTCAGTGTCAGAATCTTATGAGATAAGGCCTATTCTTCCTCTTAACAAAGGTGAAGAGACTTGAGGCCCCTAAGCTGATTAGCTGCCTCACTCAGAAGTCAAGCATCCCTACTCCTTAATAATAGCAATAGGGCAACTAGCCTAGCAAGCCAAGATACACCTGAAGAAGCACAGCAGAGGAGCCCAGGAAAGCCAGAGTAGCAGGTTACAACGGAGTCAGAGAGAGGAGGTCATGAGCCACCCAGCTGCAGGTGGTACCATACTGTAGGACACTGTAGAACCTGGGATTCTGTTTGTTTGTTTGTTTTTGTAATTTACCTATAGATAACAGTCCATCTGCTTGTGCATCTAGGATACTCATTTCTGAAACCCAATGGGAAGAGGTCTGGTAATGGTGATGGGGAACCCAGAAATTCAAAATAAGATTCCGACATTTGCTGATTAAGGGCGTTTAAGAGCCCCTGACAAGACCCAGCACAATCCTTTTTTAGCTGGGGCCCAGGCATGGCAAGCTGTATGGACATTTATAGACCTGATTGCTCTAAGATGTGGCATAGGCTAAAAATAAAAATAGCTGGTGATGAAACTTTGGCCCAGTGCAGACTTGACACAAGCTTCTCAGCAGGTTCTGTCACTTGGGTAACTTCCTGTCACAAGTAGGGTGTAGAGGCCGCTGGGCAAAACTCTTGAAATCTCCATCTTTCCCCTTCCTTCCTTCCTTCCTTCCTTCTATGATATTCTCCTTATAGCTCCTGCCCTGGAGGCAGTAGCAGCATGACCGCTGTGGTTATGTAGAGTCAGGAACACTGGAGGCAAAGGAATCCCTACCCTGTGGGTGGCACGGGGTGCACCTGACACACAGTATAAGCACCTTGGTGACAGCCTCATCTTTTCCAGAAACCCAGAACTTCCTTTCAGCTCTTGCTTTCCTTGCATGCACAAGGCCATCAAATCCTGCCAGCCATCTGCCTTTTTGATATTTTTCAAATTCATCTCCTTTCTGTCCCCCAGCCCCTGTGCTTTCAGTCGGCCTCGGTTGTATGATGTTTCCTGGGGAGATAGGAACAAAAGGTCTTCTTGCCCCAGATAAGGTACTGACAACAGACCAAAGAAATGATCCCACCCATGTCTCAGGGAACCAGTAGGTTTTTCAGGGTAGTTACAGCACTCGGAGCGAAGAGTTCCTTAAAGGAACACGAGACAACAAAAATCCACCCCAGCATGGGCAACCACCCACGAAAGCTGGACACTACATCCTTGTAGTGTCCAGTTTGGGGAGCAATGTCCTCGGCACAAAACACTCCCTTCTAGGGAAAGTAGGGAGACAGAAAAGAGGCTGATGAGTCTCAGGAACCTTAAAATTTGAGTTTCACAACCCCCCCCCCCCACACACACACAAGTTTTACAAGTTGCAATGAGTGCTGGGGAAGGAACTTCTTTCCTTTGCTTTCTGAGCAGCTGAGACCTACTAACTCAGCTGCCTGCATGTCACGCAGGGAGCTCCAAGAATGTCACACTAGCGTGAGCTTTTTTTGGTCATGCAGCTGCCTTAGAATCACCATACAGGATCCTGTAAGGAAGCCTGATAAATTCATTAGTTCACTATGCTAGATTTGGATAGAGTTGTTAATTTGGTCTATCATTGGTACTGCTTCAGGGATAAATACACATTTGTTCACATTTCCTCAGGAAAAAAAAAGATGTATAACAGCTTTGTATTGTTGTGACAACATACATTAAAAAAAAACACTTAAAGAAGGAAACATTAATTTGTTTAATGGTTACAGAAATGTCAGTCTACGGTTACTTGGTCCACTAGGTTTCAAGCCTTTGGAGGCAGGATGTGATGGTAGAGGATGTGGCAAAGGAAAGGTCCATGTTGTGGTGGGCAGGAAGGAGAGAGAGACAGAGAGAGAAAGACAGAGAGAGAGAGAGAGAGAGAGAGAGAGAGAGAGAGAGAGAGACAGAGAGAGAGAGACAGAGACAGAGACAGAGAGAGAGAGAGAGAGAGAGAGAGAGAGAGAGAGAGAGAGAGAGAGAGAGAACTTTTATAAGTAAATCCTTCTTCCAAGGCTAACTAAGCTATGAATTCATATATGAAGTAATTCATTCATGATGTGACCACCTTGCAGAGGCTCCATCTTTGAACATTCTTATTTAGCCCACAGTGCTGACAAACTTGTGCTTTTTTTCTCTTTCACTTCTGGAGAAAACCACAGCTATGAAATATTCTTAACCAACTTTGATTCCTGAAAACCATTTTCTTTGCTTCTTTTCATCATTCTTTTCTCTTCCTTATGGCTATTTTTAAAAGTCAACAGCACTGGACCCCTATTATAACATGTCCTTCAAAATGTAACAAGTCAGAACTTTGACTTTGCTGTACTAAGAAGCCAGCTTATCACAAGTCATTCCATCTCAAATGTAGTCTCCTGGTTTTCTCTCTTGTCACGCGAAGACAGAAGCACTCTTGGCAGCAGAGCTTGTTCTTTTTACATGGCCACACAGGAACACAGGAAGTCACTTACTTGATGTTCAGCTCATCAGATATGTGTTTCTACGTGCTTTCCTAGGCATTTGCTACATGCTTAGGGGGAAAAATAAAAAACAACAGCAACAAAAAACCTCAAACAGGACACGATTCCTTTGGTAAATGTTGGAAAGGATACAGACAAAATTACTGAAGGGGGCCATATAAAGGTAGGACTTAGCTGACCGTTTTCATGCAAGGTCTTTGAAAGAAGTTGTACCTGAACTTGGCTTGAGACAAAGAAGAGTTAGGAACACACAAAAGAGATAACTATCTTCCAGCATAAAGAGCTAGTAGGAGGCCAGGCATGGTGGTGCACACCTTTAATCCCAGCACTCTGGGAGGCACAGGCAGGCAGATCTCTGTGAACTTGAGGCCAGCCTGGTATACAGAGTTAGGCCAGGACAGCAAAGGCTACACAGAGAAACCCTGTCTCAAAAAACAAAAACAAAACAAAAAAGAAAAAAGAAATAGTAGGAGGAATAGACATCTGAAGCTTTGAAACTGCGGCTCTTCCTTTCTTAGCCAGTGCACCCATCATCCCACTGAATGTGGCCAGACTCCCCTTCTCTGGAAAAGTGCTTGGATGTCTAGTAACTGCCTTCGTTGGAAATCATTAAGCATTACTACATCAGCAGCCTGCCAAATCCTCCCACCCAACCTAAAGCCAATGACTGCCTACCATAGCCCCCTTGTTTTGTGGTGTTAATCTGCTTCAGGCTTGGAGTTGCAGCCTGAAACCCATATTCTTACTAAGCTCTGGCCCCCCTGCCCTTTTCTATCCCCTTTACTCCCTTCTTCCTGAAGGCTTTTTTCTGTAACAAATTCTAAAAATCCAGCCCCTTAACTTAGATTCTGCTTGTAGAGAAGCTCACTTAGGATAGGGTGTTTAATAAACTTCTGCATACTTAATATACCATGAAATCAAGGTGAGTCAAAGACTACATGGGAGATTAAATCTAGGAATAATGGAAAAGCCAGTGTATAGAAACACGGGCCCTAGCATGGTGGTAGTGGTGGCAGGGCAGTGGTGCAGGCCTTTAATCCCAGCACTCAGAAAGCAGAAGTAGGCAGATCACTGAGCTTGAGCCTAGCCTGGTCTACAAAGTGAGTTCGAGGACAGCCAGGGCTACACAGAAACACCCTGTTTCAAAAAACAAACAAAAACCAAAAAAAAGTAAAACAAAAACCTGACCCTAGATGTTCCTCAACCAGAGAATGGATAAAGGCAATGTGATACATTCCATAGAATGGAACATTACTCAGCTGTTTAAAAAAAAATGACAACATGAAATTTCCAGGGAAATAGATGCAACCAGAAAAAATAATCACCCTGAATGAGACCCAGAAAGATAGATATGGTATATATTCACTTGAAAGTGGATATTAGTTGTTAAGTAAATGATAATCAAACCACAATTCACAGACCCAGAGAAGATAGATAAAGAAGAGAGCAATGTGTGTGTGTGAGTGGGGGGATGCATGACTCTCCCTGGGAAGGGGATATAGATTAGATTCTGTGGGTACAATGAGGGCAGGTGGGAACGGGAGCAGGAAGGATCAGGTGGAGAAAGTGGGAAAAGAGAATATGGAGAGAGACAGCTAGAATTGGGGGTCACTTGGGGGTTTGTGTGGGAACCTACTGCAGTGGAAATTTTCTGGAATCTATGAAAGTGATCCTAGAGGGGAATCCTAGTAATGGAGGATATAGAGTCTGAATTGGCCATCTCTTGAACACAGGCAAGTCTTCCACTGGAAGGACTGGGTTTACTTTCAGTTGAGTTGTTGGCCTAGGGGGTCCCATGGAGAGCCTTAAACTACCCAGGCTGATGCTAGGGCAGAGTGTCACTCCCTGAAAACTGTCAGAGTGCCCTATTGTTAAAGACAACACCCACACAGCTCATTGAACTAGAAAGTATAATAAGTTCCTGCATGAAACCTTCACCCCTAAGTCTCTTTGATGTGGAAAGGTACTCTGCAGGTTATGGAAAGAAAAACCTGGACACCAATCCAGCCACAAAAACCTTGACCTACAGTCTGTTTGGGCAATGGTGGCAGAGAACTTGTGAGAGTAGCCAACCAATATCTGGTTTAACTTAAGGTCCCTGCCATGAGAAGGAGCCTATGCCCTAAACTGCCTGGAGGGCTAGGAACTGGGGACTGGATAGCCTAGAGCCAAGGTATAACCAAACATGACTGAAAAGAAAAAGAAAGAAATTATTCCTAATGTTATTCTGCTATACTCATAGATTAGCACTGTATCCAGTCCTCATCAGAGAGGCTTCCTCCAGCAGTCGATAGGAACTGATGCAGAGAACCACAGCTAGACATTACACACAGAGAGTCTAAATTGGAGGTCTCTATTAGGCCCCTCCCTTTAAAGCTCAGGGAACCCCATGGAAGAAAGGGAGGAAAGACTATAGATATCAGAGGGATGGAGGACACCAGGAGAACACAGCCTGCTGAACCAACAAGCAGGGCACCTATAGGCTCACAGACATTGAAACAGCAAGCACAGAGCCTGCATGGGGCTGCACCAGGACCTCTGTGTATATGTTATAGTTGTTAGCTCGGTGGTTTTGTGAAACTATTAACAGTGGGAGCGGGTGTGTCTATGACTCTTTTGCCTGTTCTTGGGACTCTTTTCTTCCTATTGGGTTGCCTTGTCCAGACTATGAGGGCTTTGCCCTGTCTTACTGTATCTTGTTTTGTTGTGTTTGGGTGTCTCTTGGAGGCCTGCTCTTTTCTTAAGGGAAATGGAGGGGGAATGGATCTGGGGGAGTGGGAGGTGGAAGGGATCTGGGGGCAATGGAGGGAGGGAAACTGTGGCCAGGCTATATTGCATGAGAGAAGAATTTATTTTCAGAAAAAGAAAAGGAAGAAAAAAGAAGGGAGGGAGGGAAGGAAAAGGAAGAGGGATGGGGGAAGAGAAAGACACCTGGCTCAGTTGATCATGCCTAATATGCACTGCGCTGTGGATCTAATCCACAACACCCCATCTGAGATGGATTATATATGCCTGTATCCCCAGAATTCAGGAGTTGGAGACAGATCAGTCTTGGCTACATAGGGAGTTTGAGGCCAGCCTTAGCTACATAAGAGATACACTATCTCAACTCACTCCAGTCTCCTCACAAAAAAAGATAAACCTAGCAGGGAAGTGGTAGTGCATGCCTTTAATCCCAGCACTCAGAAGGCAGAGGCAAGTGGAATTCTGTGAATTTGAGGACATCCTGGTCTATATAGTGAGCTCCAGGACAGTCACATCTACGCAGAGAGACCCTGTCTCAGAAAAAAGAAATATTGAATCTTTTTCATCTTTTAAAGTTTCCTATTTAAAAATAAATCAAGTTTTGAAACCACGTACTTCACTCTTTCTGATGTACCTTCCCGTTCTGGGACATTATCCAAGCACTATAAGAGCCCCTGCCATCTTAGTCAGAGCAGCTGCACTTACTCACAAGCAACCCTCAAGATTAAGCCTGTTGGCATCCCTTTGTAGAAGAACAGGACGGGGAGAAACATTAGATCCTCTGCTGAGATTCCAGCCTCATGTTCCTACACCTCCCTCCCAGCTGTACACCTCTCTCCCAACTGTACCTAATTCTGCCCAAGTTGCTCCTGGTCTTATGGTCTCAGGAGGTGCTGGAGTATAGAAGTTTAACTGGAGGGAAAGCGCCATCTATATGGTCATGGAGAAATTGCCACCTGTGTGTGAGATGGTGAGTCTCAGTGTGGCTGTTTAGTTCATCCATGCTCTATAAGTAAATTCAGTAATCACAGTGCTTCACCAAGATAAGCCTTGATGCAACTATTAGTCTGCTCTCTCTGTCTCTCTGTGTCTCTGAAATGTGTAGATAGACATTTGTCTACATTTTCCCTGAGAGAAGTTAATGCAAAACTTCCCCACCCTTGAATAATAGAGCTTCCAATACCTTGACTGACTGACTCATTTAAATTAAGTCCTTGGAAATCTTGTATAGCTATTTTCTGTACATTGAAAGAGAGTCCCTTCTGGAAAAAGGTTCATGAAGGCTCAGAAAATATAAATAAATCTCAGGAAGTTTCTAAAGCTTACAAGATTCGCATCTGGCTCCAAAATAAATTCTCCTTTTGATGTTTTTGCATTAATTTTCATTGTAAAAAGTGTCCAAAACTCTTTTCTATATTTAAGTTCAAACAAAGTATTTTTAATTATTTTTTTTAATTTTTGCAAAGGTAATAGGCAAAGTTGCCATATCGTTGTTTTAATTTGTATTTATTTAATTAGTGTAGCTGAACAGCTTGCATAACTTTATGGGCCATTTGTATTTAATTTCCTGTGAGTTAACTCATATCCTTTATCCACTTTCCAAACCACTGAAGTTTGTATTTTAAAAATATTTTCCATGAGCTTGTTAAACAGTAACGTTACTATCCCATCATGTGTTGTAACTATTTAATTCAATTTATTAATACATGTTTTAACCTTGTTTTTAATACTAACAAAAATTTTTAATTTTTCTCCCATTAAGTTTGGCTTTCATATTCATTATGGCTTCTGAATTTCTTCTCAGGAGTTAAAAGCTCTCCCTATCCTGGCATCATAAATTCATTAAACACTTTCTCTTAGTACATTCATAGTTTTATTTTTAATGTTCATATCTGTATTCCAAAGCCAAAAAAAGGAAAAAAAAACATGGAAAGTGTTAGTGTTGGTGAATTTTAATCCAGCAACATGGCAACTCTGGCTAGAATACAGACACATCTTTAATCCCAGGAATCAAAGGCAAGCAGATCTCTGAGTTCAAGGCCAGGATAGTATAGAGCAAGTTTCCGGTAAAGAAAAGCTTAAGTCCAGGTGTGGTGGTACATGAATTTAATCCCAACACTCAAGAGACAGAGGTATGCAGATCTCTGAGTTCTGGTCAGTGCTGTTCAGGAGTTGTATTTATTTAATTAGTGTAGCCGAACAGCTTGCATAACTTTATGGGCCACTTGTATTTAATTTCCTGTAAGTTAACTCATATACTTTATCCACTTTCCAAACCATTTGAGATGCAATGCAGTGGACTTGAATTCATGGCAGTTCAGTTCATGGAATTCAGAAGCAGTTTTACCAGGAGAGTTTTTACAAAGAATGGTTGAAGATAGAACAAGCCAGAAAATGAGAAAGAGCCAGGAGATTAGAGCAGATGGCCAAAGTTAATATGAGGCCAAGCAGAGCAATTTAGTGAGAAACTGAGAGAAGCCAGTTTGAATCAGTCAGGTTGGAGAGGAGTTTGAGCCAGAACAGCTGAGTTGAGCCAGCCAGCCAGAATTCAGAAAGAGCTAGAAAGGGTGAACTTATTCAGCAGTAAGTCTCAGAGGCTGAAAACATTCTAGACCTAGATAAGAATGCATGAAAGCTACAAGCTTCCAGGACTAGTCATAGATTAGCAGACAGAGGCAGTAACCCTCCAACACAACAGTTAAATCAAGCAAATAAAAGATTACTTTTACATGTTAGACCCTGTCTCAAAACAGTCAAACAAAATCCTCACAAAAAAACCGTAAGAACTAATAAGACAGACCATTTCCTATTGTTTAAAGCAGATCAAATATGTGAACAGTTGATTGCTGCTTGACAAACACATGGTCAATGAGTCTGATTAAATTAAATATATTATAATAAGTCACCAAAATGTTTCAGGAAACAGCATTTATTTTATTTCATTTTATTTTATTAACACACAAAGAACTGGGTTTCATTATGGCATTTTTCTTTTCTTTTTTTTTTCCTTTTTTTTACTTCAGTTTATTTACAGTGCAAGGGTGCCCCCTCCCTCTTCTCCTCCCAGTTCCCCCATTCTCCTCCTTTTCCCTTCCCCTTTCCCCCCAGAAAAGGGGAACATCTCCCTCCCCCTTATCAGTCTTCCCCAGCACATTAAGTCACATCAGGACTGAACATATCTTCATTCCCCTGAGGCCAGGCAAGGCAGCGCTGCAAGGGAGAGGTGTTCCAAAAGCAGGCAATAGAGTCCATGTTAGAAACAGCACCCCCCCACACACACACACACTTGCCAGGCATCCCACAAGAAGACCAATCTGCCTACTGGCCATATATATCCAGGGGCCTAGGTCCAGACCATGCATGCTCCTTAGTTGATGTCTCAGTCTCTGAAATACCCATGGGACTGCGGTAGTTGTCTCTCTTGGTCTTCTTGTGAGGTTCCTGTTCTCTCCAGGTCTTTTGTCTTTCCCCCAACAGTTCCTCAGGGCCTCTGGAGCTCTCCCCCATGCTTGGCTGCAAGTCCCAGCATCTGTCTGGATCCTCTGCTGGCTGTAGCCCCCTAGACAACAGTCAAGTTAGGTTTCTGTCTGCAAGCAGAGCAGAGTATCATTAATAGTGTCAGGGGCTAGCTCTCTATCATAGAGTGGGTCTCAGGTTGGGCCAATTATTGGTTGGACATTTCCTCAATCTCTGTTCTTTCTTTATCTCTGCACTTCCTGTAGGCAGGGTAATTTCTGGATCAATGGTTTTGTGGGTGGTTGTTTTAACCCTCCTTCCACTAGCCCTGCCTGGTGACTTCAGTCTTCATGTGCCACCCCCCACAGGAGTCTCAGCTAGAGTCACAGCCATGTCCTCCCAGGAGCCTACCCTGTCGCAGGCCTCCAGCTTGACAAAGAGATGTCCCCCCTCAGTTTCCCTTCTTGTTCCCAGCCCTTTCACCTCCCAACTCAGTTCTCCCAACATCTGCTCCCCATCCTTGTTTTTCTCCCCATTCCTTCTCCTGTCCAGTTTCCTCTCTTCATCCACTTCTGCTGTCATTTTTCAAATAAAACTGATTTTAATTATTTTGCTTTCTCACTTTCTTCCTACTCTCATCTCTCTCTTGTGCCCTCCCTCCCAATAACCTCTCCACTTTCATGTCACATGTGCCTTTTGCCCTCCTTTCTCTCCTTATCATTTTTTGTTCCTCCTGTATGACCTTCGTCTAGTTTCATAGTCTATATATGTTCTCACACACCTCCTTATTTAGACAGATTGAAACACTGAAAGTTCACCTTCCGCCAGTTTTCCGCCAAGGTAGAGGTGCCAAAGAAGCTCTATGCTCTGATAAGGAACTAGTGCTTGTTACTGGTTACTGGAGGAGAGAATGCCACTTTCTGTAATGTAGCCACCAAGAGGGAGACTAGGTGAGAGGAAGGGGCTCAGAAGAAAGGAAGAAGCATAAGAGAAGGTAACGGAGTGAACATAATGACAATACACTGTACATATGTGTGCAATTGTCAAGAAATAAGATATAATTAACATCTGCCTATGAGAGAGAATATGGAATTTCTGTCTTTCTGAGCCTGGATTACCTCACGTAATAGAATACTTTCCAGATCCATCCATTTCCCCACAAATTTCATAATCTTATTTTTTTCTTTCTGGTTGAATAAAATCTCATTGCATACAGATGCCACATTTTCATTAGCCTTTCTTCTGTTGATGGGCATCTTGGCCATTTCTATTCCCTTGCTATTGTGAATAATGCAGCAATAAACCTGAATATGCAAGTATTTCTGTGGCAGAACAGAGTCCTTTGAGTATATGCCCAGGAGTGATATAGCTGAGTCAAATGATAGTTCTAGTTTTTAATTTGTTAAGGAACCTCCATACTGGGGAAAAGAGCATATTTTACATAAGAGAGAAAAGCCTTTAGTTTTTTCTTGTCACCCAAGGCTGTTTTCTAAATTTCTTGAATATCATAGTCACTTCACGTAATACTACCTGAATCACAGCAGACACAATAACAGTGCCAGTTACTAGACTGAATTGGATATTACCTGGTGAGGGATTTTATTGACATAGAATACACAGACCATAAAATCCAGCCTTTTAATTTTTTGAAATTGCTTTGCAGTTCTAGGGATTAAATTCAAGGCCTTAGGCACACAAGGCAAACAGCACCACTAATTTAAACCACAGCCCTAAAAGTCATCCATTTTAGAGACTCCAACATGTTGTATATAGTATACAATCACCACAGTCTTTAATTTCAGAACAATTCATCCCTCCCCAAAGAAATTCTATAGCTATTACCTCCCCATATTCCACAAATGTCATCAGTCCTAACTACTAGTTCTGATTAGGGTCACAAACTATGTAGCTTTTTGTGATTGGTTTCATTCATTTTATCAGCTATTTAGGCCCATCATTCTGTACAATCTATGAACATTTAGTACATGAATTCCATTGTCTAGATATAACAAATTGAACATTCATTCACCAGTTCATATATATATTTAAGTTGTTTCCACTTTAGGTATAGTTTGAATGATGCTAGTGTGAATATTCTTGTCTAGAAAACTTTTTAAACTTTGCAAAATACATTGACCACTGCCCTGTGCAGTCAACAATTAAACATTTTTCAAATTAATTTTTATTTTAGGTATCTGGGAAATTCATCTGCACATACATCCATGTACTACATGTGGGTCTGGTAACTTCAGAGAGAAGAAAAGGATGTCAGATCCCCTTGGACTAGAGTTACAGACCATTGTAAATGTCATGTGAGAGCTGAAAACTGGACCTGAACCTGGATCCTCTGCAAGAGCAACAAGTGCACCCAGCTGCTAATCCATCTCTCCACCTAAGTCCTCCAACAAATTTATGTCTCCTCAGGAAAATAGCTCTGTATTGAGCATCTACAGCATCCTGGAGAGACTTTAAGATCTCAGCTCTAAGAGGTCTTCCCACCGTCCAACAAAAGCTTTTGAAATGACCTCCAGGGAAACTTTAGAAACTACTGAATATTCTAGTCTCCTTCCAGACTAATAGAATCAAAACACCTGGGTAGTAAGGGTTAGGTAGCACTTGGGTATTCATTCTATTCATCACTTAATTCTAATGATTAGCTGGTAATTCTAATGATTAGTCAGTTCAGAAAAATTGGGTAGCTATTTCAAGGCAGTAGTCTTTTTAAAATTATTTTTAAAATTTATGTGCACTAGTGTTTTGCTTGCATGTGTATTTGTGTGAGGCTGTTGAATCCCCTGGAACAGGAGTTATACAGATGTGAGTGGCTATGTGTGTGCTAGAGATTCAACCCTGCCCCTCCGGAAGAGTAGCCAATGCTCTTTTTTACTGGCTGAGCCATCTCTTCAGTCCTTCAAGGTGAAAGTCTTAAAATTTTAATACTGATTCAGCAGCATTGGCCAAGATATGGTTAGAAATGCACATTTCCCAAATTCTTCCTATGTCTACCCAACTAACAAATCCAGAAACTTGTTATTTCTCCAGCTGATGTAAATTTGAGCGCTAATATATCTCAAAATTATTGTTTTCTTTTAAGTGTGTGCATGTGTGCTCATGTGCAAGCTTCCAGATGTGGAGGTCAGAAGACAGTTGCACATGAAGGGATCAAAGGGATCCCTTCTCTCCTGTGACTTTGTGGGATCTTCTGACCAAACTCAGATTAACAGCCCTGCACTCAGGCACTCTCACTAGCTGAGCCCTCTTGCATATCAATTTAATTTATTCTTTGGAAATGGTGTACATGTGTACAATGATAATATCCACTCTTTATCCCCCTCTCCGACTCTTTTCATAACTGCTTCCTCACATCTTCCAAAATCATGGATTTTTTAAAATTAATCTTTTTTAGCCCACTCAGTACAATTAGTACTCTTATATGTGCATGAGTGGGAGATAATCCACTAGACACAGATAACTTTCCAGTGCTCACATACCTGAGGAAAAGCAACTCTTCCTCCCTAAGATGCCACCAATGGCCAATAGCTGCTTAGCAAGAGCTGGGGCTTCAAGAGCCCCTCCCAAGTCCACGCTGCACTGTTTAATAGGCTTGATCTTGTACAGGTCTTCTGTGGGTAAACACTGCTGCTGTCAGTTCGTGTGTACAACAGTATATCCTATCAAGAAGACAACATTTCACAGCACTCCTCCTTGTCTTCTGGCTTTTTTGCTTCCATGGTGTTCTCAAGCCCTGGTAGCCATGGGTGAGGTGAGGTAGGGTATGTTGATATTGACATTTGATTTATGGCTGAGCATTCACAGTTGCTTATTCTCGATGTTTTGAACAGTGAGAATGTGTCTCTGTGTTAACTACCATCCACTGCAATAAGCGTCTCCAATCAAGGCTGGAAGTAAGACACATCTATGGATATAAACACAAATATATATAAGGTAGTTTGACAACATGACCAATTAGCAAAACGATGTTAATCATTTTCTTTTAGGGCCTATGACTTTCCTAACCATGGTTTTTAGAGCATGTTTCCAATGTCAGGCATGAATTCCCTCCTATGGGGCATACTTCAAATGGTTGTATCAATAAACGCCAATAGTGCCTGGAAGGTCAGTATTGTACTATGTAGGGTCCAGTTCTGAATGATCCCTTTCATGTGTTTTCTTCTGCAGGAGCCTGACTAGATCCTTCGAGCACTATGAAAACTAGCCATCTTAGAATAAAATAAAGCTGTCTTTTCTTACTCTTGCTGAGATACTTCAAAACATCTTCCAGCATTAACCAGCAAGGAGAGCTTTGTGGTTAGTTTAAGACTGATTTAGCTGTGTAGTGAAACAAAAGCACATGGCATCTTCAGCAAAAGTGTCTTATCCTCTTAACCGTAGTTAAGCTGGGCACTCAAGAGCAATGACCTCTTGGATCAATAACTTATAGAAAGATAACCTGAGCCTCAAACTGAGATTTTCATGAAAAGTACCCATACTTTCTGGT
This sequence comes from Pachyuromys duprasi, assembly GCA_028658305.1. Classification (NCBI taxonomy): domain Eukaryota; kingdom Metazoa; phylum Chordata; class Mammalia; order Rodentia; family Muridae; genus Pachyuromys; species Pachyuromys duprasi. The sequence continues at coordinate 38,644,180 of CM053742.1, forward strand.
TGCAGCATTGTTCACTAACGTAAGAATTTCTATCCAAACTCCTTTAGAAAAAGATATTTGTATTACTTTACAAACCAGTGAAGTTTAAGAAGGCTTCTTCGTATATTCTTAGTTTGGTTCACACACCCCTACCTCTGTTTCCCTTACCCGTAGTTCTCATCCCAGCTTACTCCTTTAGCTCTCAGTATTCTCCCACTGTTATTTCATATTACATATATTCTACTTTTCCCTCTCACTGTATTTTTTACATGGATTGCAAGATCATAGTTCCAAGTAGCTTCTTCATGCATTTCTCTTTTGTTTAAGCTTTCCCTGGCCTCTCATTTCCCTATCCCCATCATTCCACTACCCTTTGAGCCCTTCTACCACTAGTATTTTCCTTCTACTTTAATTTTACTTTTATTCTAATCTTTCCTCTCTAAATGCATTCCCCAACCTTAACACCAAAGGCCTGATTCTAGCTTACTGGAGCAATGTGTGCTCCATGTTAAATACAGAAAAGATTTGAAGCCAGGATCCTCATATAAGAAGGAACACGTGATGTTTGTCTTTTAGAGCCTGGGTGATTGCACGCAGTATAATTTTTTCCAGTTCCATCCATTTACCTGCAAATTTCATGATTTTTTTCCTTTAAAGCTGAATAATTTTCCTTTGTGTATATTTACCACAGTTTCACTATCTATTCATCAGCTGATTCCACACACGGTAGAATGTTGGTATAATGTCCTTGTGGAATGTATGCAATTAACCCTTGATCATTCAAATGCTGATTTCTTTACCCCACTATCTGGTTTCAATCTGGACATTGTATTGTGATGTTTATTCAAAGCATCACCTGTCTCAAGTTTGTGTAAACATGCCACCATTTGTTCTTTGTATTTTCAATAAAACAACCAGCCAATGCTGAACAATGGAGAGAATAGGGACATTTTGGTCCTGAGGAGAGGAGAAAGAAGTGAGTGGGAGGAAATCAGAAGAGAGATCTTGGAGGAGAGGACCTGGAACCACCAGGAGAGAGGAATGGGACCTCAGATGACTAAAAGCAAGTATAATGTGGGAAATCTGAATGGGAGGAAGCTATGCAGGCTTGGAGGTTTAGGATAGAGTAATCATTGCCCAGCATTGTGCTCTAGGTTAACTAAATACATCCTAGTCTTTGTGTGGTGATTTGGGTATACTGCTGGTTTAGGAATAGTCACTGTTTAACTAAAAGATAAATCAATAATAAATATTAATAATCATCAATAGTAGAAGGAGAAAATGGGCTCTGGAAAGTTGTCCTTGACATGTACACTGTGGCAGGTATGCACCCCATGAATACATAAACTTGAAAATATTAAAGATCTGGGTGGTTGTGGCACACACCTCTAATCTCAGCACTCTGGAGGTAGTGGATCTCTGAGATACATAGATCTCTGAGTTCGAGACCAGCCTGGTCTACAGAGTGAGTTTCAGGAAAGCCAGGACTACACAGAGAAACCCTCTCTCAAGCCATCCCCCCAAATAATAATAATAATAATAATAATAATAATAATACAAACAAAACAGTTAACTGTTTGAGAGGGTTGTTTGTTTGTTTGAGACAGGGTTTCTCTGTGTAGTCCTGGCTGTCCTGGAACTTGCCCTGTAAACCAGGCTGGCCTCAAACTCATGAAGACCCCCTCCCTGTCTCTGACTCCCAATTGCTGGGATTAAAGGTGTGTACCACCACTGCCCAGCCAAGTTAATTGTTTTAAATATCTGAGAACTAAATACAAAAAGGAAATCATGAATTTATGGAGAACTGACATCCCTATGGATGGAAAATTTATTTGCATAATGGCCATTTTCTCACCAGAATCCTGAAAGTTAAAAAAGGAAGTGACTTTTTTTTTCCTTTTTGATGTCTTGCTATGTAATATAGGATGGTCTTAAGCTCAAACGTTTGATCCTCCTGCCCCAGCTTTCTAAGGACAGGGATTACAACTATATGTCATTATGCTCTTCGGGAAGTGATATCTTTAAGGGTTGAAAAAAATAGCTGTCAACTTCAAATTTCCCTCCAGGAATCAAGACATACTCAGTTGAAGATAAACTAAAAGTTTGTGAGACCAGCAGGAAAGAATGTTCACAGGAACTTCTATAAATAGGCAGGAAACACAAAAATAAGTATCATTGTCAAGAAGAAAGAATAGAATACACAAAATAGGATAAGTACTTTTTGTCCTCTCTTGAGTTTTCCAAATCATATTTCTTGTTGAAGCAAAAATTCTTGAGCTGGTCATCAATAAACATGGAAGGACCTATTTAAGGCAGTTATAGCGGCTAAAACTACAGTTTTTTTGGTAGAGCAACTTGCTTAGCAAGCATAAAACCCTTGGTTTAGAATAAACACCACATAGCCTTGCCAGGCCACAGAGGAAGAGAATCCAAGCAGTCCTGATGAGACTTAACAAGCTATGCGCAGATGACAATAATGGAGAAATCCCCCTTTCAGTAGACTAGGGAAAGGGGAATGGGATGAGGGGAAGAGGGAGGGAGTGTGGGACTAGGTGGAGTTGAGGGAGGGGGCTACAATTGGGATATATAATTAATAAATTGTAAAAAAATAAAAATTAAAAGAAGAATCAACACCACACAAAAAGATAATTACATTCTAAACCAGAGAATGTAAAGGGACACTGAAAGGCAGAGTTTCTACACTTCACCTGAATTGGTACAATAAGGACAACAAAGATAAGTTATATATGGCTAGTATAATCCCTACAGCAACCACAAACCAAAGCTGCAATGAGAGAAAGAGAGCAAAGTACTAGAGATAACCACAATCAAGTTCTGAAAATGTTCAAATTACCAATAGGAAGTCAGGAATAGTGAAAGCAAATATCAGAGACAGAGGATATCGTGATAAAAGAACCATTTCACTACATCCTAAATGAATACATGCCAAAGTGCAGAGCAGAGCTTTCTGGAAAGAAAACATTAGCACGGTGGAAAGGAGAAAGACAAATCTACAAGTGTGGCTAGCATTTCAACAACTGATAGAGTAATCAAAGAGAAAACCAGATGGAGAGAAACTCAGCAGCACCATCAAGCAAAGGGATCTTACCATTTATAGAACAACAGCAGGGTACACGGTCTTTTCATAGAACCTTAGAACATGATACTAAGATAGATCATATTTTGCACCATAAAGAAAATCTCAAATTTGCAGAAGAATTGAAAAGATTTACATTTTACTATCAACCATAATGAAATCTCCCCTTGATCATAACCAAAAGAAGCAATTTATAATAAAATGAATAAAATTGAACAAGAAAATGTCTTGTTTGAAGCATTTGAAACATACAGAACATTCTAAATAACCCCTCTATCAAAAGAAAAGCCCCAAGAAAACATTTTTTTAAAAATCCTAAAATGAGCCTGTTTTACTAAAAGTGAGTTCAGGATAGCCAAGGCTACACAGAGAAACCCTGTCTTGAAAAAAAATCCTGGAGTGATTTCAAATGAAGTCTAGCAAATCACAAACTGTAGAGTCCAGTTTTATAAATTAAGGAGCAAATGTATTTACTAAATACTTACCATAGGAAAAAAGTAGCAAATCAACAATCTGAACCCCAGTCTTAAAAGAACTAGAAAAAACCATTAAACACTATAAAGAAACACCATGAACAACTCTTCATACACACATTTGGGAACTTAGTTAAATCAATCAATTCCGGAAAAAGCATAAGTAAGTAAAACTCAGCCAATATGAATGAGTGGGTAATTCTGCCAAGTATTTTAACAAACAACTCACACTAGTTATCTACTATATCTATCTGAAAAGAAGAAAGGAAGTCCTCTGCAATTCTTTTTATGATTTCAATTGCACCATGACACTGAAACTAGACAAAGATAGCGTAAGAACAAAAACGATAGAACAATAACCTTCATGCTTTTGAAAAAAAACAAAACAGTAAGGTGGAGAGCAACTGAAGAATGTCTGACATATTATGCACACTCACACACATGCAAGGACACACAAACACGTGAACACACATGTGCATACACACAGATTAATCATAAAATGGAAGAAAATATTTGAAGGCCCATATTGGATAAAGGACCACTATGTAGACTGGCGCTTTCTCAGAATATTAGGAATAATGATACCTCAAGATCCAGCTATACCACTCCTAGGCATACACTCAAAATATGCTCAAGTACACAACAAGGACATTTCCTCAACCATGTTCATAGAAGCTTTATTCGTAATAGCCAGAATCTGGAAACAACCCAGATGTTCCTCAACTGAGGAATGGATACAGAAAATGTGATACATTTACATGATGGAATAGAACTCAGCAATTAAAAACAAGGAAATCATGAAACTTGCAGGCAAATGGATGGAACTAGAAAAGATCATCTGGAGTGAGGTATCTCAGAAGAAGAAAGACACACAGGGTATATACTCACTTATAAGTGGATATTAGAGATATAATATAGGATAAACATACTAAAATCTGTACACCCCAAGAAGCTAATTAAGAAGGAGGACCCTGGGTAAGATGTTCAATCCTGATTCAGAAAGGCATACAGGGTGGACATTGGAAGAGGGAGAGAATAGGGAACAGGACAGAAGCCCACCACAGAGGGCCTCTGAAAGACTCTACCCAGCAGGGTATCAAAGCAAATGCTGAGACTCATAGCCAAACTTTGGGCAGAGTGCAAGGTATCTTATGAAAGAAGGGGGAGATAGAAAAACCTGAAGGGGACTGGAGCTCCACAAGGAGGTCAACAGAACCAAAATATCTGGGCCCAGGGGTCTTTTCTGACACTGATAGTCCAACCAAGGACCATGCATACAGATAACCTAGAACCCCTTCACAGATGTTGCCCATGGCAGCTCATTTTCCAAGTGGGTTCCCTAGTAATGGGAATGGGGACTGTCTCTGACATGAACTCAGTGGCTGGCTCTTTGATCACCTCCCCCTGTGGCGTGCAGCCTTACCAGGCCACAAAGGGAGATAATACAGCCAGTCTTGATGAGACCATATAGGCTAGGGTCAGATGGAAGGGGAGGAGGACCTCCCATATCAGTGGACTGGTGGAGGGGCATGGGGGGGGGGGGGAGAAGGAGGGAGTGCAGGATTGGGAGGGGATGAGGGAGGAGGCTACAGCTGATATACAAAGTGAATAAACTGTAGTAAATAAAATTAATTAATTGATTAATTAATAGAAAAAATCAAAACTTTAAAGCAAAAAATTCAGTAGAAAATGTGGGCGAAAGACATATTGCTATTTCAGTAAAGAGCACATATAGATTTTAAAAAGCTGAGTATAGTAGTGCAGGCCTTTAATCCCAGCACTTAGAAGACAGAGACAGGTGGACCTCTGTGAGTTAGAGGCCAGATTGATCTCCAGAGAGAGTTCTAGGACAGTGAGGAAGGAAGACTGGGTTTCAAAAACAAAGAAAGATTGTAAGTCAGAGGAACAGCTGCTAGCTGCTGTCTTCTAGACATGTCAGGGAAGATTCAACCATGAGTTCTCAACAATATGATATTATTCAGAGTTCTCTAAAGGAACAGAACTTATAGGATAAATAAATATATATGTGTGCATTTACATATATTCATTTTATATACATATATATTTCTATATATGTGTGTAACAATAAGTAAAAAATGAGAGATCATCAATTTGAGAGGGAGTTGGGAGGGGTCACAGAAGAAGATAAAAGGGTTAAACAATATGGATACAGTACTCATGCATGAAATTTTAAAAACAATAAAAAATAAATTTAAAAAAAGAATGTAACAGTCAGGCAGTGGTGACACACTCCTGTAATCCCATCACTCTGGGAGACAGGTGGATCTCTGTGAGTTTGAGGCCAGCCTGGTCTACAAAGTGAGTCCAGAACAGCCAAGTGTACACACAGAGAAACCTTGTCTCGAAAAACAAAGCAAACAAAAAAGGAGAAGAAGAAAAAGAAAAGAGAGAATATAACATAATGTGGTTGTGCTACAAGAATGCAAAGCAAGAGAACCTAAAAAGTGGGTGAAGTTTGGAAATCCTTTCTGAGAAACAGAGAAAGAGTGACAGTGTCAGAGTTAATCAGTTAAAGGAAGAACAGGGACGAGCTTTCTGGACAACCAATGCCTGGAATCAGGAAGCACTTGCTGCTTTTGAGCTGAAAGAAGGCCAGAATGGCTAGATCACAATATAAAGGGACAGAGTGAATAGTGAGGCCTGTTCATGGAGAGCTTTGTAGGACAAAGAAGAACATGCATTTCTTTCTAAATGTGCTAGGGAAGCATTGGGAGGCTTAAACAGGAGAAAGCTGTGACCTGATTGACATAGCTGATTTGCAGAGAAAGGACTGGAACAAGCAGGGTTGGAGGCAGGGATTCTGTGTGGGAACAGCCAGACGGAAGCAGTGGAGGTGAGAAAGAGTGGATGTCTTCTGGATGCCTCGCTGAAGAAAGACATCTTTTTCACCACCAATAATGACAAGCTCACTTCAGACTTTTCAGGTGGAAATTAAGTATCCCAGGTTAGAGCAACAGGAAACAGGTTCTTGCTCTTTTTCTCGATGCTATGTGGGATGGAACCCAGGGTTCACACATATTCGGATAGCACTCTGTTGCACTGAACTATATTCAAAGCCCAAGGCACCGATTCCAAATGTGTAGTCTTATAATCTTCAAAAACTCTACACATCCGTGATATCGTCAACCAAATTAGCTCAGGAGGTCCCATTGCCTCGCTTCACTCCTTCAGAGTTCTCAACTTCATTTTGGGATGGTATGCACACACAATGACACACACACATGCATATGGATAGCTAGTGCTGGGGCTCAAACCTAGGGTCTTGTGCATTATTGTCAAAAGTCTGCCATCAAACTATATTCCCTTGATAGCAGGATCATGCTGTTTGCATTCGTCATGTCTAGCTTTTTTCATCTCTTATAAAGTCACTGAGCTTCATCCAATGTTGTGTATCATCAGGACTCTGTTCATTTCTATAACTCGGTAGCCCTCCATTGTATGTGTTTGCCACAATTTGTTTACCTGACTTTCTGTTGCAGGGCATTTGGATAGTTTACCATTAGTTAGAGTTCAGCAAGACTCATTTCATTAGCAGGCTGGGATGTAGCTTCCTCTGACTTTTCTTTCTTCCTTTCTTTCCTTAGCAGTTTAACCCTTCAAAATTCCATACATTTATTATTTATTTACCCTTCTGTACATTGATCTCCATCTTTTGGGGGGGGGGGACTAGAGAGTTGGCTCAGTGATTAAAGAGCACCGGCTACTCTTCCAGAGGACCTGGTTTGATTCCCATGTGGTGGCTCACAAGCATCTTTAACTACAATTACAGGAGATTCAACACCATATTCCGCTCTGTCCAAGCACCAAGAACACATGTGATGCACAAACATACATGCAAATAAAACATTCATACACATAAAATAAAATAAAAAACTTTAGATGAATTTTTGAGCTAAAGATATGTCTCAGTGTCTAATAACTCTTTCCACTCTTGAAGAGGACCCACTTTTAGTTCTCAGCATACACATGGTGGTTTACAACCATCTAAACTTGAGTTCCAGGGTATTCATCACCCACTTCTGGCTTCTATGGATATTGCAAAAATATGGTACACTACAGATAGACAGACAGACAAAACACACACATATATATAATAAAAATAAATAACTATGAGCTCTTCTATTTTTATCCAAAATAATTCTAGTTGAATATTTTCTACAAATCCTTAGAACAAGCAACATTTATTATCGCACACTTTCCGTGGACCAGTAATCCAGGAGCAGTTTAGCTGGGTGGCTGTTTCTGCCTCCTGGACTCCTGTGAAGTTGTTGTCTTGACTTCAGGTAGGCCTTCCTGTGATGGCCTGTCTAAGAGTAGAGGATCTGATTCTAAGGTGGTTCTGACTAAAGGAAACTAGTTTCCTGTCTTATGGACCAATCCAACCAGGCTGTTTGGGTGCACTCCTGCTATGGTGGGCTCCCTCAGAATGAGAGAAAGCCAAGAAACAGTATTCTAGGAAAGTTGTGACATATCTTAAGACTTGGAAGTAATACATCATATGTCCTTCGTATCTAGTTTGTGCCCAACAGAAGTAAGCTACATCTTGTGAAGGGAGGTGCTATCAACGAAGTTGTAGGCATACTTTTTAAAACCACTTTACTTGTCCATTAGTATCTACAGGTCTCAATTCCAGGAAATTCTAAGGATGTTAAAGTCAGAGGATAAAACAATCCTGAGCAAAAACAGGGAAAAACGTAGGAAACATTATGCTCACTGACCACTAAACCATAGTAATCAAAATGTCATAGTATTCACGTAAAAGTACATACAGTATCCAGGAATAATTCCAAGCAACCACAGCCAGCTGATTTGTGACAAAGGTGCTCAGAACACACAGTGGAAAACGGGCAACATTTCATCAAATGGGGCTGTTCTGAGAAAACAGGATGTCCACAAGAAGACTGTAGGTGGACCCATATCTCTGTAGTAATTCACAAAGATAACTTAAAATGGATTAAAGATTTAAGTGTAAGATATGAAATTATTAGAAAACATATGGGAAACACTTCAGGACTCTGGAATGGGCAATCTGTTTTTTTTTTCTTCCTAACATAACTCTAAAAGTACAGGAAATGAAAGTAAATATAGACAAGTGGAATAGCACCAAATTAAAAAAATAACTTTCAACAGCCAAAGGAAAAAGAGTGAGGAAATAACATGGATTGAGAAAAAAACACTGATAAAGTGTGGTTCTGACAAGTAATTTGTATCCGTGATGTGCTATGAACTTAGAAACCTCAAAAAATGTGAAAAAAAAAAACAATGACATAAATAAAAATGGACACTAGATCGAAAAGACATTATCTCCAAATAAAAGATCAAGGAGGATATACAAAGTGTTTAAAATAACTAACCATGAAAACACAAATCAAATCAGGGTAATAATGATATATAAATACACTAAAGACAAAAGGTAATAAACAGGGTTAAACATGGGGAATGAAGATAATTCCTTAATTTTTTTTTACATTTATTCATTAGCGCGTGTCTGTGTATACACATGTGCTACAGTTTGCAGGTGTAAGTCAGAGGAAAATTTACAAGAGTTGGTTCTCCTACCACATGAGTTGTAAAGATCAAACTCAGGTCATCAAGTATGGCAACAAGGGACTTCACCCAGTGAGTCATCTCACTGACCTGAAAGAAGGAAATTCTTAGACAGCATTTGTAGGAATGTAAATTAGCACATCCATTACAGGCATCAGTATGGAGGTTCTTCAGTAACAATTTATGATCCAGCAATCCCACTTACAGGTATGTATCCAAAAGAAATGAAGTTAGTATTTTGAAGAGGCATATTCATGTTCCTCTTTAGTGTAGCAATATTTATAGTAGCTGAGAAATAGAAACAACCTCAGTTTCTATATGTCTATCAAGTGAATAATAGATAAAGAACATGTGGATCACACACACACACACACACACACACACACACACACATATATATATATGTATGTATGCGTGTTTGTATGTGTGTATGAAATGGAATACCGTTCAGCTATAAAAATAATGAAAGCCTGTCATTTGCACAGTATGGATGGAGCACGGATTCATTACATCATTATGTTAGGTGAAATAAATTACATAGAAGAGAGAAGTATGGCATAGTCTTGTTCATATGTGAGATTTTTAAAGTTCATTTCAGGGACTGGAGAAGTGATTCAGTAAGGAAGGTGGCCAACAGGCAAGTATGCACGCCAAAGTTTAGATCCTTAGCACTCATGTAAAAGGTTGGCACAGTGATGCCTGCCTGTAACTCCATGGCTGGGGATGCTGGAGTTCATTGCACAGCCATTCTAGCCAAACTGATGAGCCCCAAGTTCAATGAGGGACCCCTGTCTCCAAAAAGTGCGTGTCAGTCCATGAAGTCATCTGACACTGACCTCTGGCCTTCATGTGCACATGTACTCACTAGCATGTACACCTGCATGCAGGTATGCACATACCCACATAAGCATGTGCTTGCTGCACACACAAACATATAAAAGAAGAGTTCATCTCAGAGAAGTTGAGAATAAAAACAAGATCACTAGTGGCAGAGGACAGGAAGATGGGGAAACAGAGATCAAATATCAGTCCTGTTACGGACATGAGTAAGAAGTTCTGGTGGTCTGCTGTAAAATTATAGAAGGAATTTTCAGTGTTTTCTTCCGTGAAAAAGATACACTAAAAACATAATGTGGTTTTAATCTAAATACTTTAAGTTAGGGTAATTGAAATATTACTCTGTTTTCACATTGCACCGTATACAGGTATGAAAACCTCTACTGGTACTCCATTAGTATTTATAAGTTTACATTTTTATATATGAGTTAAGATGAGAAAAGCAGGGGTATCCTAAGTTGAAGGTCATCCTCAGCTTCATAGCAAGTTCAAGACCAGTCTGGGATACATGAGACCCTGTGTCAAAACAACAGCAGCAGAAGCAGCAGCAAAACACCTGAGGATGGAAATCCATCTCTAGTGGAAATCAGTTCTGTTCTCTATAAAAAGCTGACTAATACAAGGGCCCTCCTTACATGGGCCCCATTGTCCCCTCTGTCTTCATAGAACTTGGACTGCTGGAGTAAAAGTATTGGGGAGGCGGTATGATTTAGGCCTTTGATATTTGGTTGATAAATACTCATTCTGAGCCTCAGTCCATATAAAAGTCTCTGCCAACCAGTATCAACCAAAGAGTGTCCAGATTAGAGTCAGTTTATGATAAATTATTATGAAGTAATTTTTAAAGATTTCTTGTTATATGCATTAAGAGAGAGAGTGTGTGTGTGTTCTGAGGTGTGTGCACATGAGTGTAGGTGTCCACAGAAGCTACAGGTAAAGAATCTCCTGAAACTGAAGTTACAGTCAGTTGTGAGTGTTGGGAAACTGAAATTGGGTCCCCTGATAGAGCAGTCCCCTTTACCACTGAGCCATTGCTCTAGCCCCCATGAGCTAACTTTTCAGAGACAAGATTTCACTGTGTAGCCTAAGCTGGCCTTGAAGTACACATATCCTGCTTCCTTAGGTACCTGGAAGTGCTAAGATTAAAGACATCCACCAGCACATTGGAGTATACAGGACATATCTCAAACTGTACCAGAAGCCATATAGCTCTGTATCACTGTCAAACTGTCAAACTTGGCTTCTTTACCTTTTCACAGAAGTGATAGAACAATCTTACTAAGTCAAGGGGTGCTCCAGGCATTAGAAGCGGGAAGTGCAGAGGGAGGTCCTATCTGAGCATCTCAGCTCTGGGCTGGCTTCCCATATCCTGAGCCAATCATGGTGCTCAGAAATCTTCACCTTTTCAGGGAAAATGCTGTCTTCCACACCCACCTTGGCCACACAGCATTACTACTACCTCCATCCCCACCCCACCCCAAAAGGGTGTTTCTTAGGGTCTGCAGGTGCCTGGTGGGTGGCATTCTGCCAAGCACTTGAACCAGGGCGTCATAGGAGGCTTTTGAGACTATCCTGCTTGCCAGCCACAGGGACATTGCTGGGAGCTGGAAGCAGAGAATGGAGGTTTCCAGATGAACTCACACTGCCACCTAGTGGGCATGCTCTGTCATGGCTACTGGTTTCCTGAAGACCATCTGCCCTTCTTCCCCATGATTTTTCTGAGACCTTGTCACCACCTTTACTATCTAAGACTTTCAAAATACCTTTGTGTTATAGCAAACATGGGTGTGCAGGTGTATCTACAATTGCGTGCTGACTTCTTCCAGGTCTAGTCCTAGGAGCGCTGCAGCTGGGTAACATGGTAGTTCTGGTTTTAGACTTTTGAAGAACTTCCATAATTATTTCCTGGATGAATTTACATTTCACTAGCAATGTAGAAGAGCTCCCCTGCATCCTGGTCAATATTTAAGGTACTCTCCCTCTCCTCTCTCTCTCTCACTCTCTCATTTACCAGGACAAGGTTTCATTGTGTATCCCTGGCTGTCTGGGAACTTGCTCTGTAGACCCCTGGAACTCATAGAGATAGACCTTGCCTTCTGAGTGCTGAAGTTAAAAGCAATTGTTTCTTTTCTTGATGACAGCTATTATGACTGGGTTGAGATGGAATCTCAGTATAGTTTTACTTTACAATTTCCAGATGGCTAAAACACTGAACGTTTCCCCCATATATTTATTGGTAATTTTTACTTGTTTGGGGATCTTTGTTCAATTTATTACCCCATTTATTGATTGGAGTGTATATTCCTTTGGTATTGAATTTTTACACTTCTTTATACGTTCTAGATATCCATCCTTTTGTTATATAGTTTGCAAACTTCTTTGTTTTTATTCACTAGGTTGCCTACTTAGTCTGCTAATTGTTTTCTTTGCTTTGCATGAAATTTTATGTTTGACATAATCCTGTTTGCCAATTCTTGCTATTGTTTCCTATGCTACTCTGTAGGTCTATTCCATATGTGCTTGTCCATGTCTGTACATTGAAGTGTTTTCTTTATGCTCTTCTCTATGTCTGATGATCAGGGCAGCAGTGACTACACAGTGACCAACAGACCAAACTCTGAACCCCTAAAACACCAGGGATTGTGTTTCCCAGGTGAAGGGAAACCCCACAGTGTGGGAAGCAATCAGGTCCATTCTGTGGTCGCCCAGCTAAACGCCTGAAGAGTTCCTGGGTCCCAGCAGGAACATGGTTGCCAGCCCAGAGCCACATGCCTGTGTGATCTGATCACCATCTCAGACTGAACTGTGGGCCCCACAACTCCAGAGAACGGGTTTTCCAGTCAAGAGAAAACCCTACAGTGAAGGCAGCAATCTTCAGGTCACCTCAGGTCACCCAGACAATCCCAGGGTCTGGCAAGTGGTCAGCTACCAGCCCAGAGACCTGCCAGAGCTGACCTCTCCCCACCCCCTCCTTGGAAAAATTCCTGAGTTCCTGCAGGTGTCCAGTCACCAACATGGAGCCATTCACCTACACCTGCATGCTCTACTCACCATTACAGACTAAACTGTGGACCCCAAAACACCACAGACTGGGTCTCCCTGTTGGGAGGAATCCCCAAGTTAGGGAAAACATCAGGGCACCCAGCTCTGGAAAAGTTTCTGGGTTCCCACAGGCTCCAGGCTCTAGGCTCCTGCCATACATGTGAGTGTTGCACTCACCTGCCACTGATTATCACTTGGGTACTGGGGCACAAAGAACCAACCACAGACCTGCAGAAGCCTGAGATCTACTGGATCAGCCCCCAGATACTGCTCCAAGGTGCAACTACTTATCTGTAACTAAACTGATCAAACCTAAGGGCTCCCTGATTCTTCAAGAGGGCTGTGCACAGAAAACACAGTGTAAGAGCAGCAGCAGCAGCTCACTAAATTCAGAGCAAGAAACCCAGTGGCAGGGCAGCTGTCTCCAGGACTTCTCCTGGTGAGAGGAGAGATGCCCTGACTATCAATGACTACAATTACCACACAGGTCCATGTGCCTGAGGTGAGCTGTGGCAATTCCTGAGAAGCACCACCATTCAGTTGACCATACCCAAAAAGCTGAGTCCTCCTTCAGGAAAAACCATCTTCCTGCCAAGGGGATTATCCCCACCCCAGGATTCCAGCAGGCACCAGAAACTAACAGCCAACACCAGAGACAGCCAAATGGGTAGAGGCCAGTGTAAGAGCTCAACCAACAAAAGGCAAAGCAATGTGGCATCTCCACAACCCAGTTATCCAGGGGCAAGTAGTCCTGGACACCCAAACATAAGTGAAATTCAAGAAGATTTCAAGAAGAATTCAAGCATAATATCTATGCTTATGAAGAGGATAATGGAGGAAACAAATAAAATGCTTAAAGAATTAGAGGAAGATAAAGTCAGATTATGACCATCTGAAAAAAATAAAGGAAGATAAAGTCTAACAAAGTATGGCCATCCATAAAGAAATACAGGAAAATGCAGCCAAACAGTTTGCGGCCTTCAGAGAGGAAATTATTAAATCACTGAAAGAAATAAAAGAAACAGAGGAATGTTCAAATAAACAGGTGAAGGAATTTAAGGAAAAACAGGAAAATAGTCAGACAGGTGAAGGAAATCAACCAAATGGTTCAAGTTCTGAAGATAGAATTGGAAAAATTAAAGAAAACACAAACAGAGGAAATAATGGAGAGAAAGAACTTAGGGAAGAAAACAGGGAACTACAGAAGTAAGTATAACCAACAGACTACAAGAGATGGAAGAAAGAATCTCAGGTGTGGAAGATGCAATGGAAGAAATCAATGTATCCATCAAAGAAAGTGATAAATCTCAAATAGTTCCTGACACAAACCATCTAAGAAATCTAAGACAACGTGAAAATATAAAACCTAAGAATAACAGAAATGGAGAAAAAAGAAGATTCCCATCTCCAAGGCCCGGAAAATATTTTCAACTAAATCATAGAAGAAAATTTCCCCAACTTAAAGGAGAGGCCTAGAGAACACCTAATGGGTTAGATCAGAAAAGAAAATCCTCTCACCACATAACAAAACAGTAAGTATACAGAACAAAGAAAAAATACTAAAAGCTTCAAGGGGAAAAGGCCAAGTAACACTTAATGGCAAACCCATCAGAATCACACCTGACTTCTCAACAGAGACTATGAAACCCAGAAGGACCTGTCACTTAACCTCTTTGACCCTCAATTTCTTTATCCTGGAAAATGGGGATGGGGTTGTATCATAACAGGAATGGTGAGCATTTCTTTAGTCCAAGTACTCTGGAAGCTGAAGCAGGACGGTCTCTGTGAGCTCACAGCTGCCTTGGTCTACATATTGAACACCAGGCCATTCAAGACTTCAGAGTGAGACTCTGTCTCAAAAAATAATAATAATAAAGCATAAAAATCTTGAATGAGGCTCGGAATGGTGGTGCACACCTTTAATCCCAGCATTTGGGTGGCAGAAGGAGGCAGATCTCTGTGAGTTCCAGGCCAGCCTGCTCTACATAATGAGTTCCAGGACACCCAGTGCTGTATAAAAACTACACCTCTCACCCCTGAAAGAGAATATGTTAGCTGGTGGGCTAATGTCTGATCTTGCCCATTTATGGTTTAATTGTATTATATGAGATAAGGGGATCAAAATTTGCCTTGGTCTAATAGCTCTGAAAACTCTGGAAGATAGGAGTCATGAAGTTAATACATCCCTGTTGAAAATATTAAATCAGCAGGATACTTTACAGTAGGTGCTAGTCTAAATTCTAAACAAAGTGAGGGGTGCTTAGCCTTGACAATATAGGCACTTTGGATTGTATAATTCTTAATGTGTGTGATTACTGAGTATTGTAAGGTGCTTAGCAGTATCTCTTGACCTCCAACTACTATATACTCGTCTTAATCCCAGGTTGTTATATAAAAAATGTCTTTAGACATTTGTGAAATATGGCCAAGTGAACAAGTGCTATTATTTAAAAATCACTGAACAAGGCATTTCCCTTTTCCCAATATTTTACCAAAGTAATGAGTAAGGTAACTAACACACCCATTGTGTAAACTTCTCTGCTGATCCTATTGACATAACTGAGCTAAGCTTAATTTTAGATGACTTATTCACTAATTTGATGGGATAGCCTTACGGTAAGTTTAACTTAAGTGTTACTTTGATGGATCACAATGAGCAGGATCAAAGAGCCATTTGTCTAAGGTCTTAATGTTCTAGAAGCTGGGACAGTCATTAGGCAGCCAGCCCTAGGAAGGACTTTGATGCTACCACTGATGATCCTTCTCGAGGAAAAGCGAGCCAGGTCTGATTAGCTGTATCATGCTAGTCTGTCAAACCCCTGATCTATTTGAGGAGAAAAATCTTTAAGAGGTTGTTAAGTGTGTACTCTAATGGGTAAGGCACCTGTCATATGAAATCAATGTAGTTCGTGAACAGTATTTAGTTAATAGAGACCACAGTAGGAAAGTATCAGGGATATCACACATATTTTCAGTAGGATGAGCTACATAACTTGAAAAAGGAATTGGGAGGCTCCATGACCAAAAAGCAGGACACGGAGTTGTTCAAAGATATGTAGCTCTAAAGCATTTTCCTTTCTTGCTCTCTCTCTCTCGACATGCTGTGATGTTTTTTTGTTTGTTTGTTTGCTGTTGCCTATCACACTAACATACTTAAAGTTACTGTAAAGTTATTTTGACCATTCTTCTTTATGTTGTGCAAGGCTTGTTTAGAATGCAAATGTAAGAGCATTTCGTGTACATATAGACCCTCAAAAATTACACAACTGGTATTTTGTTGCTCAAACCATAATGATAGAAATGCTGCGCAAAATAATTCATTTTGTTGTATTTCACTTCTCAGTAGGCATTCTAGAAGTATTCTGTACTCAGTTTTCTGATGAGTATGTAAGGATGAAAATGAACGGGTGGGTTATTCTTTGCTTTGCTTCTATGTCAACATTTGTAGCATACAGGAGTCCTTTGTTCCGTGACACCTCCCACAAAGCAAGCCAGACAACAAGGATATTATTGAACCCTACACATGCTATCCATTTTCCAGTCACTTATACATATTAATAAAGTTGAATTCATAAATTAGGTGACATAGAGATTAAATATCCATTGGTAAAAAGTAGAACAGTTTTCAAACTATGCTCTTATAAAGTTGCAAGGATTATTATTCTCATATTTTGCATTCTATAAAGTAAAGGAAATGCTTCCTCACATGAACGCAGTTCTATAAGAGTCAATTTTATATTCTCAAAGCCTACTAAGTGGCCAGTGGGCAGGTAACTAGACAAAAAAGTGATTTGCATTCCCAAATGACCAAGGATAATGATGCAAACTTGACTAAGGGTGGCATATAGTTGAAAATTTATGAACCATTTATTTTTAGAGTTTAGTACCTGAAGGGGCCACTACTCTATTGGATAGACTTCCTAAATTTTTGTGTCTCTCACAACTCTATTGCGTGCTTTCTGCTTTGGGAGCAAGCTCTAACTCCAAGGAAAATCGTGACCTTTTCCGTGAGTCACCATTGCCACTTTTCTTTGTCCCACCTCAGTACATTGTGGATGGCACTCACTAACTATGTAGTCCATACCAGTCATAGGCCAACTGGAATTCTGTACTCTTGGAGTATCACAAACACTGTATATAAATGGGGCTGGAAGAAACTAGCTGCTACATCCACTCACTCTCTCTCCTCTGGTCCATGCTCCTTCAGCTGTTGCATTGACTCCAATTCTATAAGGTAAGTTCAAAACTGAAATTATTGATAGGGTCTAACAGTAATAGCTGGTCACTAAATCACACACCAGAGAGCCCTGAGCTGTGTGCTGGTAGGAAGCTGACCCTGATAATAAAGTATGCTCTGTGAACATTTTACATGGGGCTTATGTACTGTAGTTGCCTTCAAAGTTTGAGAGTTCCTGTCCTAAGGGAAACCCAGGCATCTCTGCTTTATCTCCCCTTGCAAGAAGATGAGGCTTCCTATGGCAAGGGCAAAGTGATTTGAGATGGAACTGGACTGAGGCCTTTCTCCTCAGTGTGATGGAAGTTCAGTCTCCATTCTCCCTTTAGCCCTGCATCTTTTTTTATAAATGTAATTTATTTATTTTTATATCAATCACAGGTTAGGTACTTTGCATCCCAGGCATAGCCCCCTCCCTCATTCCCTCCCACTCTCCCCATCCCTCCCTCATCTCCTCCCTGCCCCCTCCAAGTCCACCGATGGGGGAGGACCTCCTCCCCTTCCATCCGACCCCAGATCATCTTGTCTCCTCAGGGCTGGCTAAAATGTCCTCCCCTGCGATCTAACCAGGCTGTTACTCCCTGGCGTGTATGGGGGAGGGTCAAAGAGCCAGCCATCGAGTTCATGACTGAAACAGTCCCTGTTCCCCTTACTAGGGTCTTCAGCTGGACACTGAGCTACCA
>CM053742.1:38662592-38691827 GCA_028658305.1 Pachyuromys duprasi
ACCAGCAATGGAAGAGGGTTCCTCTTTCTCTACAACCTCTCCAGCATGCGTTGTCACTAAAGTTTTTGATCTTAGCCATTCTGGTGGGTGTAAGGTGAAATCTCAGAGTCGTTTTGATTTGCATCTGAAAGGGCTTCTCTTTGAAGCCTTGGTTGTCCTAGACTCTTTAGACCAAGCTGGCCTCGAACTCACAGAGATTCACCTGCCCCTGCCTCCCTGAGTGCTGGAATCACAAGTGTGCACCACCTTGCCTGGCATGACTAGCATTTTAAAATGCACTAGGATGTTATAAAAAAATCAGCCAGTATCAATCATTATAAAAAAATTCCCAAACATAAGAAATCATACTTATTATGATTTGAACATAAAATGTCTCCTGTGAGATCTGTATAACCCTGTTTCTTAAAAAGAAACTCTATTTTAAGGATAAAGGACGTAGGCATAAACTCCAGGTTCCAAAAGGAGAAAATCCCACAAAAAAGTGCTTCAACCACTCACCTCTGGCAATATTTAACCATCACCCCTAGAAATAGCTGATCAATGAACACCTGAAGTTTACTCAGGTGTTCTTCACAATTGGATGAGTAAAACAATTATGGTTTGCCTTGGCCCTCTGGGTAAACAGATTTCTCTGGATAAACAATTATGGTTCAGCCCACTGGCTCCCTGATGTTTGCTAAATGTCAATCAGTCCTAATACTGCCTAGCTGGAAATGTGGAACAGAGCTATAACAGAGAGAATTCTCAACAGATGAATATAGAATGGCAGAGAAACACTTAAGGAAATGCTCAATGTCCTTACTCATTTGGGAGATGCAAATCAAAACGACCCAGAGATTTCACCTCACACCTATCAGAACTGCTAAGATTTATGGATATGCTTAAAGGCTAAATTCAAACTCTTGTTTAAAACATATATATGTGTGTTTGTAACATCTATAGAAACACAGATGTTTTTAAGTAGCAACCATGTGGCCTGCTATGTGATGTGACTCCCCCCATCTTGAGACTGCCATGTGGTATGGCATAGGGCAAAAAAATTACAGAACCCCTTAGTCATAATGAATTCTGTTTATCATCCTATCTCCTTTTAGACTAAGAAGACAAGTCTCATTTTAAATTGGTATTAGTTTTAGAGACTGAATTGCTTACAGTGGTAAAATTTGGTTTTGACTTTTAAAATTTTGGTTATGCTTTGTGACTTCACTCCTAAGAAGGGTATTTTATTTTAACAATGCAAAAACAGATTTCTTTTCAAAATGTGTTTAAGGCTGTGAAACATTTTAAAGTTTATCACGTATTTTATAATAACGTCTTTATGGAATATATGTATTTGTATTTTTGAAGCATGCTGTGTGATTCAGCCCTGGTTTGTGAAGGCCTATTCAGATTAACAGGATGATTGGAATGGTGTGCCCGGCTGCCAGTTCCTGAGTGAAGGGATTAATGCTGTTTCTTTCTGCTAGATAGGTTTGGTATGGCCAGAATAGTTCAAGTATAATTTTAAAATTGTCCTATACTGTTCTATTATGTAGTTGGTTGTAAAACTTATTTGATTAAAATGTTAGAATTTGGCTACAGGAAACTGTAAATGCTCCACAGTGCTATACTGTGGGAGGCAGCAACATCTGATGGCAATGTTTTAAATTGCCCGCCAGGCCTGTAGCAACAAGCTGCTGGCCGCCATGTTGGTTCAGGGATAAAGAAGATGGAGCCATGGTATTACTGCCACCTCAACTAAGGGCAGTCTCAAACTCCTGGCAGTAGCTTCCCAAGGTCTCTGAGAAGATTTGGGCACGATGTCAGAGGACTTCAACTCTGGATTGTTGTAGGCTAACCACTGGACAAAACTGCCCCAACAGTCCCACCACTAGGGCCCAGACTAAACTGTGGATAATAATGGATACCTGGAGAGTCATTGTTTCATGTTTCTAAAGACAAGGTGAGGCCTTTCTCTCATGTTCTTCTTTTCCACAGAAACAGTCTCTCATCTTCTGGGCCTGATGGGCAGATTGCCTCTACTTGTGTTGCCATGAAACCACAGGAGCCAGGGAGCCTAGGTGGTAGACTGACTAGTCAGCTCTGTTATTTTGATTGGTATGTATATTCATTTAGCTTATACTTTATCCTTCTCAGGTCTCTGATCACACTGATGGCTAAGATAAGCTAAAGGTAGCTTTGCAGCTAAAGAGCAGACAAGTAGACCCGCTGTTAGTTCATTGGCTAGTAAAAACTACTAGGTACTAGATTTCTTATTTAGAAAGGCAAACAAGTTTGCCTTGCTCAGTGCTTTGTGTTAACTGCTTGTGTCTTATGGTAAATAACTGAATAAAAATATAAAGTTTATGTAAGATCTGAAAATATAAAAGTTTAAGTTATGAGGATCTAAAAATATTGAAGCTCTAAAATGGTGTTTCAATGTTGATAAAAGCAAGGAAGACTGGAGGGTCTAAATAGGTATTGTAAGGTTGGTAAATGCAAGTTGTAAAATGTTTATGGGTCTAAGATGTTTGAAGATATGTGAGTGCAATTTGTAAAAATATTAAAAGTATATGCCTTAAATGGCATATTAAAGATGGAAGATATTTCAGATTTCTCCCCCCCCCCCATGCTATTGCTATGCTTATGTTGTTATAAGATTTCGGAAGTTCAGAATTATGACATTGATCAATAGAACTCTGATAAGCTGATGGAGCACTGACTGCTTATTATCCAGTCACAAGTTCGAGATTTTTTTTTTAAAGGTTTATTTATTTTATTATGTATACAATGTTTTGTCTGCAAGTACACCTGAATGCCAGAAGAGGGCACCAGATCTCATTGTAAATGGTTGTGAGCCACCATGTGGTTGCTGGGAATTGAACTCAGGACCTCTGGAAGAGCAAGCAGTGCTCTTAACCTCTAAGCCATTTCTCCAGCCCCCAAGTTTGAGATTTTAATTTCCCTTTGGTTGTCTTCTGGAGATAGACTTAAAGGTGCTTCTAATTATGCTAAAAACATCTCTGTCTAATATGTATATGTGTGACCCAAAAGCCATAGCTTTTACTAGTTCTTAATGGCATGAGTCTATTCCTGCTGTCTTGTAGACACCTGTTACCTGCTTTTTCTAAAGTATGGATCTCAATACAATGGTGATACTAATGTACTTCCTTTTGGAAACTAAAATTCATGAGATTCAGGAAATCTAAAAGTCATAAGATCTACATCTGGCATAGCTCAAATGGACCCCAGATGAGTTTTTCCCTTCGTCTTGGGATTCCTCACTTTCCCTAATTACTGGACAAATTTTAACTTCTGTCTTTAGTCCGAATTTGTCTCATCAAATTTTCACCGGCTGACAGACTTCATTCAGGGTACAGCTATGGATTGCAAGCTGAGATCTGGACTTGCTGAAAGCTGAAGTGAACCAGTCCAGCTGATGTGATGGCTCCATGTCTCTTCAACTTGATCATTAGTTAGATAGCTTTGGTAAGTGCCCCATTGCCTAGCTATTGACGAGCCTTTCAGCCTTCCTAGGTTCCCTGTGACTCCATCCTAATGTCAGCATGAAGAAGCTAAAGAAAAAAAGGAAATTTGTGGTCCTTTATCCTACTTAACAGATTGAAGTACTAAGTCAAAAGGGGCTCCCTGACATTAGTCACTATCTTGGGGACCGGCTTAGCTGGAGCAGGAACTGGTATTGCAGCACTGGCTATACAAAGCCAGAATTATAACAGCTTAAAGGCAGACATTGATGATGATATTCAGTGCCTTGAGGACTCCATCACCCCTTTAGAAAAGAATGTTGATTCCCTGGTAGAAGCAGTGTTGCAAAACAGACGGGACTTCGATCTGTTGGTTTTACAGCAGGGCGGGTTGTGTGCAGCCTTTAGAGAGGAATGTTACTTTTATGTAAAACACCCAGGAGTGATTAGGGAATCCTTAGCAAGAGTTTTTTTTAAAAAGGCCTGGAGAAACATGGAAAACAGAGAGATGATTCCAGAGGATGATTTGAATTCTGGTAAAATAGTTCTCCTTGGCTTACTACCCTTATATCCACCCTGCTGGGACCCCTACTCATTTTGATTTTTACCTTTGGGCCTTGCATTATTAAATCAAGTGGTAGCTTTTATGAAGGAACATGTGGGAGCGATACAATTAATGATATGCAGATCCGGTTATGGAAGGGTAAGTCTGGAAGACACCAAGGGGCCATATCTAGAAGACCCATGATTCGGCCTCCACATGACCATGGGAAGGGGGAAATGAGAGAACCAGGCCTGACCTGACACACTCCAAAAGTCACCGGTCCCAGGAACTAGGTCATAGGTCACCAATTCCACAAAGAAGACAGAGGAGTTCCCTACGCAAGGATTAGCCTGGAGAAAATCCAGTAATATTTAACCATCACCCCTAGCAATGGCTAATCAGTGAATACCTGAAGTTTACCCAGGTGCTCTTTACAATAGGATGAGTAAAACAATTATGGTTTGGCTTGGCCCTCTGGGCAAACAATCTCCTCCTGACATCCAATATTTGCTAAATGTCAATCAATCATAAAACTGCCTAGCTGGAATTTCCCAAACCTTGCTGTAACCCTAAATATAAACCCTCCTCCCTTTGAGCTTAGGGCTCTACACTCAACCACTGCACCAGTTATGGTGTGGACCCAAGCTCCAGATTGTAGTAAAAAGACTCTACTGTGTTTGCATAGGAATCAGCTTCCTGGTAGTCTTTGGGGTCTGTGAGACTTGGGCATAACACTATAATATGCTCAGGAAGGTTTAGAAGTGTACTTAGGGTTACAAGGTTGGTCTGTGTAGGAAGCTGGGATTCTAACTGAGGCTATCTGAATCCTAACTTTATGCTCTTGACCGTAGCCTTCCACTGTGTGTGGTTGGAGAGGACTGAGCTTTACAGAAAAGGCCACAACCAGGATTTGAA
This sequence comes from Pachyuromys duprasi, assembly GCA_028658305.1. Classification (NCBI taxonomy): domain Eukaryota; kingdom Metazoa; phylum Chordata; class Mammalia; order Rodentia; family Muridae; genus Pachyuromys; species Pachyuromys duprasi. Next base: position 38,667,516 of record CM053742.1, read on the forward strand.
CTTGGTTACTCTGCCTTTGGAGTCCCACACAGATCACCATTATGCCCAACTGTGTGTGCTCTGGTTCATAAATCATAGCCATCATGTTTCTAGGACATAATTGTCTACTGTATCTTTCTCTACTAAGAATTATTTGCTGCAAGTGTTAGCTTTTGAGATAAATATATGAAATCTGTTGTTTACTCATCTTATAGGTGAGGCCAAATTAAAATCTGTGCAGGGTGTTGGGACAAGTTTCTCTGGTAACTATGGCTGGATTGAATCACTTGTATCTGTTAGTGCTGGTGTTGTGAGTGATGACACACCTCTGAAAATTTGGCAGTTACTGTCAATGTAGACTATCTGAGCACCAGAGGATTGAGATCTACTAAAGTAAGAATTTCATGAATTTGGGAATAGTTTTTTTTAATGCAGTTCCATTGTTGTTTCAACCATTTAAATGTGAGCTTTATAGTGTATCTAAAGGAATCGGAAGTTCTTTTACCTTGAAGTTTGAGGTTCTTCCCTTTTTCCTTCTTTCTCTCCCCTACCCCCACCTTTTAATTTTTTAATTTTTATTTTTGTATTTTGAGACAGGGTCTCTGTATAACCCTGGATGTCCCAAAGCCTGATACACAGACCAGGCTGGCATTGAACTCACAAGATCCTTCTATCTCTGCCTCCCCGAGTGCTGAGATTAAAGCCATATAGACCCATGCCCAGCCATTAGGCTCTTTTCTATTAGTAGTTGTAGTGATTACTCCATTAAAAAAAAAAAGAATGAATGCAAGAAAGACAGGGTCTGACACTGTAGCTCAGGCCCACTTGAAATTCACTTCCTAGATTTGAGCTCTTGATTTTCTGACCTCTGCCTCCAGAGTACTGGGATTATGTTGGAAGGACCCTGCTGTTTGTGGTTGCAGTCCTCCCAGTCCAAATAGCCTTTCTGAGCTCAGGTGCAGGACTCCCTCTTCCCAACGGGGCCTCCTGCCCTCTGCCTGACTTTATCTGGAGAGTGTCTCTAGGCATAGATGCCTTACCCATGCATTTGATATATGGCCTTTGACACAGCTCCCTGCTAGCTCTCCCTTCCCTGCACCTACAGGATAATTAGGTACTGTGTTCTCGTTCATATGATAGGAACATACTGTTTAATGTAAATCAATTATCTACACCTATCCTTGGAACCCCCACCCTCTCCCATAGGTCTGCATAACCTTTGTTTTCTAGAATTAAAGTTGAACTACCTCCTTGAAATGGTTCCCAGAGTGTCTGATCTTCGTCATGATTGCCAGACTTCCAAGCTCTGTGCTTCATCTCCTGCCCCTCCTGCCTTTGTAAGCTGTTGGGAAACAGTCCCCAGGAAGGAGGAGAACCTTGGGATTACAGGCATGTGCCACCACATCTTGGGGGAAACTTCTAAGAAAGAGTTCCAACATGCAGCTGGAGCCAGCACTTCACAGTCATACATCCTAAATAAGAGGTGCAGCAAGATCTAGCTTTCCAGTTTTGTGGGATGGTTCCGTCGTAGCCTGTGACACAGCTCAGATCTTTGTGATTTTGTTGTGGGCGGCCCTCCAAGATGGATGGAGACCTGCTGCTGTTAAACTTTTTGCCTCACCACCAAGCTGGATGGCAGATTAAGAAGGCTGGGTGGCTAATTAGATCTTTCAATGCCTATTATCAGTGCTTTGTAAACCATCACCTCATGCATATATATGATCTTGCAGTGTGATGCATGCTTGCTCTTCTTCAGGATAAATGTTTAAATGTTTCCCTTCCCTTTTCCCTCCCCTTCCCTCCCTTTCCCTCCCCTCCCCTTCCCTTCTGTCCCCTCCCCTCCCCTTCCCTTCCCTTTTCCCTTTCATTTCCATTTCCCTTCCCTTCCCTTTCCCCTTCCCTTTTCCCTTTCCTTCCCTTTTCCCTTCCCTTCCCTTTTCCCTTTCCTTTCCTTTTCCCTTCCCTTTTCCCTCTCCTTCCCTTTTCCCTTTCCTTTCCCTTTCCTTTCCTTTTCCCTTTCCTTTCCTTTCTATCCCTTTCCCTTTTCTATCCTTTCCTTTCCTTCCTTTCTGTTTCTGTTTTTGAGACAGGATTTCTCTGTGTAGCCCATCCTGGAACTCACTCTGTAGATCAGGCTGGCCTTGAACTTAGAGATCCAAGTGTGTCTGTCTCCTAAGTGCTGAGATTAAAGGTGTGTGCCACCACTGCTTGGCTAAATGTTTTCTTAAGACAAATCTTTGCTCTGTTGCCCAAGTTTGCTTTGAACTACTTGAGTTCAAGTCATACTCCAGCCTCAGCATCTTAGTAACAGGGACCTCAGGATTTCATTGAACACACAATGAAAAACACCTGGTTTGAAGTGCTTCTTGATCAAGAATGTTTTAAGCAAGTAGTTCTCAACCTGTCTGTCGAGACCCTTTGGGAGGGTCACATATCAAACATTCATATTATCAGATATTTACATATCAGATTTCACACATTATTAGATGTTTATATTGTAATTCATAGCAATAGCAAAATTAGAATTATGAAGTAGCAACAAAATATTGTTATGGTTGGGGGTCATCACAGCATGAGGAACTGCATTAAAGGGTCATAGCATTAGAAAAGATGAGAACCACTGTTTTCGGCATATGATTTTACTATTTTGGTCGTATTTTAAGTGCTTGTTTCCTTATCTATAGGTGAATGTTGTCACTGATCACCAGTCAGTCATATCGTAGATCCAGATCTTTAGTTGGTCGTGTTACTGGTATAAGGAAAAATACTCTGCACATTGAAAAAAGAATTTTCTTCTCTATCTGCAGTCTGGTGGAAGGTGTAGTTGATATTTCAAAGTATATAATACTTAATATTTTGATGATATATAAGCACTAGAATTGTTCCTACCTTTGGCTCTTCATTATTTGAGATGGACTTTGGGCACTGAAGGGAAAGTGCAATACAGAGATGAAATGGCAGTATTTGTAAAATTCATGCCATTATTTATTAGGTACATATCAGTCAAATGTAGTCAATACTGTCTAGTCAGTCTCTCATAAAATTCATCATTCTCTTATTCGTGTTTATAATTTCCTATAATAAATGATAGTGTACTTGAATAGAGAGACCATTCTAAAAGGACACCTAAAACGAGGATGGGCAAGATATTGCTGTGGGTTATGATGTGCTTGCCTCTCAGGCCTGATGTGAGTCATATCCATGGAACCTACAGAAATGTGGATGGAGAGCAAAGTTTTACAAACATCATCTGACTGTCACACACAGAACGTGGCATATAACACCCCTTGAACACACACTTGACAGACACTTGGAAATTACAAGGGAATGGGCTTATAGTTTTCTGTGTATACTACATATATCCTGTTGGAGTCTATTTGTAATTAGCAGATTTCCTGAGATTTTTTTCTATGTCCAGAACTATAGTTTACGTGCTTTTTCACTCTAATGAAGTGGACATGTAGCTGGAGTAAAAGAAGGAGGTGGAATTAGCCCAGACCCACCAGATGGCTTGCTAGTTTTCCTACTATGGATATAAATGCTGTTGTGAGATGTTGACTCTTCTCTTTGTGGATGATGCACTGTGGCTAGCAAAGGTAGAGTCAGGGAACTTGTTAGGAAAATGATGTGGCAGGACTGGCCAGATGTGCTGTGGTGAAGGCCCTTGGGATTGTTTTGATACTTGGCTGTATTTTGAAGGTATCGATAAAAATATTAGAGGACAGATATGAAGCCTACCATAAAGGAAGAGTCACAGGCAACTCCAGACCTTTGAAATGTATCTCCCTCCTCACAGCTTTACTGAGGTATCCTTGACATTTGTAAGTACTTAGCCTTTTACATGTGGCATTTGGGGCTATATGTACATCATGAAACAATTAACAGACTCCAGCTGGTTGCATTTTTTTTGGGGGGGGGACACACATGAGATCCATGTTTCCAGTCAATTTGAACGTACATTGCTGTGAACAATAGTCACCATGCTTCTAATTCGCTCTGGTTGTCTAGGGGCTGGTTCTTGTTAGAGGAGGCTTCTGGAGTCCTGTGTAGAACTTTGCAGTGGAAATCGTAGTAACTCTTGCTGTGTGGCAATGGTGGGTTACCTCACCCTTTTCCTTTATTCCCAACCATCCCCCAGCACCTCAGCTGGTCTTTTCCTAGAATTCTACCTGGGATGAAAGAGAAGCAGTGATTTAAGCAGGGTCCCCTAGTAGCTGAGGATGCTAACTATTCACTCTTCTATTCTTTTCTCTGTGAAGGGAACCTGGGATGGAGAGAATTTCCCTCTCCACACTGAGGAGATTGTGTCTGAAGGATGGAATTAGGCAAAAATGAAGCTACGATTTCTACTTTGGGCACAAGTTTCTTGGTTGTTCCCCCCCCCCTCCTTCTGCTACTGTGCGTTTTAAGTGGGCTCTGGCACTTTCACTTAACAGCCAGGTTTGCTCCTAGATAGGTATACACTAGTTACACTAGTGGAAGAAACAAAAGCTGAGCTGTCCTACTGTAGAGGTTTTGTTTGTTTGTTTGTTTGTTTGTTGCACTTGTCCTCTTCCTGCCAGTGACTGTAGGCTTTCCCTTGAGCCTGGGGAAGGATGGAGCTGCTAGCCTGAGATGTAGAAAGAAGTTGGCCACACAAGAAGAACTCCTCACACTTACTCCCTATCTCACATCACATCTGGATCTATACCCCTTTGGTCTGTCATTAGAAAACAAACAGGCTTCTAAAGGAAAATAACAGAATAAATAAAATAAAATAAGACAAAACAAAAACTAGCAAGTCCCAGTAGTATAAAACAAACAGAAGAAAAAGAACCTAAGAACAGATACTTAATGGATACGGAGACACCCAGGAATCCCATAAAAAACACTAAACCGGAAGCCTCAATATATATACAAAGGACCTGTAGAGTAAAAGAAAGATAGAAATGTATGTGTGTGAAAAAAAAAAGGTGCAATTTTAAAAAGCCAGGAAAAGCCTTACACAACACTAAGAAACAAGGAACCTCGAAAAATGCCATTGAGTTCATTTTCTGTTGCTATCTACTGCCTACCACACACTTACCCTTAAGATTAGTTTGTTTCCCCAGTGAGACTCCTTTGGAGGAAACTAAATTTTCATTTGCAAGTGCTTTATCAATTGGAGATAGCTTCTGAATTACAGAAGGGGACATGTGTCCATTTTTTTTTCCTCTCACTGCTGCAACCCTGCGAGTTGCAGAGCCATGCAGGCTCTGTGCTTGCTGCCTCAAGTCTCTGAATTCAAATGATCATCGATGTTGTTGATTTAGAAGGCCTTGCTCTCCTGGTGTTCCACATCCCCTCTGGGTTTTACACTCTTTCTGCCTTCTCTTCCACTGAGGTTTTCTGAGCTCTGAGGAGGGATTTGATGAAGGCATCCCATTTAAGAGCAGAATGTTTCAAGGTCTCTCACTCTCTACATAATGTCTGGTTGTGGGTCTCTGTATTTATTCCCACCTGCCACAGGAGGAAGCTTCTCTGATCATTATCCTGGGACTTTTACTCAGCATAAAATTCTATTGAAAACTACATATCTACAACCATAAAATAGAGTATATATGTGTGTATATACCATATAATGTGCATTTAAATATTGTATTTATAGTGATATATTACTTTTGCTATCATATTTATATACTTTATGTAACTAGAAAATATAATACACATATTTAAGAGTTCAGCTGACTAGGACACTTTTGGAAACAGATTCATTTTCATCTTGACACTGTTTTATAAAACAATTAACATACCTACTAGCAATCAATATGCATTCGGTGATTGCCACATGGCAGGGGTCATTCTATGAGATTTATCTACAATGACCACTACAGGTGTGAATATAAGAACTGTTGTAGGTGGTGATTAATATTTACTATTGATATATCTTCTGGTAAAGCTTGCTGTTAATCCTAAACAGCTGTATAACCAAATCACCACACAGAACCTGGGTTTTATTTAGTTAACCTAGAACACAATGCTGGGCAATAGTTTCTCCCTCCTGAACCTCCAAGCCTTCATAGTTTCCTAACATTTAGATTTTACCCATTATACTTGCTTTTTGTGAAATCTTAGGTCTGGTTCATCCTCTCCACGCTGTTCCAAGATCTGTCCTCCAGCTCTGCTCTCCTACCTTTGCTTCCAAGCTCTGCCCCTGCCCTTTTTCCTCCCACTCATTTCCTGCCCTCTGGCTCCTCCCCTTGCTTAACATTGTGGCTAGTTGCTTTATATTGGCCTGTTTACACAAAATTGAGACAGGATGCTTAGAATAAGTATCACAATGCCATATCCAGATTGAAACCAGAGGGAGGGGGAGAAATCAGCATTTAAATGAACAAGGGTAAAGTGTATGCATTTCAAAAGAACATTATACCAACAAAGAACTTTAACTCTTCTCTGGTAAATGAGCCCAGGCTCTAAAATGGCAAGCCCCTTCCCTAAGGTTGCAAACTCTCTCTAATGAACTTTGACTGCAGGTAGCAGGTTGAGACACGTGCTCTTTGTTCATTTGTTTGAGACAGGTTTTTTTTTTCCTGTGGACTCTTGGCTGTCCTGGACTTTGTAGACCAGGCTGGCCTTGAGCTCACAGATCAGCCTGCTTCTGCCTCCCAGAATGATGGGATTACAGGTGTGTGCCACCGTGCTGGACTGAGACATGTGCTCTTACCTGTGTCTCAGACTGTCTTTCTTGAAGAGGACACTGCGTGTGAGTAAGTGTATGATAAACCCTGTGAGCAGCTGAAACTTCATTTAATTATGAAGACAATAGAGGAGAGGACACTTAAAGTCTAAGCTGTTGACCCTAGAAGATTGTAAATTCCCCTCTGTCAGAAGGTTGATAAGGTCATCTCTCTTAAGCAGTGCACAAGAAATAATTTATACCTAATACAAACCATCAGAGGGAATATTTCAAGTTACAGTAACTTTTGTAAAAGCAGAAAGAATTACATTTAAATGTTCCCTCTATTCTTTTAGGTTTGATGCCTTATAGAGGAGCCTGTTTTCTTATAGGCATGACAAGACTTTCAGAGGAAATAGTTTAGAAATAATACAAAAAACGCACATAAAATTAAGCTCACTGTCACACAGTTTGTTTTTGGAGCATTAATAGGGGATACTCTCAGCTGCTCACAAGAAAAACAATCATCTTACTGAAACCAGTTGTGAAGGAAAGAGAGAAGTAGCTTGTGGGGTCAGAGCTTCCCAGTAATAGCTAGCTATTGTTTAGCTAATGGAGACTGACCATGAGTTTCAACAATGATACAGATAAGATAATATGTAGGGGCCTGAGGTTTAGCTCAGCCAGTGAAATGCATTCTGTGCAAGCTGCAAGCATAAGGACCTGAGTTTGATTCCCAATGCTGACATAGAAAGTCTACATGGCAGCATATACTTGTAATCCCAGGGCTGTAGACACAAATAGGAAGACCCATGGGGCTTGCTAGTGAAATCAGCAAGTACCAGGTTCAATAATATACCCTGTCTCCAAAAGGAAGGCTCCTAGCTTGTGAGAAACACCATCTGTGGATGCTCTCAGGCCTCCAGATGCATGCACACTCATACTCATGACGCCACACATCTACAGGTGGACATTCATGAAATACACAAACACCTGAATACACACACACACACACACACACACACACACACACACACACCTATCTTGGAATGGGACAGGGAAGTTAGGAAAATAATAGTCATCTTATCCACCTTATTTTTTTCTCAGTCAATTCTTTCTGACCTCTTATTCTGGATTATAAGGAGTTAATGGACACTACAATTAGTATGGCTAAGCCACAGAACACATTCCTAGCGATTTTCTTTTAATTGTAGTGAGGTGGGATTCAGGCCTGTGGGCTGTCTTACACAGCACCCAGGTATTGCAAGTTTTCCAAGACAGGATGAGAACAAGCGGTGGGCAGGGGCAGCAATCTGCTGGTTACAGAGTGAGGAAGAGGGACAGAGCTTCCAATTGTAGATTATGCTTCTCCATCAACTTTTCTAGCATGTGTGTTTGCAAGTCCACATTCCGTCCCTGCATGGAAGACACAGGATGATAAAATCCTCCTTCCATCTGTGTCACCTCAGATTCACTGAAGCTTCTGCCTAAATATGTACCTAAAGCTTATGCTGTTTCTGGAAAACGTTTAGTTTTCTGAAACAGAGAAATTGCTCCGAAAAGGAGAGTAATTTCTGTGACCCCAGTGAAAAGATCATAAGAAAAACATTTCTATCCCTTGATCCGTGTTTCCTCTTGGCTTTCTGTTTTGTTCTTTGAATTCACATTTTTTTTTATTGTTTTGTTTTGAGATAGCAGCTCACTGAGTCAAAGGCTAATAACAAGCTCCCTATGAGGTGAGAGTGACTTTCAACTTCTGGGCCTCTTTTCCCTCCCCTTTTCCAGTGCTAGGGTGCTTTCAATTTTTCAGTCTTCTTATGCTATTTTCAAGATTTGTTTGTCTGTAACATCTTCCATTTCTTATTTTATGGGTTAATTGTCAAATATCCTGTTTATCTTTGACTTGTCTTCAAATATATCCTTGGTAAAGATTGGTGATCTCTTTTTCATTTGTTTGTTTGGTTTGGTTTGGTTTTTTTCTTTAACCATCAACAAACTTAGAGCAATTTGTGTCGATCCTAGGTCCACATTACATGTTATTAGAATAGATAAATAAATAAATAATCTAGGCAACAATAATTTCTTTTTGTTTGTTTGTTTTATTCAAGACAGGGTTTCTCTGTATAGCCTTGGCTGGCTTTGAACTCATGGATCCACCTCCCTCTGCCTCCTGCGTGCTGGGATCAAAGGTGTACACCACCACTGCCAGTCTCCAGCAATAATTTTTCTTTGAATTTAATTTATTAAGTCACTAGAAGTGAAATTGTTCAGCATCCCAATAAGATTTCTCAGTTGCTTTTGTAAACAGAAACATGCCACATGCCCTGTGTGTTGTACCTCACCTAATTAACCCACTTTGAAAGGAACTCTGAATCCCCAGGCAACCGCACAGCCTTCAAAGCAAGGGGCAGTGTTTATACATGGAGATTATTTATCTCAGCAATCTAGTTCTTCATACAGTGCTCCCTTACCAGAACATGACACCAGGTAAATGCCCTAGAGTAAGTACTAGCCAAAGTGTTGCCTTCAACAACTGCTGGTGTGCTCACTGCCAGTCTTGGGATTCATAATTATACCACAAGCCCCACGTTAAATCAACAAACTTTCCTTCTTCATTTGAGGTGAATACCTTGCTGGCTTCCAGCTTTTGCTTATTGGCTCATTTTCACAAAATCATATTGGGTACCTTCGTGTTCTATGCCGGACACTATTCCAGGCTTAATGGAACTAAGCTTCTTACTGCTTTCTTGGGCTCCATGACCTAGGAAGTAGTAGATCCAGAGAGAGGAAGAGTAAGTGAGAGCTCTGGCAGTTCCAGGTACCAATGACACAATCATTCCTTTTAGCCTTTCAACACCAGTGACAACCACAGACTAGGCTACTATGAGTGGAGCGTGAACCATAGACTCCTCCATGTTGCATGCAATTCTCCAGCTTGTCTGATAGGGAGGAGTGCTGCCAGAAAACAATTTGGATATGATCAGTCCATTTAGACATGACCCAGTCACTGCCATTGTTTGCCATATAATCTTTCGTAGTTTAAGGGAATCCCCTCAGTTTTTGCAACACAGTAGTTATGGGCTATGTCAACTGTCTTCATCTTGTAAAAAGAATGCCCAGAATTTATTGGCTTTATTTGAGGAAATCCCAGCCCAGCTGTGCTTTGAACAATTGTTTCTGGTATATGCTAATTCTGAGATATTTTGCTATAACTGGTCAGGAAGTCTGTGAAAATGTCAAATCCCTAAATAAGTATGGGGTTTATTGGACTCATTTACAGGCTACAGTCCAGCTAATCTAACAAGGGCTGGTTGGTTGTAAACAGAAAGTTCAAGAATCCAGAAGTTGCTCAGGCCACAAGGCAGAATGTCTTGGCTGGTCTTCAATAGACATTAGAATCCCAAAGAGCTAGGCTCCAAGGCCAGTGAAGGAATGAATGAAGGACTGAATGTGCTAGCGAGTTGAGGGCAAGCAGGCAAAGAGCAAAATCTTCCTTCCATGTCCTTATATAGGCCTCCAGCAGAAGACATGACCTAGATTAAAGATGTATCTTCCTGCCTCAAATCCAGACCAAAGGCACGTGTCTTCCTACTTCAAAAATCTGGACTAGAATTATATTCCCCCACCTCAAACCAATCAGAAAATATCTTACAGGTGTGTCTTCCACTTCTGGAATGTAGTTTATTTCAGGTATATTCAAGTTGACAACCAAGAATAGCCAACACAGTTGCTCTCCAAAATCTCATCTTAAAAGATTTAAAGGTGGTAGGACTATTTGGGGTGTCACCTAGTAGGAGATGATTGTATCAGGACCACACTCCTGAAGAGATTGATGCTGGTCTTAGGAAGTGGCTGGCTCCCACGAGAACAAGTAGTGAGCCTGGTTTCCTTTTCTCCTGCAAGCAACTCTCTCAATGTTTTTTCTCACCCTGTTGATATAGTCTTCTAACATGATGCTATCCATCTTGGTAGCATCTACTCCTGACACCAGGCTCTTTTTTTATGTTTATGTATTTACTCATATGCATACACATATGTAACAATTATATTTTAATTAAAATTTCAACACAGTAAAATTTGAAGGAAATTCAAGAGGGGACACGGTCAAAGACATGGTGTGCTAAAACATTTAAATGCTGGTCATTCTATGATCAGCTTAAGATGGCACAAGAACAAATACAGAGCTGCAACTGCAACATTTGCCTGCAAGTAAGCATTTTCTGGGCAGCTTGTACTGCCCTTCAAATTATCATCTCTGCTCTTCTTGACTGCCAAGGTCTTTGGCTTTTGAGAGAGACTTCAATTTTGGAAACGTCTCCCAAATACTCTTCCAAATAAGAACGGTAACCAGTTTGATGAGTAACTATTTCACCATGCTTCCACGAGGCTCGTTAATGAAGCCTCAGAAGATGTAAGCCTAAAAGTTCCTTCCTCTGGTTTTAAATAGTTCACAATGCCCATGAGACAGGTGATTTTTTTGGGGGTGGGGGAGACAGGCTTTCCAATGTTTTGAAGTTTGAATTCCAAAGAGTTACTAGTCTATCATGGTAGAGCAGCATGGAAGCAAGCAGCGGGCATGTTGGATGGAGCAGCGGCTGAGTATTCACATCAGTCCAAAAGGAATGAATTTGGGCATCATAAAGAAATGTTGGACCCAAGCAAGACAGAAACCCAGCAGAACAAACACCAAATCCTGCGGCTATGTGTTTGATGTCAGAGGGTATATAGGGCTGCACCTCTTTAGCTTTGTTGCCTGCAACATCTTTCTTTCTCTTGTGATGGTTCCATTCCTTTGTATGAAGCTCTTGGCAAATATCCCATAGCTCTGGTACCTCTGACATCTTGCAGTCTCCAATGAAATCAAGCTTCACTTACATAGCTTATACCAATGACCTTTTGCCCTCTCAGGGCCTTCATTCAGAGGCTGCCTTGCCACATATTACCTATCCTTGACAACTCTTCTTAGTAGAGGAGGAAGATTTCACAACCCCATTACTCTTGTCTCATTCATGACTCTAAAACATGAATCATATGTGCAATACTTCCAAGTTCGTCTACCCACTTAGGATGGAGTCTTGTGGAGAGCTGTATTTATTTAATTATTTAATTTATTGTTTATTTAATTACGTTACAAACTAATCCCAGCCCCCTCCCTCCTCTCCTCCCAATTCCACCCTCAGGCTCCTCCCCCCATTTCCTCCTCCTCCTTCTTCTCAGAGAAGGGGGGCCCACAAGGGGAATCATGCCACGCTGGCACCTTGAAGCAGGACTAAAGGTATATCCTCTACCCATGAGACCTAACAAGGCAGGCCAGCTAGGGGAAAGGAATTCAAAGGCAGAGTCAGCTGCTGGGTGAAACCTCTCAGAAGACACTTATGCTAGGCTCCTGTCTGCAAGCATAGCAGTTGCTTTTCAGTTTAGCCTCAGGCAAATTATTTTTCTTCTTTCTTTTTTTTTTTTTTCTCTCCCACTCCCTCTTTTTTGGCACTAGGGGTTTAGACCTCCAAAACTACAAGTAAAACTTCCCGGGCACACAAAGTCAGTTTACTACATGTCTAGCCTTTAGCAAGTTGCTTTACTTCTCTGAACTTCAGTCAACTTCATTTCCTCAGAGGGATTCTCTGAGTGTGTATTTTGGAGTTCCCCCTGACTATTGTACTATCTAGTCTATGTGATGTGTTTAAAACAGTGCCTGACAGAAAGTAAGTTCTAAAAACTATTAAGCATTCTTTTTCTCCTTTTTCATGTGTTAATCCCACGTATGGATACCATAAGCCCCTTTAAAAACATGGTATTAAATATATTTTAATTGTACCAATAAATTATGACTTTTCATGTACGCGAAGAAGACACTGATTATATTCATTTTCTCAAATACCCTCTCACTCTGCCTCTCCGTGTTTATCTGAACTTTTTCTCTCTTCTCTATAAGTTTCAATCATTCTGCTTTTGTGACTTTTTCCCTAGATGCCAGATATGTGAAAGAAAACACGTAAACGTGCTCTCGCCAAGCTTGTTTAATTTCATATTACTTGTACCCCAGAGTACCCTTGAATGCAGCTTGAGCTTTGCTTTGCTTGAAATAATTCCAGCCACTTCTGCTTGCCACAAGAGTCCATTTACTGCTGGGCGGAGTGGTGCATGTCTGTCCCTGCACTCCAGAAGGAGGCTGAGGCAGGCGGATCTCTGTGAGTTCATGTCCAGCCTGATCTGCAAAGTGAGTCCAGGACAGCCAAGGCTACACAAGGAAACTTTCTCTCAAAAAACAAAAACAAACAAAGAGTCCATTTGCTTGGAGTATATCAATTTCCATGTTTTGACTTTCTATGACTTCCTACACTCATGTATTTGTGGAAGGAAGCAAACAATTAAATTTTAATCTTGTCAGCCAGTATTTGCTTTTTAATTGGAAGTTCCTCCCTACCCTTGGCAGGGTTCTCTCTGTAGTTCTGACTGTCCTGGAACTAGCTCTATAAACAGGCTGGCCTCAAACTCACAGAGATCTCCCTGGCCCCCGCCTGATGAGATTATAGGTGTTCCCAATCACTGCCCAGACTTTTTTTTACATGACTATTTTATTGTTAATTATGGGGAGAGAGGCAAGGGGTAATATGCTCCCAAGTGAAGATGCTCACAGAGGCCAAAGGGGGCCTTGGGGACTATTGATCTAGAATTAGAGGCAGTTGTGATACGATCAACATGAGTGCTGGTAACCAATCTTAAATCCTCTGCAAGAGGAGTGCTGAGCCATCTCTCTGTCCCATAACTTTGGTCTTTTTAACATAGCCCGTAACTCTTGAATAGTTTGTTAGGAAAAAAAAACCCTTAATGAAAAAAAAATACTCCATTGCAGTTTTTGTGTAACAGTAGGTATCCACTACCCTTGCCACTCTTCATTTCTGTTTATGTCTTCTTGGGCTGTGAACCCCTGGGAGAGAGCAATTGGCAGGAGGAGTTTTTTGGAAATGAAAGCTCATTCAAATGGTTTCAATTTTCCTGCTTGCTAGTACAAGGCAGCATGGAATCAAAGTTCTCCCACCTGGAGTTCATTCCGACCAGATTAACTCCTTTTAGCCACAGAGCTTGCTTGACAGCCTTGCTCCACATCTGGATCTCAGGCACCCCTTCCCAAGCCCACTTGGCGGGAAAGGAAAACAAATTATACTAGGTATAGGCACAGCAGATCCTGCATTCCCACCACCTGCCACTAGAGGCTTCGTAGCCCAGGTAAGTGCAGGGGAGCCTATTCAGTCTCCTGCTCGAGCCGCGAGTAACAATGGGAAGTGAGCTCCATCCCTGTCTTGTTTCTGATCCTAATCCCACACCTAGAATTTTCAGTTAACTTGCTTTAGTGGAATACTGTTAGGTCCACCTTGAGCCACAAACTGGATGCCGTACAGTACAATCTGGCAAAGCTTGCTGGGAATCCCATGGACAAGAAAAAACACAGGAAAATTCATGTTCGCCAAAGCAGAGTTGGAGTGCACCCTTTTCAAGGCGGCTTCCCTTATGGCATCACAGTTGTCTGCGCTTCACAGGCACTGGCCTTTTGTGAAGGTCCTGTGCCGACTAAACTCACACTACCTTTTCTGTTCTGCATTCCTTTCTGTTTTAGTTTTGCCCACTTCTTCGCCTTCTTTTTCTCTTTAGTCCTTTAGCCAGGTTTCCACACCAGTGCTTCCACTCCGTGCTCTTTCTTGATCTCTGATCCTATCACTGGAGGCTCCAGGTCCCTCCAAATCCATCCATCCGACGCTAATGTTACGTGCAGTCCCTCAGTCAGCCTACCTCACTGGAGTTTTCCTTGCCTGTTTTGATTCTGAGCCATGAAGAAACTGGTAAGCTCTGCTTGCTTCTAATCTGCTTTTTGGATGCATCTAAAACCCTTTTTAATGAGTATTTGCTTGCTATTTTTGTAATTCTTCTATGACTTCCTCTTGATTTTCTTGTTTTTACTGCTAACACACATCCTTGAGTAAGTCATTCATTAAGATTTAATGAATAACCCCTGACACGATCAATGACATTCTGCTATGTTTGCGATGGGAGTTAGCTTAGCGTCCTCCGAGAGGCTCCACCCAGCAGCTGATGGAAACAGACACAGAGACCCACCACCCAACATTGGGTAGAGCGCAGGAAGTCTTGTGGAAGAGTGGGAGAAAGGATAGAAGGACCCGAGGGGACAGGAACCCCACAAGAAGACCAACAAAAGCAACTAACCAGGACGCGGGGTGAGGGGCTGTGGAGACTGAAGCACCAACCAAGGACCATGCGTGGACTGAAACTAGGCCCCCTACAGAGACGTAGCCCATGGGCAACTCAATTTTTCTGTGGACCCCTTAGGAAAAGGAATCGGAGCCAAGCCTGACATGAACTCTCTTGTCTGCTTTTCAATCACTTTCCTTGGTGGGGCTGCCTCGCCAGGCCACTGGGGAAGAGGATATGCTCAGTCCTGATGCTACTTGATATGTTGGGGTGGGTGGGTGGGTAGGGTCTTCCCTTCTCTGAGGAGTAGAGGAGGGAGGATAGGGGAAATAGGTAGGGAGGGTGGGACCTAGAGGAGAGGAGAGAAAGGGCTTTAACTGGGATGGAAAATGACTAAGTAAAAATTAAAAGAAAAAAGATTTAATGAATAGTAAATTCCTAAGCCCGTATGCATGGACACGTACGACTAAGCCAGGTGTCCATCTCAATGCCATGCACAAACTCTAGGTTAAAAGGAAGTTTCTCTTGGGGACTGAGTCTTGGAGGAGAATGTGTTTTAAGACATGGTTTGGATGTGAGAATTAATGTTCGTGAGTCACAAGTGGACAAGTCAAGAGATCCTGGTTCTTACTCATGATATTGTGGTTCTCATTCACGGCAGACTGGTGCCTCAGAATTCCATATAAATCACACACTTCCAGCCCCCTATCTACCACCACACACAAAGTGCCTGTTCATTTCTGGCTGGTTTTCCTGGTCTCCCAGCCCTGCTTTCAATCCTAACTTCAAGGGCTGTGCCCCTTTCAGTTCCATTCATCACTCTATGAGCCTGCTGTTTCTGGTCCCAAAGCATTTTTCCGTTTCACTTGTGGGATCATCTAGTGTTTCTAAATGATATCATGCATTCTGCTAGTGTTTCTAGATAACGACATGCATTCTCCCTATGTGTTAGAGGAAAGGGTGGAGGATAGAATGGGCTAAACTTGTCTATGAAGTAAGTTCAAGCTGTCATTCTGGCCTAAAATTATTTCCCATTAATCAATCATGGAAAAGAACACCCCATTTCTTCTTTTTAAAAACTTACCACTTAGCCAGGTATAGTGGTGCATGCCATTAATCCCAGCACTCAGAGAGGTAGAGGCAGGTGGATCTCGGTGAGTTTGAGGTCAGCCTTGTCTACGAAGTGAGTACAGGACAGCCAAGGCTACCAGAGAAACCCTGTCTTGGAAAACAAAAACAAACAAACAACAAAAACCTTACTGCTTGCATTTGAAAAGAGAATCACAAGTGACCAATAGCCATATGAACACATGTTGCCCTTATATGTATTCAAAAGTACCTAAAATGAATGCTCAAAATTAGTCATTTTAATATATCAAACTGAAGGATTTCGATGCCTAATGTAAGTATTATACACAATGAAAGGAAGGGAAGGATTAAGTTCTCTGTCCACAGAGAGTAGGAGACCAGATTTAACTTTGGCCATCAATAGTGAGAGAAAAGTTTTAGCAAAGTAATGGGTTCAAATCTTGGAAAGAGTGAGAACTGCATCTAGCTTGAGGCACAAAAAAATAAAATAAGTAAAGACTGTAGCATTCTTAAAAAGCTATTGTGACCCAGAATTATCACCCTTTCCTCAAAAAAGGACTCTCATCCCTGACTGAGCAAGGAAAGTGAGTTGGTATCACAATTCTGAAGCTAAACAAAGGCCCTGAACGAGGCCTGTCCTTTAACCCATATTTAGAAACCTGTCATGAATATGCTGCATATTTACCCTTGATGACAGGGTAAATTTTATAACAACAAACAAAAATGATCAGCTCCCCCCCCCACAAAACCTTAAAAAAACAAAAAGCTGTGAACAGCAACAAAGGGAAATGATGAAACACTGAGGAATGCATAATAGCTTCATACAAGGGGCCGAGGCAGCTTTGAATGCAAAAAATAAAAAGCTCAGTAATAAGAAATGATGAGCAAGAAGTAGGAGGAATGAAGAACAGGATTAAACACAGCTCAGTTTCACATGTCCCCCGCCCCATGCATTCATCCAAGACCCAGTAGCTTGGGTTATACACTACTGTGGGTGCTCAGGAAGGTCAAGTGTGGTGAGGCTCTTGTTTGATCTTCATTCCTCTCATATATTTACCCCAGCACTGCCAGACTATTGCCAACTTGTTCTCCCCTGGATCCCACACAGAAAGGACTTTTTAAAAAGAATTTTTATTTTTATTTTTATTTTATTTTCTTTTTTTTTTTTTTACCTTTTCTATACCACCATCTTCCAGCCCACCTTTCTATTCCTACATAGACAGGGGATTCAGGAAATGTGCTTCTGCTTCATGATCAATTTTACACCCCAACCCCGTTTTGCGACAAAAGACAAATGGTTCAGTCCTGTGCTGAGATTTAGAATGCAAAGTGTGTAGCATGGTGCCATCAGCCAGCAAGATCCCCTCGGACATCAGTTTTTCTCACTTGGTTCCTTCTCCTCCTAGTAACAAGGCTGCCCAGTGACCTGATGAAATGAAGGTTACTTAACAAACTCATGCAAGTTGTGTGTGGCATGCTCTGCTGTACCAAGGATCATGCAGAACTAAGGAGCGCCTGGCTCAGGCTTTTCTGGCCACCACCTAGCACTATTGCAGCCCAAGCCTGCCTGACTCCTCTGTAGCAAGCACTAAGTAATGGCCTTTTCTCATAATCATGCCTGGGATCCTGGCTCTGGGTTGGGTGTGTCACTTCTTGGTTTGCTGGGCCATGTGATCTGAGAGTGCTAGGACCATTGGCAACCTGAGGAGGCAATCAGGCTGAAGAGAGTAGAACTCAGGGACTTGGGTCTATGCATCTGGCAAATGCTACATGATCCTACATCCACTGTTGCTAGGAGTGCTGTCTGTCCTTATTATGGCTCTCTGAACCCTTGGGAGCCCCTAAAATCAGGCTGTGCTCCTCAGCAGGAACATGGTATGTGGTGTATAGCATAGCATATGGTGGATTTTCCTCCCATATGCTCCAATCTCTTCCTCCCAGGGTTCTGACCTCTTCTGGACACCAGACACCAGCCTTGAACTCCCCTTCCTGCCTCCTATCTTCCTCCCTATCCTGCCCTCCTCTTGAACCTTACTTCCTCTCTTAATCCTCCCCCATGTTCTCCAACTTTTTTTTTTTAAGCAGGGAGTTTCAAGACATGGTTTCTTTGTGTAGTCAATGCTGGCCTTGAACTCAGAAATCTCTCTCTCTCTCTCTCTCTCTCTCTCTCTCTCTCTCTCTCTCTCTCTCTCTCTCTCTCTCTCTCTCTCTCTCTCTCTCTCTCTCTCTCTCTCTCTCTGTCTGTCTCTCCAAGACAGGGTTTCTCTCTGCAGCCCTAGATGTCCTGGACTTGCTTTGTAGATGAGGTTGACCTCCAACTCACAGAGATCCGCTTGCCTCTGCCTCTTGAGTGCTCGGATTAAAAGTATGCACCACCACCGCCGGTCTTTCCCAACTTCATCTCATCTAGTTTTTTGATTGCCTGCCAGCCACCTTCTTAACTCAACACTGGCAGTTTCTTCGTTTTACTGGGTAATGCTACTCTGAGTGGACAAACTTCGGATCCTTCCTAATACTAAGAGCAGGCACAAAGCATGAAATGCTCATGGTTGGTTTGTCTTTTCAGAAGTCTCTGAGCTGCACAGTGACCTCTGCAGAAGACCATAGTTAGACTTCCTTTTACCCTTCAAGTTCGACTTCAGTTAATCATTTTGTTGTTTGTCTCTAGAAGAAAAGAGAAGACCTATGCTTCTTGACCAACTGGAACATTCTGGAGCTGTTTGACAATTGCCCATTTGTTGTGTATGGGTGGGAGAGGGGGAAAGCAGAAAGTGGTGGTCCTGTCAAGGGTGATCTGGAAGGAAATTCTGAAGAAGGAAAGTTTTCCTGTCCAGCTCTTGGCTTCGAGCTTGCTGTCCTATGCCCACCTACTTCCCCACCCAGGGTACAATACAGCACCCAGCAGAAGCAGGAGGCAGCCAGGCAGTGTTTGATGTATAGAACTCAAGGATTTTCTTTTAACTTTGGGAGACAACAACATGTGACAACATCAGAAACTGCATCTCTGAGCAGACAATGCTGGCCATGCAGAGTTAATCACACATGGCAATGTAAGGTCAGCCAGGTCAAGTCTCTGAATTGACTGAAGCTCTGTTGCCTGCAATACAGACTGCAAATCAAGTGCTTCACCACCCCATCTCGAAGCAAGGGCAGAGGAACAAAAGCAGTCAAGGGGACAGGGAAAGCAGAAGCTCACAGACTACTCAGAACCGTCATGGGAGAGGAACACAAAGCAGAGTCCTAGTTCTGCTTCTCTCCTGGCTGACACCACTGAACCCAGAGTCCAGCCCAATGTCAGTGCCTCCGACCTTACACCATAGTCCATGCCTGGGTATGGGCAAGAAGTATCCCTGTAGTGGGAGGTCTAAGAAGAAGGGACATCAGACTTCAGACTCATTTATCTGAGTAAACCAAGGTCCTCCCTGTATAGAAACAGCAGGACCCCCATAAAGTTCCTCCTTGGTGGTACCATCCCCAATACAAACACATTCACATATACATATTCATATATACAGACTATTTAGTGAAACTTGGCAGCAGCAAGAATGTTATTAGTCATGGCCTGTGGGGGAACAGTAGGGGGGAATACAGTAGCCACCAGACTGTGGTTGCTCCTGAAGTGAGGGAGATGGAGATCCTCATCTTGTTCTTGACTCTTGATGGGCACCCAGGCCAGTCTGTCCTTGGAGCTTCCCAGCATGTTGAAGGTTTCCATCTCAAGGACTGGATACATGTGCCTTGAGCTGCCAGCACCACAGGAGCTGAGGAAAATAGGAAATGCGTGTCCCTTGGGTGATTCTTGGTCATTCAGGGGCCCTACCCAGAACTCTCTGGACTGTTCTCAACCCATCTGGATTTCCCCATGTGATTCCAGGGGTGGGCACCTAAGCCTGGGGATACAGTCATGGGGTCATACCAATATTCTCAGCCTCTTCACTCTCTTCGTGGCATTCTGATCAATGAGCCACAATACCATCATTACCCACCCCTTACCACTAAACTGAGAGGTCTGCACCACAGAACTGCTCAGGAGCCCATGGTCAACCTCTGCTGAGGTGGGAGGTTTGATTCTTCCAGGAGCACTTGGCTTTCCAGGAAGATGAGACTCCCTTCTCTGCCTCCCACCACAGTGATACCTATCATCAGCATGACCTTCTAGACCACTGCAAGGAAAGGTAGATGCACAACTCCCCTTCCCATGGTTTCTTCTTTCTCCCTAGGTCCCATGAGAGCTCTCTATTCCCTCCCAAACCCAATGTCCTGCCAGGTCATGAAGAAACTGCAGAGGGGTGGGAGAATGCAGGTCCAGGGCAGGATGAGCAACCCACTCTTTTGCATGTGTAACAGGGCAAATCCCAGGTCCTTGTTTGAGCCCCATCGAGTTCATTATGTTGGAGAACACATCTCCCTCACAGTGTTGCTAAGAGAGATCAGTGGCCAAGACACACTAGCATCTTTTCTATGCAGGGACCAGGAGACCCGAGCCAACCCACACCTCTGGGTCCCACCAGGAAAGCCCTTTCTCTTCTAGGCAGCTCTTCACTCAGCTGCTCCCCAGGCTACTACAGGAACAGTTGGTGCCTCTAGGTGGGGATCTGACTTGAAATGGTCAGAGAAGGAGTGAGCCACTACCTAGAAGATCAAGACCTGAAAAAGAAAGAGGGAGACTCCAGAGTTGGCCTCCTGTGCACTCCCCTTCTCTACCCTGTTGTGAGAGCAGCTGCCTGCTCCTGGAGTCCCTCCACTTCTCCAGACCCAGTGGCACACAGCAGCCAGGCTGCTCGTGGCCAGGAGATGGGCTTCTGGGTCTAGGCAGGGTCATCACAGGTGCTGCAGGGGGCCTGGGCAGACAGGGAGGGTGGAGAAGCAGTCTGTGAGGAGAAGAGATGGCTAGACCCAAATACTTCCTGTTCTTCCCTGTCTGCAGATGCACAGCGTCAGGAATGCCCTCAGACCGGGTTAGGGAAGAAGAGGGAGGACAGGAGAAACAGGCAGAGGCTAGTCTCCTGCCCCATCCCCAATAACAGTGGAGGCAGTTTGGAGAAAGGCTGTGCACAGCTGCTGCAGAGAGTAATCTTGGGCCTCCCAGACAATAGGGGACAGGCCTGGGGATTGCTTCAGAAAAGAACTGCCCATTTTATCTGCCCACCTTACACAGTTAGAGACCAATGGACAAATATTTGCTTGTCTAGGGCCTTCCTGGAAGCTCAATGGCCCAATCCTTTCCCATTCAAGGTTCAGATGACATCTCAGGAGGCCTCTGCATAGAACGGACTGGAGGCCTGGAAGGTGGGCGGAGGGGCTCTGTGCCTGTGTGTTGGTGATGAGCTGACCTCCCAAGATGCCATGGCTGCCCAAAACCCTATCACAGAAGCACAGTACCAGGGAACTGTGGGAGAGCCTCGCCTACTTTTCAGTTTCCCAGCTTTGGCTAAGCAGCAGGTGTCCCAGGCTATAATCCCTATTCCCACAAACCAGTCATCTGGGTATTCAGAGGCCATGGACACATACCCACCAGCTCCCATTCTAAGCTGTCACCGCCTACCTTCAGGCACAGGGCCTGGTAAATCAAGTGCTGTGGTAGCATCCCTTCTTTTGGGCTCTCCCTCTTTCGGCCAATGGGAGGCAACAGGTTTGCCAGATTCTGGCGATTCTCTGGATGCGGAGGAAAAGGACTGGGCTGTGAAGGGTTTTGCGGTCCGGGATGCCGTTCCTTGGGCCTTGAGCAGAGACTGAAAATGGAGGGGTCCGGGACGTGCCGCCTGCGTCCCCCAGCCCGCCAGAGTTGCGGGGCACTGCGCGGCACCGTCGTTCCTGCAGCCGCCGGGCGTGGATGGCGAAGATGGTCCTCTCCACCCAAGGGGCCGCCGCGGTGGCGGATCTGCTCACTCGATCCGCACCTGCAGGCGGACGTTGAGCATTACTGAGGCCACCATGTAGAAGTAGGGGAAGTTCACGCGCAGCCGCCAGGCCAGGTCGAAGAAGGTGAGCAGTGTGCGTGTGAGCCCCTTGCAGAAGGCGCTGTAGGAGCCATGTGTCGCCGCCCAACGCGACAGTCGCATCACCAGGCCAGACAGGGCTGCCGCGGCCGCAGCAGCTGACAGGGCCGCAGTCACCGCCATTGGTCTGGCTCCTCTGCTCACCTGCTGCAGAGCCAGATCAGTGAGCCGTGCAGCGCCACCCCAAACCACCCGCAGCTCTGCGCTCGGGATCCCAGCTCTCTGCAGCTTCTAGTGCTCCACCCCCAACACCGCTGCCTTTGTAGCTCTCCGCCCTCCTGCTGGACCTGCGGCTGCTCAGCTCCGCCCCCTACTCCGCAGGATCCTGGCAGAAACCCTGCCCTAGTTCAGCATTATCTCAACTAGGGTCCAGCTGCTGCAGAGTGGCAGCAGAACTAGGGCCAGATTTGCTTCACCCCACTGACACAGTCCCATGGATGAGAACCTTCTCTCCACGAAGTTCTTCACTACCCAAATGCTTGTCCTACCTGTCCAGTTTGTTATTCTGCCTACTGCATACGAATACTGAATGGTGTGCGCCAGAATCGGGAGTGGGGGGGGTGGGGGGTGGGGATTAGCGGTTAGCTCCTGCGGACTACTTTTGCTAATTCTATGGGAAACCATATCCAGAAATTCTCTCCTATGGAGGTTAACACCCTTCTTCCAGGAAGCCAGGCCAAGGGACTCATTGTAATTTTCTTTATTTTCATAGTGCACTAAGCTGTCCCACACAGTGCCATCAAACCAATGATGCACGCATTTTGTTCCTTTTCTGTTGTATTCGATGGTCTCCCTTTCTGGTTAACATCTAATCTTTCTATCAACAGGTTCAACCAAATCCAAACCAAAGCCAGATAGTCTCTGGTGATGCAAGGCAGTGTTCATTCACAGACGCAATGTTGAGGGCAAACCAGCCAAGATTCGTCAGCCTCCATGCTTAGTAGGTTAGGTACAGTAAGTGCATTTTCGTCTCAGTATATTTTCTAATTCCAATTGATTTATCTAGATGTAACCAGTGTCAACCAAATCATACGCATATATTAATGTGGAGTGGAGTGATCCCTCCATGTTCACTTTTATTTTACAGCATGTCTTTAGTTATTCTACACGATGTACTTATTATTCATATAATTTTAGAGTCAACTTGTCTGTGAGTGCAAAAGGCATTGCTTCAAATTGTGCTAAACAAGTAGACCAGTCTGAGGGCGAACTGACACCATTTCTATGCCAATTGTCCTCAGTCACAAACAGAATCTGTCTTTGCTCATTAAGATGTTTTTCTTTTATTGAAATTTGTATAATTTGGCATTGAGATCCTTTATACATTTGTTAAACGTAATCTAAAATATTAATTTTTTTGAAAGCATTAGAAATGATTTTGAACTTTTGATCTCAGTTTCCATATGTTTGCTTGTTATTAGTATATATAGATATTTATCATTGTGTGCATGTATATGTACATGCAAATGGATGTAATCCTTTGTGGATACATAGGAGTGCGTAGGTGTTCATGTGTGCAGGCAAGAGGACAACTCAAGGAACACCAGCCACTTTGTTTTGTTGGACAGTCTCTAAATGTCCAGGGGCCCTCTAAGTAGACCAGAAGGCCAGCTAGTCCCAGGGATGTGTCTGTCTCTGCCTTCCCAAGGACTGGAATTAAAAACATGTGCCTCTGCCACGTATGATGGCACACATCTTTGATCCCAAGCACTCAGGAGGCAGGGGCAGGCAGACTTCTGTAAGTGTGAGGCTAGCCTGGTCTCCATAACAAGAACCAGGCCAGTCATGCCTAAATGGTGAAACAAAAACAAAACAAACAAAACACACATACACACACAAAGAAGCAAAAACAAGCAAGCAAGCAAACAAAAAATCCTGTGCTTCCATGCCTGACTTTTGACAAATGTGTTCTGGGGATGCAAATCAGGTCCTCTCACATTGTGGTTTACTTCTGAGCCTTTCTCCTATCCTTGGAATATAAATTTCTGTGTGTTCATCTTGTGCTGGTAAGGAAGTTAACCTTTTAGCCTGTTTGTAGGGATCCTATTGTTAATACCAGGAACTTTTGTAACTAGAATATCGTATGTACAAATTGGGCAGTTCTTTTGTCCTTTCCAATCTTTATATCCACTCTTTGTCTCACCACAGTGGATACAATTCACAGTGCTAGGCTGAATCAGAGCTAGCTACCCTGATGGGTATGTGATGGCAAATGCATTTCATAAATCACTGATGTTGACTATCTTTAAGAACTATTATTGGAAACAACCCAGATGTCCCTCAGTTGAGGAATGGATACAGAAATTATGGTACTTTTACACAATGGAATACTACTCAGCAATTAAAAAGGAGGAAATCATGAAATTTGCAGGCAAATGGTGGGACCTGGAAACGATCATCCTA
>CM053742.1:38691927-38725854 GCA_028658305.1 Pachyuromys duprasi
TGTGGCCCATGGTAGCTCAGTGTCCAGCTGAAGACCCTAGTAAGGGGAACAGGGACTGTTTCAGTCATGAACTCGATGGCTGGCTCTTTGACCCTCGCCCATACACGCCGGGGAGTAACAGCCTGGCTAGATCCCAGGGGAGGACATTGCACCCAGCCCTGAGGAGACAAGATGAACTGGGGTCGGATGGAAGGGGAGGAGGTCCTCCCCTGTAGGTGGACTTGGAGGGAGCAGGGAGGAGATGAGGGAGGGATGGGGAGAGTGGGAGGGAATGAAGGAGGGGGCTATGCCTGGGATGCAAAGTACCTAACCTGTGATTGATATAAAAAATAAATGAATTACATTAAAAAAGAACTATTATTATAAGCTTTCATATATCGAACTTTTGATTTAGAGTCTCAATCTGTGTCCTGCACTTGTCTGGGACTCACTATGTAGCCTACCCTGGCCTTACTTTTGTGTTACTATTTTAATTTTATTTTAAATAAACAGTATCTCATGCAAACACACAAAAAATGTGAGTACATGCATGATTGCAGAGGAATGTATCTGGTGTGTGTCTGTGTGTGTGTGCAGAGGCTGGAAGAAGTTGTTGATATCTCAGCACTAGAGTTACTTATAGGTGTTTGCTAGATACCTGACTTGTTATGTGATCTTGGGATCTGAACTCTAGTTTTCATTATTGACATTCTCGTGACTGTACATCAAGTGCTTTTTAACTGCTAAGCCAGCTCTCCAGTCCCTAGTGAAATAATTCTTTTTTCAAGTAGTATTTGCATGAGAACTACAACTTAACCTCAACTGTTTCTATTCATTACAATTCCAAACTTTTCACTCTAGTAGTCCTAGGCGTGAAAATGTAAAACACCTGAAGATACATGAATTGGTGTCATAGCTGTAGTATAATTAAAAAAAATCTTCAGCCAGGCTTGGTGGGGCATGCCTTTGATCCCAGCATTCGGGAGGCAGAGGCAGGCAACTCTCTGTGAGTTCGAGACCAGCCTGTTCTAAAGAGTGAGTCCAGAACAGCCAAGGTTACACAGAGAAACCCTATCTCAAAAAACTGAAACAAACAAACAAACAAACAAAAACTTCAGTTGGGTATGATGGTGCATATATTTAGTACCAGCACTGTTAGTTCAACCATGTGCAGTGATGCACACCTGTAATCCCTGCACTCCAGAAGCAGAGGCAGGCAGATCTCTGAGTTTGTGGCCAGCCAGGTCTACAAAGTTGTGATGCCCAGTTTGTGAGACACCCCCCCAAAGACCTCCAGGAATCAACTCTGCTGCAAACACATGAGGGTTTGCTACAAGCTTGAGCCCAGATTGCAAGTTCTCTGCAGAAACACAGAGGTGTGTGGCCCTGAGGACTGGGGGAACAGGGGTTTTAATGGGCAAAACCACAAGAGGAAATTTCCAAGCCTTGGTCTATTTTAGACACTAAGGCCATAACGGTCCTGGCCCATCCATATGGAGGGTATCTGCTCCTGTTAGGGAGGGAGAACAATTAGCACATCTTGTGGTTTTTCTTAGTAGCAGGGCTATGTGGCCTTGGTCACCAGCTAGGGGTATCTGGGTGGGTTGCCAGGCAACGGTATCTCTCAATGGCAAGCCTGGTTACTTTTCTGCAGCAGGGTGGGTTTGTCTTAAATTGCCCACTTCTTTGTCTAAACTTGTACCTAGGACCACAGTCATGTTGCCCAAGATTCAAATTTCAAATTCTGGACCTCTCAAAGCAAGTTCTGGGACAGCCAGAGCCACACAGAGAAACCCTGTCTCAAAAAATGTCTTCAAATAGGCCATATATTTTAGAGGAGGTAAGTAGAAAAGTAGGCACAGTAGTACATGCTTACAATCCCAGAACTTAGAAGACTGAGTCAGGACATAGTCCAGTCTGGCCTATATAGTGAGTTCAAGTCCAGTCTGGACCACATAGCAAAAAGTTTCCTAGAACCCTGAGGTTTACACTGCTAATGAAGATAGTTGCCAAGTTCTTCATGGCTGGTTTCTTTTCAGTATTAGAAATCAACCCTTGGGTTTGGAGAAATGGCTCAGAGGTTAAGAACACTGGCTGTTCTTCCAGAGGTCCTGAGTTCAATTCCCACAACCACGTGGTTCCTAACCATCTATAATGAGATCTGGTGCCCTCTTCTGGCCTGCAGGTATACATGCAGGCAGAATACCGAATAAATAATAAATAAAATATTTTAAAAAAAGAAATCAACCCTTGGGATATGGTGTCAGTTAACTGAAATATAAATATTGTTCCCCCTGTTTCATTGGAACCATTATTAGAAAACTTCCTTCCAATAACCCTATTGAGATAGTTCAATATCTTTTCCCACCCTTCTTTAGTTTAAATTTTTGAGAATTTTGGATATGATTACTCACTGCTGTAATTACATTATTTCCATCCCATTTCTCCCACAATTCCCTCTCAAGTTCATGACCTCTTCTATAATTAATATTGTTATACACCCATGCATATTTAAGATCTATTGTTTTCCACCTTTTTACTTTCTAGGTTATTTTGTATTTACATTTCAGGTGTGGGTCCTGTTGAGTTTACTCAGTTGGATCATACTTTTAAAACACCACTGAGGGGAGCTAGAGAAACCTTTAAGAGCACAGGCTGTTCTTTCAGAGGATGCAGATTCAATCCCTGGCACCCACATGGAAGCTCACGACTCTAACTCCAGTTTACTGGTCTTTGTGGGCACACATGTAGTGTGCAAACATATATGCAGGCAAAATACCTACAAACATAACATTTTTTAAAGAAGAAAATCCACTAAGCTACTGTTTACATTTTCTGTTAGTTTGTTTTCAGAAAGGGTTTCTCTGTGTAACAGCCCTGGCTATTCGGGAACTCACTCTGCAGATCAGGCTGGCCTCTAACTCACCTGCCCCCTGAGTGCTGAAATTAAAGGTGTGCACCACCACCTGGCTACATATTCATTAACTATTTAGCCTATTCAAACTTAATGTGATTTGGGGCTGGGAAAAGGTTCAGTAGTTAAAAGCGCTTCAAGAGGACGCAGGTTTGATTCACAGTATCCAGGCAATAGACATGCATGTGGTACTCAGACTAGATATATACTCAGTCAAAAGTCATTCACATAAAAAAAAAATAATGTAACTACTAAGACAGGATGTACAATGGCCATTTTGTTGTCTGTATTTTATATAATTTATGTCTTATATCTTTAACATTTGTTTTGTTTTCTATTTTATTGCCTTTTATTTAAATAGATGCTTTTCCAGCACACAATTGTGTGTGTGTGTGTGTGTGTGTGCACATGTGAAGATAGAAAAAAAAACCTGAATGTCGTTCCTCAGGAGACATGCGTTACATTCTGTAATATTTTAAGGTCTTCGTAAAGTTAGGAAGTGTGAACTTAGTTTTGTCTGGATCTTTGAGAAGACCTGCCTAACAATGTAAGTTAGAAAAGACTTGCTAAGGTAACCTATACTATATTGCTGAGTGTAGAAAAGAATTTAGTCCGTCACAGAAATTGCAGTGGATAAATACCTGAATTGGTGATTGAGAAACTAGGTTATCAAGGGTGACAGATGGGAATCCTCTTCCCATTCCATTATTTATATGCTAAAGATGAGTATAGAAGCAGGGACAGGCCTGTGCAGGAAGGCTCTGAGTGTTTTTTTTTTTTTTTTTTAGCATATTCACTCCAGGCCAGGCAAGCACTGACAGAGGGGAAAAGCATGCAGCTGGAGCAGTTTCCTGGAAGAGCCCAACTCTGTACCCTTCAGAATGCCTTTGGGACTGCAGATGCAATGTCTCTCTTCTGCCACCTCATGGCATGCAATGAAGCAAAGCCTGCTGTTTCAGGAGGTGAGGGTTGTGGAAAAGGTTAAAGGGACCTCTGTGCATTCTGTCTGCTCTCAGGAGGGGCAAGGATGGGATCTTGGGGGTGGGTGGGTGTTAATGTTCTGAACCTGCCTTGAAGAGGCCATGCTACATGTAGTTGGTCTGACCTCCTCTGTTTACTCAAGACAGCTATTCAAATTGTAACATGTAAGTCCATAGGACATTTAAAAATTTCCTCTTAGCCAAGGGAAGGTGATATACAGGGAGACGAAACTGGGAGCAACCCAATCTCTATGTTCCTGTTCCTTCACAAGAATGATGAGGCCAAGACTCTAAATATTACATGCACAGATGAAACCCTTATCTTCTATAGTTTTTAGAATGCTTAACAAATTTTATAAATACAAGTCTTTTAAAAATGATGTTGAACTAGGTTGCTGTGTCTAGTAACAGCAGGAGAAAAATGCACCTTGCAACTTGATATGCCAAGGTGGGCTGATATCCTTGGGAGGCCTGCTCTTTTCTGAGGAGAAGGGGAGGGGTGGAGCATGGGAAGAATGGGGGGACTGGGAGGAAAGGAGGGAGGGAAGCTGCCATCAAGATATAAAGTAAACAAATAGAAATAAAATAAAATGAGGTTTAAGCTGGGTGTGATGGTGCATGCCTTTAATCCTAGCACTCAGTAGGCAGAGGCAGGTGGATCCTTGAGTTTGAGACTACACAAAGAAACCCTGTCTCAAAAAAGAAAACAAAAAAGGTTTAGAAGCAGCAATAGAATGGAACCTATTTTTCAATTACAATATAGCAAAACTAAAAAGGAAAAGGAAAATGACAACACTGTATAGCTCTTGGGATAAAAGGGGATAAATATAATGAAAACTATCATAACAAACAATTTTATAATCAAGAAAATCATGTATAAAAATTATAGAATGTGATCAAGGCCATAGTTAACAGAAAATCCATACTCTCAAATGCCTTTATTGTTATATTAAAATATAAAGTACAATGTTTTAGATATTTATTAATGTTGATACTGTGTAGGACCTGAACAAAATATATTTCATTTAATCTTCATAGTACTTATGAGGTCAGTCCTGGTACCCTTTATGATAGGAGGTAGGTTCTATTTATGCCCAAATTAGGCATATGTATGCAATGTACTAATAATATATTCTGTATCCAAGTACTACTCCATGCTTCTTGATTTAATGCCACAAATGTTTATTTGTGGTTACTATTCTACATAGGGCACAGTAAGTAAGAAAGGGGTAAATACAATATATTTTCTACCCTGTATAAATGTACTCATAGATGAGGGAAAGGATGTAGTTCATATTATGTTTACCACCAATCAGGCTAGCTAAAGCTGACTGTATAAAATGCTAACTAAAGTGATGCCTAACCATCGCACTAGAGTTGTAGTCAGAAAGTGATTCCAACTTGGGGAGGGCATATAACATCTATTAGGGTGCTTGTTGCTCCCGCACAAGGGAAGTAGCTCTAAATCGTTCAAATAATTATTTAATACAAGAGAATCAGAAAGAGCATACATACATTTTCACTTTATTAAAATAGTATATAAATACAGAGCAGTTGGGCACATCCATTCTAAGGCACTGTTCTGGTTTGAATGCAATTCCACAAGAGAGAAAGAGAAGCCATTACATTCTGTATTTTTAATCTCTACATTCAGACTCCTCCTATGTTACTGGGGTCTAATTTTCATCCCAGAATTATTAGCAGCATCAAACAGGGACCTGGATGCCAAGAATTAAAGACACATCCTGGCTCTGGCACTTTATAGGATTTGGCACTTAATTACAAGGTCTTGTATTATTTTCCACTTGTTTCCCAACTCTCATTTAACTATAGATATTATAAACTCTTTATGAGCCTTACACACAAATTATATTTTGTTACTAGCTTCCATTAAGACTAGAACAGGACAAGTTAGGCACATAATACATACCCGCCAAATACTTATATATCACTTCCAAGAACTTCAATCCAATGAAGAGATATATTTTCCTTAGTTCTACTTTAAAGATGACTGCATATCTTCATAAAGGGAATATACTTGAATGTCCCATTTCTTGTATCTAATAACAAGGACTAAGCTCAATAAGTAATTTTACATATCAACAGCTTTGATAATGAGACTTTCTCCCTTACTATGAGATTTGAATTATTACTATGATTACATGAGAACACTTATACAAGTAGCAACTCTGTATGTGTATGTATGTGTTTGTGTGATATTATAAGTACAATTCAAGAAGGTTAAGAATCACCAGATAATTCATAAATTATCTGAATTAGTGATCTTCCCCACCTTAAAATGGTGTGTGTGTGTGTTTGTATGTAAGTATAATTAAAATTCAGAGACTGCAAATCACTAAGTAACCCACAAATTATGTGAGTTGATTTTAATATCCTTGAAATGACATGTGTATAATACAAAAGATCTATATCTTCAAATAATTTTTCATAAAGTCATTGAAACTACAAACAACTAGATTTAGAGTGACAGGACTACACTGATAGCTATAGAAATCCTGTTTTAAGGCAGTGTGTCCTACGGGATACTTGCAGAATACTACTAAAAGGTTCTGGGGTCAAATAAGTTTGGAAAGCATTGAGCTACAAGAGGTACCTTATTTCCCCTTACTAAACTAGGACCTTTCCAAGAGTCTCATATGCTGACAAGCATAATGAATCTAGGAAGGACAAATAGCTAGAAGCAATTCCCAAAATTATTTGCAGAACATCTTACAGAACAGAGTATTCTACAACACATATTCAGAGAGACACTGATTCAGACAATGGACAAGATTTCAAAAGCACTGAAATAAACATGAGAGACTATCAAAGCAGAATGAAAATCCGTGGATACTTGCTCTTCAGTCCATCTAAATAAAATTAGATTCTACTTGTACAACTTCAACTGCAAGTTATTTCTGCTAGACCTAGCATACAGTTCTAAATGTAATACTCCACTCTAATCGCCATCACCAGAGACAGCCAACTAAGCAGACCAGCAAACTCCATAAAATTCCAAACTTAAAATCACAACTTCTCTGAGCATAAAACTGTAAATGGAAACAAGCCTGCTCCTTAGGCCAATCATATCCTCTTCATTCTAATCCCCCTGAAACATTTTTATTATGTGGGACAAAATTCATTGCTTCGTTTCTTGCCACTTGGGGCACATCTATCTAATGGTTGCTTTACTAATTATACAGGAGAACAAGTATGGTAGTACTGTGACAGATAACATTACTCATCCATTATATTGGTCCTACCTATAAACAACTGCCACCGTTTATTTGCTTTGTGCTTATGCTTATCATACGGCTGCCTTGAAACCAAAAATTTCCATTGCAATTAAACAACAAAAAGAGACAGAATATATTAAAATCAGAGAAACCGCAAGAATAGGTGGACACTCTAGAATTCATATACCTTGAAAGATGGTTTTTAATAATAGCACCCCTCAAAGTTATACTTACAATTTCAGACAAAAGGCTTCTAAGACAAACAGCTAGTGCAGGCTACAGTGTTTGTGAGCTAGTGTTAACTTTTGATAGGACCTGTTTCCCTTAACAATTCTTAAAGAAGTCCTCTAAAATGTGTGACCTGGTGCATAATAAGGCCTGCTCGCTGTCTGAAGCTTTTCGAACAATGACTACACTTGTATGGCTTTTCCCCTGTATGGATTCTTAAATGAATTACGAGGCTTGGTCTCTGTCTAAAGCTTTTCCCACAATAACTACATTTAAAAGGTCTCTCTTCTGTGTGTGTTCTCTGGTGCAAAGTAAGAGCGGTTAGTCGACTAAAACTTTTTCCACAATTATGACATCTATGAGGTTTTTCACCTGTATGAGTTTTCAGGTGTCTTTTAAGACTTGATCCATGACAAAAGCTTTTCCCACACTCCAGACATTTATATGTTTCTTCTTCAGAATGGGTTCTCTGGTGGCCAATAAGGTGTGAGCGCCGAGTGAATCGCTTTTTACATACAGTACATTCATGAGGTCTTTCTCCTGTGTGAAGTCGCTGATGTCTATAAAGGTCAGAACTGCGCAGAAACCTTTTTCCGCATTCAGGGCATTTGTGAGGTTCCTCTCCTGAATGAATTCTCTGGTGCCCAGTAAGTTGTGACTTCCGAGCAAAACATTTTCCACATTGAGGACATCGGTGAGGCTTTTCTCCAGGACTCTTTTTCTTTGGAGGCTTTGGGTTGAGAGGTTCTTCTAAGTTGGAGATTTCAGGTGTCTCTCCTAGAGTGGGGTTCTGAGGATCTACAAGTTTTGTTAAATCTGTCTGTAAATCTTCTGGGGGTGGTTCCCACTGATTTTCTAACTGCACATAGTCCTTCTGCAAAATGGGACCATCGAGAGCATTCTCTTCTAAAGTTACAACAAATGGGTATATATTTTCCAGTTTTTTCTGTTTTGAATTATCTTCTTCATTTTCTATTCCCATCTCAAAACCTGAGAAGAAATAGAAACTGAAAATGTCATTGTGCTGGGGGGTAGGGGTGGGGTGGAGCGAAGGAAAGTAAATAGTGAATGCAGAAATTCTTAAACACAGTTCCAAGCTCTTTACCCTGATTACTACTGATTCTTCCTGAGAATATAACTGAATCATTACTTACCAATCTTGGAATCGAGTAATTGTTTTATTTCTTTGGGATCTTGCAATTCTTTTACCCATGTCTCTTCTCTATGATCCAGTGGGAAGTTCATATCAAGCTTTGGTAACTGATAACCTGGTCATAGGAGCAGAAAGAGAGAATCATGACAATGTGGCTCACCACGGGTTTTTCTAAAATATAGGCTGATTGCATGGATACACGGCCTCTTAATTCCCACATCATCCTTAATTACTGTTCCTTCATCTAGAGTCACTTTTAAGAGTCTTTCTTTAAAGACAAGAACAAAACAACAAAAGCCATCCTTTTGTATTTTCAGGTGAGTAAATCAATTGTGTGCTCAAAGCAAAGCACTTAGTTCTGTATTTATTTTGAAAATACATTTATTTATGCCAGAGCTAAAATATGTAGTAAATCTTTGTAAAATGTTGGCATGTGAAAAACAGGAAAATACTGCTGTTGTGTGCTTAAAGAACAGTCTAAACATACGTATCAAAGAAGAGTGGTGTAAGCCTACGTGTCAAAGGAGAATGGTATACACACACATATCATAGAAGAGTGGTATAAACATACATGTTAAGGAAGAGTGATGTAAACATGTGTCAAAGGGAGTGGTGTAAACACACGCATTATAGAAGAGTGGCATAAATATACATATCAAAGAAGAGTAATACAAGCATAGGCATTAGAAAATTGTTTACTAGAGTAAGTTTACTTCATACCTTCATATAAATATTTCCATTTTATTGAACCTGATTGGCAGCAGCAAAAAGCACTCCTTATGTGTCAAAGAACTCTAAGAAGGGCATTTAAAAATTCTTTATTTATGTATTTTGTTTAATGTCTGAGTTATCTGTCTGCATGAATACCTGCATGCTTGAACAGGGCATCAGATCCCTTTATAGACAGTTGTGCGCCACCATGTGGTTGCTGGACCTCTGGAAGAGCTGCCAGTATTCTCAACCACTGAGCCATCTCACCAGCCCCAGAAAGGACATTTAAACATAAACAAGTTAACTGTTAGGTGTATTTCTCTCTGACATCCTAAGTACAACCAAGTAGTTTCTAGTAGTCACCTTCCCTACATATCCAGCCTTCACTGGCACCCTATTTTTCTCACCTCTTTCTCTTCAGTCTCATTGCTGGCCACATATAGTATTCTACAGTAACATTTGGTCTGGAAATGGTCAACTTGAGATTATAAACGAGCTGATGGTTAGATATTTAGGACTATTTAAATGGCACACATAAGCAAATATTAATCCAAAAATTGTATTTCAGATTAAGACATGAGAAATAGACATGAATTCTTTTGTTTGTTTTAACAACAACAAAAAAGACCACATATTTCAAGTTTTTCTTTTCAAGATGGGTTTTCTCTGTTTAACAAAGCCCTGGCTGTCATGGAGTCACTTTGTAGATCAGACCAGCCTGGAACGCACAGAGATCTGTCTACCTCTGTCTCCCGAGTACTGGGATTAAAGATGTGTGCCACTGCAACTAGCTAATTTTAAGACTAAGAAATGAATGACAGAACTCAAATGGATTTATGTGCCAAGTGTAATGGATGCTATAACTCTACACTTAGAATAGGAAGAGTGCATATTCCAGGCCAACTTGGTTACAGAGTGAGACCCAGCCTCAAAAAGAAGAAAAATACACTTCAAAATTCACTACTTGATTTTTGTTTGGATTTCAAAGTTAAGATGAGATACAGGGGTAATACGGAAGAGAGCAAATAAAACTGAGAGTCACAGCTCAAAGGAAAGCTGCTATAAGGAAACAAAGTGCACAAATGGAAACTTGGAAGAGATTAACAAGCGGAGATATAAAATACTGATTCAGAGAACACTCCATGATAGCAGATTATAGCCACTCAATAATTGCCAAGTTTTCCTAGGGGTAGGATTGAAACAGCTAGAGAGGAACTAACTGCACTTTGAGGTAGCTGGTGGTAGGTAGGACTGGTGTTGCTTGTGAAAAGACGGAGAAGCTGGGTGTGGTGGTGCGGGCCTATAATCCCAGCACTCAAGGAGGCAGAAGCAGGAGAATCTCTGTGAGTTTGAGGCCAGCCTGGTCCACAAAGTGAGTTCAGGACACTCAAGGTTATACAGAGAAACCAAAAAGACAGAGATATGAGAGAATACAGACCTTTCTGAAGGGTAGAACAGAGGACAAGAAAGAACATCTTTGTACATGGTAATGGTCCAACAGAGGGTGCGGACTGAAGCAAAGATAAGGAAAAACTCAGAAAACACAATCTTTAGCAAAATGCAAAAGTACAGCCTAGACTTGGAACATGGAATTTGTATAGCATACAGGCAATGGGGAAAGTTATCTCTACCTTCCACCATATAAGCCTGTTGCAGTATTAGAAAGCTCATTAAGGTCTTATCTGCACTGCTCCAGGACTCAGAGATACCTATATCACCATCATCATCATCATCATCATCATCATCATCATCATTTTGTCTCCAGAAACCAACAGTAAAAGCCACAAAACAATCTAGTAAGTATTGGACTAAACACCAATCATCTGGCTACTGGTAAAAAGTTAACCAGAAGCATCAGAGGCCCTATCCTATGTTCTTTTTCATTAATCTTAAAATATAGCACTTGAAATCTTAGCCAACACAAGACAAGAGAAAGAAATAAAAGTGAAACAAACCGAAAAGGATGAAGCCAAATTCCCCTTATTCATAGATATACTTATATTTAAGACCCTAAAGACAGAAGAATCTAAGATCTGATACAATTTCAGCAAAGTGGCAGGATACAAAATCAACCAACAAGATCCAGTAGCTTTTTAAATAGTAAAACAGTACTGAACTTGAGAAAGAAATCAGAAAAACAATGCCATCTACTATACCATCAAAAAAATAGGAATTGGGGCTGAAGAGATGGCTTAAGCAGTACTCTGCACTTCACATTAGGCAGCATACCGATGCTTGTAACTCCAGGTCTGGAGAATACGATGCCTTCTTCTAGACTCTGCAGGCACTTTATTCATGTACCCCAATGTATACATAATTAAGAAATAAAATAAAATATCTTTAAGTATCTAGGAATAAACCTAAACAAGGAGGTAAAATACTTGTATAATGAAAACTACGAAATGTGTAAAAAACAAATTGAAGACTATACTAGAAGACCGAGGGAACTTCCTGTGTTCAGATACTGGCAAAATTAAAATTGTAAAAATGGCACTTTTACCCAAAGTAGTCTTCTGATTAAATATCACCTTCAAAATTCAAATTACATTCTCCCCAGAACTAGAAATGAACCTTGTATTTCATATAGGAGCACAAAAGATACTAATAACCAAAGCAATCCTGAATAAAAAAGAATGCTAGACATATCATAGTAACTCACAGAGGAACCCAGGCTCAAAAAAGTCAAAGGCCTTAGTAGACCCAACTCTTTTAAACTACTAGAAGAAAACATGATAAACACTTCCTGGTATAATTATCAGTAAAAATCTTTTGAAAAGGACTCCACTATCTTGGGAAATAATAAGAATTTGTCAATGGGACCCAATCAATTTTAAAAATAAAAATATAAAAACCTTGTGAACAGTAATGGAAACAATTAACAGAATAATGAAATAACTTAAGAGAATGGGTTTAAAAAGTCTCTGCTAATCATCTGAGAGAATTGCTATCCAGTGTATATATAAAGAACTATAAAAAATGAGAAAGAAATAGCAAAAGAATAAGTAATGCAATCAATAAATGGACAAGTAAATTGAACAGATACTTTTAAAAGTGTAAAAATGGCCAACCAGGTGTAGCAACTCCTGACTGTAACTGCAACACCTGGAAGTCTGAGGCAGGAAGGCTGCCATCTGTTAGAAGCCACTGTAGGCTACATAGTGAGTTCCAGGTCAGCCTGGGCTACATTCCACACTCCAATATGTGTATATTTCCCTGTTCACATGGATATCATTTATATATACTGGGTTTTCAAGACAGGTTTTCTCTGTGTAGCCCTGGCCGCCCTGGAACTCTCTCTGTAGACCAGGCTAGCCTTGAATTCACCTGCCTCTGCCTTTCTAGTGCATATATCATCAACACTCAGCTTCAGACATATATATTTAAAGAAACAGCTAGATGATATATTATATATAAAAACTCTGACATGTACCTGTTGTATAGCACTTTCTTACATTCTGCAGGGAAGCTTTAAGACAGAAGGCAAACAACTCAAATAGCTACAAAGAAGATTCTCAGGCAAGCAAAGCTGCAAAGAAGACCCTGAGACCAGACCTGATGGCTAGAAGAAGCAGAAAGCAGTGCCTGCCCTGAATCAGCTTAGACTAATTGAGGCTCCAGGAAAGGACACCCTCCAACCTCCAACAAAAGACAGCTGCCTGTAGGCTGTGCAGTCTGCTCCAGGTTCCCAACTTTGTGAGATGTCATCTTAGCTGTGGTGGGCTTTGGTGATGGCAGCTGTGTTTGAGTCATTGCTGCTCCTGTAAGTAACCCCTCTCCCATATTCCTGAAAGCAAGCCGAAGAGAACTCATTGGATCACCACGTTGGACTTGGTGATATCTGAACTTGGTTTATCGTGGGTTCTCTATATGGGGTGAGTAGACGTATGTGTAGTGTCTCCCCAGGAAAAGTGTTGTTATATAACAAAGTCATCCCCCACAGCTTTATGTTGTTATTTTTGATCAATTAATAGCTGGGTAATTTTAGTGATATCTAGCCGCCCCTCCCAAACTAAGTATTATAAAAGTGGTTAATCTGACAGAATTTCTTCATGGGCACTCTGGAATGACAGGTATTTCTATAGGGCAGCAGAGAAAATATTCAAAGAAATGATGGCTCAGAATTCTTCAAGTATATTGAAAAGGACTCATGCACATATCTAGGACGCTCAATGAATTTCAAATAGGATAAAAAAAAACAGAAGATCTACAACCATATCATAGCAAAGGCAGAGATAGAGAAAGAGGTGAGAGAAAGAGAGAGAGACCTTAGAAAACAGAAAAAAATGATCCAATAATTTAGGTAGAGATTAAATTTGATTAGACAAAGTCTGCAGAAGGGTCAGTATAAGGACTCAGTAGGTAAAAGCTTCCACTGCCAAGCCTGATGACCTAGATTCACTTCCTGGAATACAAGTGGTAGGTCCAGGAATTTTTATGCACAAATATAAATAAATGAATGCAATAGAAGTTTTAAAGTTAGTACACAGTAAATTTAGTAAGACATTAAACCCCAGATTAGAGATTTAATAATACCAATTAAGCTTGAGATCAAAATTTGAGTTCTCATTAGAAGGAAGGGTGGCTAGGATGCAGTGGGGTGACATAGTCAAATAAACAAAAATGAAAACCCTCAACTAAGAACTCTACAGTCAACAAATATGTCCTTCAAAAGTGAATATGCGGTATCTATTTTTATTTATTTATTTACTCATTGCTAGTCAACCTGCCTGAAAAAAGTTAGATAATATTAAGTTCCTCAATCTGTAAGTGAGAGGGCTACAGGACAGTAACTTGAAACCACACGAAAAAAATAGTACGGATAAAAGTAGCCATATTTAGAAAAGACATTATAAATCAAAAGGTCTGCTTCTTTTCTCTTGAAAGATTTAAGAAAACAAGTCCTATGCCATGTCAATAACAGCATATATGAGGCAGGTGAGAGAAAAATCTGTACATGGCTAAGAAATGACTAGAGTTGCCTGCTCAAACAAATCTAAAGAAATAAAAAAAAAAAACACAGAAATAATAATGTTAAAAAACAAGTTGTAACATATTTGTTTTCTTTTCTTCGTTTAGTTTCTTTAAAATTCTTTAAACTAAGTATACCAATGTATTGTGGGGCTGTCAATATGTTTGATATAATAATCTGATTATAATACCAGAACTAAAAAGAATATAGACCCATATAGAATTAACGTTTCTTGATTTTAATGACAGTAGTATAACTCTGAACTGATGATAAGTTAAAGCATACATGGTAAACTGTAATTATCAACTGAGGAATTAACTTAGAAATAGTGAAAGTTCATTAAAGCAAATAGAATGCTACATTATACATGTTCACTTAACACAAAAGAAAGCAGTAAGAGGGGCACAAAAGAGTCATGAGACATATAGGAGACTACATAAAATGACATATATAATTCGAAGTATATACTACTAATATGGCTAAGTCTGAATGGACTAAACAATTCTATAGAAAGAATATATGATAGGTACGAAACTCCACAGCTAATATTAAAGAAATAATAACAGAGTAAATAAAATTCTTCTGGGACCAAAACAGGACAAGGATGTACTTTCACCACTTCTAGTCCACATTGCTCTAAACGTTCTGACCAGGGAAACTACACACACACACACACACACACACACATACACACACAAATGAAAGGTATTCAAATTGAAGCAGAAGACAGAAAACCTTTCATAGGGATATGATTTTATATATATAAATCCTAAAGAATCTATCATAATAAACAAGGTAAGTATGTTTGTAGGCTACATGGTCAACACACAAAAATCAACAGTAATTCCATATACTTTCAAAGGACAACCTAAAATACAGTGAATAAGAGAATTACACTGATAGCATTAATAAGACCAAAATAATTTAAGAACAAATAATGTAAATGTAGTCTTTTCTTGAGGAGACATATTCAACAATAAACCTATGGATCTTTGGTCAACTGAGTTTTGACAAAGGTTACAAGGCCATTCAATGCAATGAACAGGCTTTCTTACAATTTCAGGCTTTTCATGAAATCACATGGTTAAACCTATCAAACCATACACTAGTAAATGGTGCCCACCCTCACATACTATTACATTGTTGCTGAAAATGGATTCAAATTTTAAATCCAAGAAAGAACAGGTGAATGATTGTTCTAAAATAAGTGTTCAAATTACATTACATTCTTCCCTTCATCAAGTGAGATTTTCTTTTTCCCTTTTAAGTGTGGGTTGGATCTATGACTGGGTTACAAACACTATGGCACATGTCTTGCTTTCTTGGAAATCATCTACTAAGAGGAAAGCCTGCTGCCTGTCATGAGGACATGCATATGGAGAGGTTCCCTTAGCAAGAAATTGAGGGTTCTTCTAGCTCTCATACACTAAGCCAGACATACTAAACCTTCTGGAAATTCCCAACTTGCAGAAATAGTGTTTTTTTTTTAAAAGTAGCCACTCCTTTAATTTTCTTCTTTAAGCTGTTAAACTTCAGAACTGATTTCTAATTGTAGAACATGATACAAAAGAAATACTATAGTGGAATGTGATATGGAGGATAAAAAAATTGGAGTTTAGGAAAGAAGATACATTGCCAGGAGGTGGTGGCAATCACCTGAAATCCCAGCACTCAGGGATGCAG
Organism: Pachyuromys duprasi; assembly: GCA_028658305.1. Lineage (NCBI taxonomy): Eukaryota > Metazoa > Chordata > Mammalia > Rodentia > Muridae > Pachyuromys > Pachyuromys duprasi. Next base: position 38,707,781 of record CM053742.1, read on the forward strand.
GGGCAGGCAGGTCTTTGTGAGATTGAGGCCAGGCTGGTGTACAAAGCCAGGACAGCCAAGGCTGTTACACAGAGAAACCTTGTCTCAAAAAACACAAGAAAGAGAGAGAGAGCAAGAGAGAACTTCAGTGATGATGTTCTCATCCTATATTCAGTGACTCACTTTACTAAGCTCCACTATAGCTGGGCATTAAATATTATTTATACTATAACATTTAATATGTTAGAACATTTTGAAGAAACTTAAGTTACAACTCAGCTGCTGAGATATCTCATCGGGTAAAACTGCTTGCTTACAAACCTGAAGATCTAATTTTGATTCTAGGACCTTACATGGTAGGAGAAATTTGACTCCTGCAGATTCTCTTCTGACCTTCGCACATTAACACATGCACACACAATAAATAAATAGAAACATTGTAATTAATGATCTTCTCGGGCTAGAGAGACGGCTCAGTGGACCTTGCAGAGGACCTGGGTTAGCTTCCCAACACTCCCCTGAGGTACTCACAACCACCTGTAACTCCAGCTTCAGGGGATCCAATATGCTCTTCTGGTACACAGAAAACACACACACACGTATATATAGTACACAGTTTTTAAAAAGAATCTTCTGGATACTTCACAGATGACACATCTTTACCCTCCATTTAGACTTAAATTTTCATCTCTCATATCCTTTATCACACCAAAAGTACATGTTCTTTGACATCTTTCATGGACTTCAAGTGAAATCTCATTAACTAAGTTGAAAAATGCAGAACACAGGCAACTGAAAATGTGTTCTCATTAGAGGTCCGAATTTTGGACTCCACATTTCCAAAGTTATAGTTAGTACAGTAGTGAAGCTTTTACACCCACTGTCTCCTTGTCTTTCTACACCTAGTGTTTCCTTTTTCTTTCTGACTGCGGGTAGACTATAGTATCACAAAGTTCTAGGGGATTAGGCTTAATGAGGGAATTGTTTTTTTTAAGTATTTATGTTTGAATATGTGCCACACGTGTGCAGGAACCTGTGGAGGCCAGAAGAGGGCACCAGAGCCCATGTAACTATATTCCCAGATAGTTGGGAACCACTATGTACGTGCTGCAAATCAAACCTAGATCTTCTGTAAGAGCAGTAAGGTCTTAAGACTAAGCCATCTCTCCAGCACCAAGAGAAGGTATTTTTAAAGCTTTTGTTTTTGTTAGATCTATTTGCAGTTTCCACATAAGTTCTTTTATTAATTTTGCAATTAACAAATGGGCTCTAGTTAAATAAAAATGACTATACATATATACTTTACATATATCCCTTCAAACTTAATTATTAACTGACAGCCTTATCCTCTCAATAATCACCATGTTGGCTCCTTTGCCCCTTTAGGCCCTCACAGTGCAAATGCAGATGTTCTTTTTGTCCCCAGAGTTTCTTCTGTGCATGGCGCTTCTTTTGCTCAGACTCCTCTCCCTCTTTACTTGCATTGCTTGTTCAATAAGTTCATTCTGTTTCCACAGGTGTTTATCCTAACCCCTTTTTCCTCTTAGTTGGTGTAAGGTCACTCTCCTATGTGCACCATTATTATCCTAAACCCTCTAGAATTACTTTCCATATCACAGTTGAATGTGTCACCTGCCCACCAGATTCTGAGCTCCAGGATGCCAAAGTTTGCCTGCCCACTTTGTGTTCCCACCAGTCCCTAGAGTCTTTCTTGACTCTTCACAAGTGCTCACAATGTTGGCTGAATTAATAAAAATGAAATTGTAAAAAGGAACTCTAGGCCTCAGCTCCATGCTATTTATTTATGCATTAGGCATTTCCACTTTGCAATGGGTTGTTCTCACTGATTTATTTCCATTTTGTTGTTTTCTTCTACTGTCTTAGTATTGTACAGTTTAGTCCAAGAGCCAACATGTTCTAGCTGTGCCCATGGGAATAGGGGCTCCAGCCACACTTGAGCCAAATCTTTCATGGGGATGAGGGGAGAAATGGGGCCAAGAACCCCAAAAGGAAGGCAAATACAACGGCATGCAGGTTATATGGTCCAGCCAACTTTCTCTACTGGGCCTAGCTCCTCCTATAACTTACCCTGTACTTCTCTGGATTCAGCTGATGAAGGAGGTGTCCTCACCACATTCTAGAAACACTTCTCTAGTTTGGAATTTTACTGACATTTTTTCACCCCCTATAAATGACTGGATCCTTTTCAAGGATCTGAAGAGAACATGATGTGAAGTATTCTACTCGAATGAGGCTTTTTATACCATAAAAGCAACTGGCCCTTTGGATTTTACATCCCAAGGTCAGTTTGGTGGATAGCTGTGTCCATACCAGAGGATCCAAATTCCCATGAGAGGTTTTCCCAAATAACATTCTTGGTAAAAAGCCCCTTGGACAAGGCCATCACTAGAAGCGGCTCCTAAGGACATTCTATCCAAAGTGTATCACTCCCTGCTGTTCTTAGAAACAGATTTCCTCCTCTTGTTCTTCTTGTTGTTTTGTTTGTTTGTTTTAAAGATCTTTTTTAAAGGTTTTATTTATTTTATGTATATGAGTGCTCTATCCGCATGTACTCTTGTATGCCAGTAGAGGGCATCATATCCCCAGTGATACAAGTCACCATGCGGTTGCTGAGAATTGAACTCAGGACCTCTGGAAGAGCTGACAGTGCTCTTAACCACTGAGCCATCACCCAAGCCCTCTTGTTCTTCTTAGCCCTCCATTTCTTTATGTCAGTGGTCTACTGCCATTGGGGCATTTACATTTCTAACTCAAACTAAAAGCCTCAGTGTTCTTTTGCCCTCAAACAGAAGCACACATACAACTAAAAACAACAACAACAACAACAAAAAACCAAACCAAACCAAACCCTTGCCTTACCAGGGTCCAGAAAGGACTGGCATTCTCCATCAGCACTGAAGTTCAGATCCTGTGGCCCTGCTTGTGGAATCCAGGCCTCTGGCACTGGGGGCTCCGGAACAGGTTCAATTACCTGGAGTGCAGGTGACTCCAGGTGCAAGTTGGTTGGTATGGATACTGTTCCAACTGGTGCCAGTTCTTCCAAGAGCATGTCATCCATGTCAATCTGAGAGAGAGGCCCAAATACATCACTCCAAAATCTAGACTCACCTGGAAGTAAAGCTAGTTTTATGATTTTAGAAGTCAAACATTCCTCACCAACAGTATCATGAGCCACACATGTAGCTTTGAAGTACCCCAGGGGTTCCAATAAGCAATGCTTAAAAAAAAAAACAAAACTAACCAACCAACCAACAATAAAAACAGGTATGTTGACTGTACTGAGATAAGCTTATTACAAAATATACAAAGTGCCAGGATTTCCAAAATAAGCAATACAAATAATTACTAATGAATTATCCCACCTGCTCCCCCCTTTGTACAAAGTCTCTGTGGGGAGTATGCATTTCACATTCATAGCTGATTCCAGCTGCACTGCTTACATTCTGAGGGCCAGGAATGCCTTGCAACTCTTGAGTTATACAGGGGATGCCCAGACCTCCCAAAGACAAAAATCTTCATATTTTCAGTAAAATCAGGAAGATAATGAGAACTACTGACCTATACTGCCCTAGGGATACAGGGACCTTTGGTGACTTCCTATGTAAGCCAATACTTGCATTGAAGTCAACAGCTCCAGCATCCCCTATCCCAAGCCCAGGGGATTGTTAATACCAAGTAGAAGCTCTTGCTACTTCTTTCCAGGAAGATTACCAGTTGTCCTGCTTGCCCCGTGCTTATCTATGCCTTCCCTATGCTTCAAGATGTGGTTCTGAACAGAAGCCAACATGCTGGCAGGCAGTGCTCTACTGGAACTTAATGGCCCAGAGATGGGCACATCACTTAATATGCAGGGCTTTTCCTACACTCTCCCAAACATGGAACTCTTTCAAACCTTCATATAGATTAAAAGAACCTAGCACAAACTACACCCTACTGACCAGGTAGAAAGCAAACAACTTTTGCACAGTTTAGCACTTTTGCATAAATAAGAGAAAACTGCAGAATTTATTCCCAATTACCACAGCTTTAAAAAAAAATTTTTGGCCGCTTTGTAAAATCACATCACCAAGGACAACACTGTTCATAGCACTGGAACCTTGGTCAGAATTCCTGATTGTCCCATCACAGTAATTGAAAGCAGAAGGGCTGGCACATGATCACTTTATGATGTCTTCCCATGAAATGAAGAACAGACAGACTAGTAGAAAATGCGTATTACTTTACACTAAACTATGTTGCCTTCCTTTGCATTCTTTCTAGACTCTGCTTGACTCAGTGTCAGCCAGATCATTCCAGAAGAACCAAATAACAAATAGTTTAGAATGTGTGGCCCACATTTACCCTACCCTCTCCTCCCTTCTTCTGTTTGGAAAAGCAATTCATTAACAAAGTAAAATCCACTACAAACCTACAACTCACAGTTAATCATACTGTGACAGGAAGCAGTTAGTGAGCCATAGTCAATCATTGTTAATTGTGATTAAAGTTTCTAGATAAGCTGTGCTTGTCTGCAAATTCCATTTAAAAATAGCAAATGGGGCATTCTCATATGTGTGTCACAGAGAGTGCACAGGGTCAGATATAGTAGAGAACCTCAGACCCAGGTGCTGATTCTGACAGAATAGAACATTGGAAGTCTCCAGAGAAGTCTTGTGGCTGTGCAATCAGAGCCAAAATGTTAGCTATAGACCCAGCAGCCTAGGTACCTCTTTTTGTTCCCCTAATAACAGAGATCCCACTTTTTTTTTCTCACCTGAGGTTCTGGTATCTCAAGCTCTCTCTGTAAGTCCTCAATGAGTGACACAACTCTTTCTCTATTGTCTGGGCAGTGCTCCCTCACCCATGTCTCTATTTCTGTGGGCAGAATAGTTAAGAACTGCTCTAGCACAAGCAGTTCCAGGATCTGCTCCTTCGAACGCATCTTTGGCTTCAGCCACTGACAGCAAAGCTCCCAGAGTTTGTTGAATGCTTCATGAGGTCCAGCAGCTTCTGTGTACTGGAACTGCCTGAAGCGCTGCCGGAAGACTTCACAGTCAGTGTCATACTCTTGCAGCACAGAGCCCTGATTCAAGGAAGCCTGGATGGCACAGCCCAGGGCCACAGCCATCACCTCTTCCAGAAGCTTACAGTGGATCTGGAGTCTGTGTCTTAGATTCCAGGGTTTTGCTTCTCTGTGACAATCTGGGGGAGCCACTTTACAGCTGACGGCAGGAAAACATGACAAGGAGAAAAAGCAATGGTTACAAAATGGCATACTCACCGCCTTTACCTTACTTAGGTTTGCTTTCTCCCACAAAGGCTTCGGAGTCTTTCTGGTGGTTTTGAGAATCAAACAAAAGCTGGGAACTTAAGTTCCCAGAAGAACATTTATAGGCACAATCAACTGCACATACAATTTCAAATATTTACAAACTCTAGATTCTGTCCTATATGACCATAACAACATACAGTATTTTAAGTTTAACTGAAAATTCAATTTACTTTCTCAGATATGCCAGATAACTTTAAAGTGCTCAGTAAATAACATTACCCAAAGCACTTCTAATATCTTACAGTGAGAGGTAAGAACTCTGCTTTTTTTTTTTCCATAAGCCCCCACTGATCTACTGGTACTTAGTCCCATTTAGTCTAATTCCAAGTCGATTTGTTTTTTTCTGTATGGAGATTTCATAAGTAATGTAGGAGGGATAATACAATATTTCTGAAATAACTAAAAGTGGCAATATATATTTTAGTGCAGTCTCGTAGGTCACACACATGGGCCCGGGACCTGCACATGCATATACACTAAAGGTTCCCTCTCTTCCTGGATTTATTGAGGCAGCTCTTATTTAAGATTCTTTTTTTTTTAATTTAAGATTCTTGAAGAGGATTAAAAAAAAAAAGCGTTCTGAATCTCTTTCCACTCAGTCAACTGAACTGAAACTGACTTCATATGACCCGTTACCATGACAGTAACCTATACTTCTGTGCCAGATGGATTTAGGCATAATTTGCTATGTAATCCTCACACCCACATGCCTCCGTCTGCAACAAGAACATAATGATAGCATCAACTTCATAAAAATCTTCTTCGAGAACCAAATAGCACAGAAAGTAAATAGCAGCATGCCTGGCACAAGGTAAGGACTCAAATGAGTCCTTATTGCTGGTCAAGACTCCTTCATAGGAAGCTTCTAGTTTCCTAAGCCCAGGCATGTAACCGCTGCTGGAGGACATCCAAGGATCTGCAGTCTTTTGGCTGTGGACCCACTAGTTAATCTTCTCCAGCCTCACAGCTGGCTAGCCTTCCCCTGGCTGACCCAAACCCTTCCACCACGTCTACCAGGGAAGTGACCCTCTAGCTTTCCTTTCCTGGGCCCTACCTAGCGAGAACATCACTTGATTAAAGAAGGGTGTACTTCTCCCGCCTCAAATCTCCCCTCAGTGAATCCACCCTCACAGGGCCTACCCATAAAGCAACCTTAAGAAAAGTGGGCACTTGGGGAAGCGGCCAGACTGACATGTCCCCGAAAAGCCTAAAGGCAGGTTTAAAATCCGATGCCACTGTTAGGGACTCATCTCCAAGGGCTCTTGGATGGCGATGTCCAACCACCCAGATGGGCACTCCCAGCCCTCGAGGTCTCCCACAAGGCCTGGTCGGGTTGCAGGAGAGGCGGAGGGGTCCCTGAACGAATAGGGGCTCACCGCTCCTCCTTGCTCCTGGGGCCTTGCGCCCAGGGCACAAATGATATTTGCCAGTTTGCGTGGCCCGAGCCTGTGAAAAGAACCCCGTTACCCGCGCCCGCGCCCCAGGGACAGCCACGCCCTCTGGCCGCTCCGGGACTCACCGCCTCTGCGCCCACGGTTCTCCCAAGCTCACCGGCAACTGCTCAGAGCGCAGGCGCAGACCGCTTCTAGTACTACATCTCCCGGCAGGCTCTCCGTTGCTCTCCTCTCTTATAGTCCACAAGGATGCTGACGTGGGAATGGCTGGGACTCCCCCAGTCTTCCACCTAGCTTCAAGCTGCTATGGATGAGCTCCCATTTCCGGTCTTATAGCTTCTCGGTCCTAGGGGATTGGGTGGGACGAGCCCCGAGTAGTGAGTTAAATAAGGACTTCGCCACACGTTAGAGTAATCAGTGCAGGTGGGGGAACAACTTTGTCTAAAACAGCCTTGACCTACTCAGTGATTCTTAAGCCTGAGGGCGGGTTTTTGGGAAAGCAATTTTAAAATTCAGATTTCTGGGCCCCACACGACACCCTGACGCCCTGGAGAGCAAAAGAGCTTAGCACTGAGAAATTCGCATTTTAATTAATTGGGGGGGGGGGGAGGATGGAGAGGAGTGCTGACTCTCATCTGTCTTGTCTGTGTGTCACAGAACCCGTGAATATGTTTCTTAGTTTTTTTTTGTCTTGAAGACTTGGAGCTTCCTTCCATCTAGTGAACCCCTCCAATTCTTGTCCACCTCCAACAGCCCTCCGTGGTCTCTGGAGTTTTATGATTAGCCCTCTGGCATTGTTTCACGTTTTCCAATTGGTTCCCTGCTGTTCCCTTCCCTGGAAGCAAACTCTCCCTTCTTCTTTGTCAGCGGTGAGTTGTGGTGAGACCTAGTCCAAAGGCCACTAGATAACAATGGTGCTGACTGGGAAAACGTGCTCATTTTGGTTCCAAGCTGAGGCTCCTGGCTTGTGGGTACCAGGTTTTTAGCGCCAGGATTTTGTCTTTGCTTGAGAACCTGAGTGGATCCAAGATAACAAGGCAAAGGCTGCCTGTTCTCATCGACCCTTGAGGATCTGCTGGAAGCAGGACAGACATGGGAGGAGTGGGGTTATTGGCAGGCGCTGAAGACAACTCCACCCAAGCCAAAGTAGTTCTCATCAGCTGAGGGCTGGAGTTCCTGACTGTCAATTCCTTCGAAGCCGCTGTTACTTTCACTCTGGCCCCAGTCACCGTTCACAGTAAGAGTAGCTGATTTTGACCCAGGTCTAGGAAGCCTAATGATTCTTTTGGGTTTGGAAACCAAACAGAAAGGACAATATGATTGTCAAATGGAAAGGCTAATAGTACAACCACAGTTGTGCATGGAAGGCACAACCTGTCCTCACTGGATCTAATATCCATCCTAGAGGTGGAGCATGGCCATGCAGGTCTTTAATCTCAGCACTTGGGGAGGTAGAGACAGGTGGATCTCTGTGAGTTTGAGGGTAGACTGGTCTACAAAGCAAGTCCAGGACAGCCAGGGCTAAACAGAGAAACCCTGTCTCAAAAAAAAAAATGAGAGAGAGGGAGAGAGAATTCTGTTTCTGAGAAGCAATTTTTTCCCCTAAGAAAGCCTTAGACATTTGCTGAAGCACTGTCATGACTGCGTTCAGATGTGTATCATGGAGCACGGCTGAGAATGCTGATGCCAGAGCAGTTAGCCCCTGACCATTCCGTTCTGGGAAACCCACAGCAAGGTGCAGGTGCTGCACTCAAAGAGGTGTGAAGCAGCTACAACTCTCTCTCTCTTCCTCGCTCTCTCTCTTTATGTATGATTTGTTTAGAGACAGCTTGGAAGGCTTGGAGAATAGATTAAGAGGGAAAATATCTCTGCTTCAAAGTTGGCTCCAAGGTCTGAGACAGTTCTATTTCTTGTCTGGGTTCTGCAGTCATATTGTTGTTTCTGTGTTTTTTGTTTTTGTTGCTGTTGTTTTCTTTTTCTTTTTGTTGGGAATTGGTGCTGGGAATTGAAGCTATGACCTCACACATGTTAAGTAAGCACTCTACCGTTTAGCTACATTCCCAGCCCTTGTCTTCTTTCTTTTTAAAAATTATTCTTTGAACATTCAGAAGCAGAAAGACACACATGGTATATACTCACTTATAAGTGGATATTAGACATATAATATAAGATAAACATACTAAAATCTGTACACCTAAAGAAGCTAAGCAAGAAGGAGGACTCTAGGGAAGTTTCTCAGTCCTCATTCAGAAAGGCAAACAGGATAGACATCAGAAGTGGGAGAAAACAAGGAACAGGACAGGAGCCTACTACAGAGGACCTCTGAAAGACTCTATCCAGCAGGGTATCAGAGCACATGCTGATGTTCATAACCAAACTTTGGGCACAGTGCAGGGAATCTTATGAAAGAAGGAGATAGAAAGACCTGGAGGGACAGGAACTCCACAAGGAGACCAGGAGAACCAAAAATTTGGGCCCAGGGGTCTTTGCAGAGACCAAAACTCCAACCAAGGAGACAACCTAGAACCTAGAACCTCTGCTCGGATGTAGTCCATGGCAGCTCAGTGTCCAAGTGGGTTCCCTAGTAAGGGGAGCAGAGGCTCTTTGATCACCTCCCTCTGAGGAGGGGGCAGCCTTGCCAGGCCACAGAGGAAGATAATGCAGCCAATTCTGATGAGACCTGATAGGCTAGGGTCAGATAGAAGGGGAGCAGGACCTATCCTATCAGTGGACTAGGGAAGGGGCATAGGAGGAGAAGAGAGAGGGTGGATGGGACTGGGAGGAGATGAGGGAGGGGGCTACAGCTGGGATACAAAGTGAATAAATTGTAATAAATAAAAATTTTTCTTTGAAGATTTCATACCTTTATATAATGTATCTGTATCACATTATCCATCCACCATTTTTAATTGACATATATTAATTGTACAAAGTAAAGTTTTCCTAAAATAGACATCTGAAGTAGATGGAGGGAAGGAAATGGGTGGGTGAGAGAGTGGAGAAGGAAACAGTTTTGGGATGGGGATCAGGTGTGGGGAGATGGGGGAGAGAATGGAAATTGAGAAGGCATCTCTATGATGGAGGAGGCTCCCAGAAGTCTATGGGGGTGACCCTAGCTGAGACTCCTAGCAGCAGGGATGGGGATATGGAGCCTGAAGTGGCCACCTCCTGTAGCCAAGTGGGACTTCCAGTGGACTAAGGGGTCCATCAACCCACCCACAAAACCTTAGATCCAAAACTTGTCCTGCCTGCAAGAAGTGTACAGATAAGGATGGAACAAAGATTGAGGAAATGGCAAACCAAGACTGGCCCAACTTGAGACCCACCCCATGGGAAAGAGCCAAAATATGATTCTATTAATGATACTTTACTATGCTTGCAGACAGGAGCCTAGCATAATTGTCCTCTGAGAGGCTTCAGTTGGCAGCTGATGGAAACAGATGCAGACACTCACAGCCGAACAATAGGCTGAGTTCAGGCACTTTTGTGGAAGAGTGGGAAGAAGAATAGAAGGAGCTTCTGGGGTAAAGGACACCACAAGAAGACCTACAGAGTAAATTCACTGAACCCGTGGAGGCACACAGAGACTGAAGTACCAACCAAAGAGCTTGCATGAAAAGAAAAGCATGAATGGACTGTACCTAGCCCCTCCCCTACACATATGTAGCGTATGTGCAGCTTGGTCATCATATCCTAAGAATAGGAGTAGGGGCTGTCTCTGACTATTGCCTGCCTGTGGATCCCTTTCCTCTAACTGGGTTGCCATGTCAGGCCTCGGTGGGAGAAGATGCACTCAGTCTTGCTGAGACTTAATATCCCAGAGTAGGTCAGCACCCATTGGAGGTGGTCCCTGGAAATGGGGGTAGGGAGTTGTGAGTGCAGGACTAGCAGGAGAAGAAGGAGGTGTAGCCTTGGCTGTCCTGGACTTGCTTTGTAGACCAGGTTGGCCTCACAGCCAGCCTCTGCCTCCCCAGTACTGGGATTACAGGTGCGCTGTGCACCACCGTGTGTGCTCAGAGTGTACATTTTGATCACCCTACTGATTCAATTAACACTTAAGTTATCAGTAGCTAATGTTGGGGCTAGCTGCCTGCTTTTCCTCTTGCAGAGAAGAATTAATTATGAACTTTAAAACAACTGTTTGTAGTAAGGCTTTGAGGTCATTATATAAATGGCAAATTAGCCTATCTGGTGGCAAGGAATAGGACTTGACTCTATTGGAAGAAGGAAGAAGGAAGGGGCAAGATAAATGCTGCCATAAGTGTTCTTTCAAAATTCTCCACATGTAGCCACATATGCATAGCCCCATGTATGCCCATGCCTTTGAAAAATGGGGACCTTTTTTGTTGCTGGGGCCAGAGGGTTAGATTAATTCTGTTGAAACTTTGCTGACAGTTTCCTAGAAACAAGTAATTTTTATCTTGGACCACAGGGTGATGATGAGTGAGGGCATGAAAAAAAAAAAACAAATAAAACAACAGCTATGGGCTATGAACAGAAATGCTTTTCTTCTGCCCAGGGAACAGAAGAAAATGACTGTGTTTTCAAATGGAATTGATGGATACCAAGAAAAGCCCTGCAATATAGAGTACTTGCTACTTCTTATTTATTATGTCCAGTCAGCATACCATCAGTATAATGGGCTAAAATGGAAGAGAAATGTGATGAAAAATTTTGTGAACACTCTAAGGCTCAGGAACCATTGCAGAAGACATGTACACGTTGTAATAGATGGAATTTGAGAAGTACCAAGGCAAAATTGTCTCTGGACATGGCAGGCCTGCTGCACACATGAACTCACAGCAACTGTGGTTGTTGACACTGTACCTGTTCGAGATCAAGCCAGTTAGTTTTCAAGGAGGGCTGCTTCTACCTCCATCCGAAGTTATATGAACAGTTGGTGTCTCCTGAGGGAGGAAGAGTCAATGTTCTTTATGTGTGAGATCCCTGGAAGGTCAACGAAGCTCTAGTGGATGTCCCCTCAGTCCTGAGTATATGAGCAGCACCAAGTAGATTTTGTGGGTTATTATTATTTTTTAAAAAACGTGGACACAAGCATCTCAGCCTGACATCGGTGCTGGCAGGTGGATGAGACTAAAGAGAGAGAGAAGGGGCTAGACAAAAGGACAGGTGGGACTCAGAGTGTGGGCATGCCAGGCCTGAACTTACCACCTGGCCTCTTGCTGTGGTTCAGTCCCTCCATGCAGCCCTTCATTGGAAGCTGAGGCTGCTCACCCCTGATTTCTTATCTATAGTGATCAGCATCATAAATTCCACCCCATGGGCTACTGTAAAGATGCCTGGAAGCAAGGCCACACACAGTCATCAACAGTCAGGCAATGGAAGCAGACTCCAGCAACCATTTAGAGCAAAGATTTGCTTTACAGGATAAAAGAATCTGCTGTTTCGGAAATGTTGTCAATCATGAATCCTGATAATGAATAATGATACATTTGCAGTTGCTTGACAAAAGTTCTTTAAAATAAAACATGTCTGATCTAAACAAAAAGTGGACACAAGGTTGGTTGGGGTAAGAGTGGCTCTTGGAGGAGTAAGAGAAGGAATTGGGGGTGAATAGGACCAAAATATATCGTATGCATGTAAAAATGTCAAAGAATTAATAAAATATTTTATTAAAAATAATTTTTGTGAAATAATCATGACATAGGACCAGCAAGTTGAACAGCCTCTGTGGTAGGACAGTGACTGTGACTTCCTAGTCTTGCCACCTGAAAGCAAACTGTTCCTTGTAGTCTTTACTAACAATCAGTGAGAAGGTATTTTCTAAATCAGCGGCTGCACACCAAGTTCTAGGGCACCTCTCAACTTGTTAAATCAATGAAACTACTTCTGGGACAGCAGCTACTCTTGGGATTGCCACCTGATTAAATTGACAATAACCCACTGCTGTCTTCCAAAAATCTACCTATCTCCTACATAGGCCAAATAGGCAAGATGAATGTAAAGGGGGTGGGAGTCATTGCCTCTGCATGCTTAAAATCCTTCACGCAGGGCCAGTTTCCATAATTCTGTCAGGAATGGAACACTGGTGTTGCTTTACTGTTATACTACCAAAAAAAGGCAGTTCTAATGGTTTCCACATGGATTCATCTATTGCCATAGTGCTCATCCTACAATTGAGGGTGTGGGAATGCTGCTGAGTGTATCTGTTCCAACTATACATTTGGGAAGTGGGGAAATAACTGTAGGGTGGATTCAGAGACCTATTGGAGCCACTGGGAGAATGGACATGAGCTAAATTACCATTAATCACCTGGTAGATCGCAGTGATGCTTTAGATCTCCAATCAACGTAATTTCACATTCAGGAGCTATAAGTTCTCGAAATGCCCAACTGTTTCATTTTCCTTATTGCCCACGTTTCCAGTAAAGGGCTTTGATTCCCTTGGGGGAAATCTGCAGAATGTTTGGCAGACTATGCTTTGGAGGTTGCAGCAGAAAAGGGAGGCTATCCTTTTCCAAGGGAGCCTGGCCTTCTCTTTCATTCAAGAGGATGTAAGCAAATCTAAAAAGTGACAGAGATGTTGATGGCTATGTTTAGTCTTCTATGAATTCTGCCTAAATTTTGTTTGCTTATAAACATCTCGTAAGAATTTAGGCACCCGGTGGTGGTACACACCTTTGATCCCAGCACTTAGGAGGCAGAGGCAGGCAGATCTCTGTGAGTTTGAGGTCAGCCTGGTCTACAAAGTGAGTCGAGAACAGCCAAGGCTACAGAGAAAAATCCTGTCTCAAAATACCAAATTAAATTAAATTCAGTTAAACAAAAATAAAAATTAGTAAATGGAGGCAGGCACGGTGGTACAGGCCATTAATACCAGCACTTGGGGAGGTAGGGGCAGGTGGATCTCTGTGAGTTTGAGACCAGCCTGTTCTACACCATGAGTCCAGGACAGCCAAGGCTACACAGATAAACCCTGTCTCAATGAAACAAAACAAAAAGCAAGCAAGCAAACAAACAAAAAGAAATTAGTAGATGGCTCGCCTATTTTTCTTTATGGGAAGTTATGAACAACTAAGTCAATATCATAAATCTCTTCACTTAGTTGTTGATGATTATTAATATTTAGTATTGATTTATCTTTTAGTTAAATAGTGGTTAATCCTAAACCAGTTATATACCCAAATCACCACACAGAGACTGTGATTTATTTAATTAACCTAGAGCACAATGCTGGCCAATAATTACTCCGTCCTAAACCTCCTAGCCCACATAGCTTCCTCCCATTCAGATTTCCCACATTGTACTTCCTTTTTAGTCATATCTTAGGTCTGGTTCATTTCTCCTGGTGTTTTTTGGTCCTCTTCTCTCTGGTCTCTCCTCCCACTCAATTCTCTCTCCTCCCTTCCGGACCAGGATGTCCCACCCTATTCTCTCCATTACTCAGCATTGTGGCAGGTTGTGTTTATTGGCAATACAGAGAACAAATGGAGGCATGTTTTACACAAACTTGAGACAGGTGACGCTTAGAATAAACATCACAATGTAATGTCCAGATTGAAACCAGATAGTGGGGGAGAGAAATCAGCATTTGAATGAACAAGGGTAAATTGTATGCATTCCACAAGAACACTATACTAATACTCAGTTTTCTCTTGTTTCATGCCACCCTGGTATTCAGTTACCTCATTTTACTGGTAGCACTGTCCACTGAACTTTCTCCTCCTCCTTTCCCCCATCCTTCTTCTCTTCCTCTTTCTTCTCCTCCTCCCCATCGTCTTGGTTTTTTTTTTAGAGACAGAATTTCTCTGTGTAGCCTTGGCTGTCCTGGACTCGCTTTGTAGATGAGGCTGGCAGCCCTCAAACTCAAAAATCCACCTATCTCTGCTCCCCCAGTGCTGACATTAATGGCCTGCACCATCATGCAGATGAAGGGGGAGGTCTGTTTCGTATAGATGTTTCATAGTCACTAATATGTATTTTAACAATCTGCATGGCGGGTAAGTATGTCTTCCTAAGCCTTTGTCATTTTAACTCTGTTCAACACAAGCCACCTTCAGTTCATGTTTTAGCGAAACTATAAGATCTCTTTTTACACCCACGTACCTCTTACAATATTTTTTGCAGTCATCCTCCCTCCACAGGTGAATGAAATGATGTCCTGGTCATTGAACCCAGTTTTGCACATGCTAAACAGCACCTCTACTGAGCTACTATCTCCAGCTCTTTCTAACTCCTTGAGTTTTACCATTAAATTCAGAATCTCCATGTACTGGCTCAATATCAGTACATTCAACCTGATCCAACTTTATGTTCCTCCCACATTATCTCAATATTTCTGAACTTTAACATTTTGGTTTTTAAAAATAATTTTTGTAACAATTAAAGAAAAAGAGGCTATAAAATTGAGAGAAAGCAAAGAGGAACACATGGAACGATTTGGAGGGCAAAGAGGGAGAAGGGCAAATGATATAATTATAACCACACTATTTTTTAAGGCTTTTTAAAAATGTGTTTAAATGATTTGCTGGAATGTATCTGTCCACCACATGTGTGCCTGTTGCCCGAAGTGGCCAGAAGAGGGCAGCAAATCCAATGGAAATGGAGTTCTGAGCCACCCTGTGAGTTCAAAGAACCTGCTCTTCTGGAAGAACCACCCTTGCTCCTAACTGCAGAGCCATCTCCCCAGGCCCTAACTCACACTCTTAACATCTGTTCACAGTATCCAAATTTATGTTTTTATGAATTGGAAAATAAACTGATCTTTAACCGTTGCATATATTCTCTTTATATTTCACCTTTTGAGGCCTGCTAGAATTTAAGACTAGTTTTCAGTCTAGAAATAAGGAAAGTTGTTTATGGTAAAGATCCTGAGGGCAAATCATCTTTGTCTTGAAAAGCAACTAACAGAAGTCATTAAAGTTTCTTCATGGTTCCTCTCAAACGGGTAGAAAGGTTCTTCTTTTTGTTTTTGTTGTTTGGTTTGGTTTAGTTTTAAGAGACAGGGTCTCTTTACATATAGCCCTGGCTGTCCTGGAACTCACTAAATAAACCAGGCTGTCCTCAAATTACAGAGAGCCACTTGCCTCTGTCTGGACCCACCCCCACCTTCACTGCCGCTGCTCCAGAGATGTAAGATTAAGGGCCTGTGCCACTGTGTTCAGTTTGAAAGGTACTTTTTGTCAGAGAAGACTCAGCAGCGTTTAGAGGTTCAGTACTCCCAGCTTTACCAGGATCTTCCCTTATGTCCATATGCCAGTGTTACAGAATAACTTATCTTTTCAATCAATGACTTTAACAAGAGGGGTTTCATTCAGTTTTCAGCCTGTAATTCCAGGAGATAAGGGTTTCCTCTGGAGCAGGTATATGCTCTTCTTGGTAATCTTTGTAGCGTTTAATCTGAGAATTTAAATACCGGACCTTCTCTTTTTCTGTTCCCCCTTCTCTCTAGCCCAGTTAAGGCCAACTAGCCAGCCTCATCATACCCCTTAGTTGTAATGAAATGTCCTAAGTTACCCAATATGTGATCACTTCAAATCTTAACCTTTCATAAGCATTTTACTAAGATTACCTAAGACTGAAGTTTCACTTATCTGTATCTCCTATCATACCACTGACAGTCAGTGGTGTCTTTCACTCAGGAAATTGAGTCAGTACATTTGAGTTTAATCAGATTAAAACAGTGCAGACACTCTAACTTTAAGACTCTGTTCCTGTGGCGCCACTCTTGGTCCAAAAATCTGTATCAGAGAGGGTTATTCAGAGAAAACAAGACCAGTAGGATAGAGGACACTCATACTAACATGCACACGCACACATTCATGCATGCATAGCTGTTTAAATATGAATACATGACCATACACATAAAAACATATGTGTACTTATATAGAGAGGGACATTTATTTTCAGGAGTTGGTTTATGTGATTATGGGGCTGGCAAGCCTGAAAACTATTGGGCAGGCTGGCAGGGTGGAGCCTGTCATATAAGCTAAAGTGTTACCACCTCATTCTTGGTTATTAATATTTATTATTAACTTATCTTTTAGTTAAGCAGGGGTTATTCCTAGACCAGCTGTATACCCAAATCACCACACAGAGACCAGGATTTATTTAATTAACCTAGAGCACAATGCTGGGCAATATTTGCTCCATCCTAAACCTCTGAGCCCACATAGTTTCCTCCCATTCAGATTCCCCACATTGTACTTGCTTTTAGTCATATCTTAGGTCCGGTTCATCTCTCCTCCTGGTTCCAAGTCCTCTCCTGCTGATCTTTCCTCCCCAACTCTTCCCACTCTCTTCCTTCTCCTCCCCTCCGGGCCAGGATGTCCCACCCTATTCTCTCCAATTACACAGCATTGACTGGTTATTCTATTGAAAATACAAAGAACAAATGGGATGTTTATACAAACTTGAGACAGGTGATGCTTAAAATAAACATCACAATGCAATGTCCAGATTGAAAACAGACAGTAGAGTAGAAAAATCAGCATTTGAATGAATAAGGGTAAATTGTATACATTAGAACATTATACCAACACCACCTTGAGGCAGAATTTCTTCTTTCTCTAGGAAAATACATTTGTTATCTAACTCACTGCAAGTACTTCAAAATCAGTGCATTCAGGACCCTTAACTACTGTATCCTGTCCAAATTGACACATAGGAAAACCATCAAAATAATGGTGTAGTTAACCTAGGGTGATTACATAGTGAGACACAGTTTTACAGTGCAAAGCTGCACATTAAATTTTGTAAGGGATGGTTAAATTATTTTCCAGAATGAATATATCATTTTATATTACAGTCAGTATTGTATGAATCACTCAGTTCCTCAGCATCGTTGCCAGCATTTAGTGTCAGCATGGTTTCTCATTTTAGCCTTTATCATACTGAGCATGTATTATCTCATTATAGTTATGATTTGCATTTTTGAGGCAGTGTTTTACTATGTAGTTCTACCTGGCTTGGGACTTGCATTGTGGACCAAACTTGTCTTGAATTTGCAGAGATCTCTGCTTCCCATGTGCTGAGATCAAAGCTATGCACACAGACGAGTTATACCTTTTCATGTGCTTATTTGCTGCTTGTACAACTTTTCCCCAAAAATACCTATTGGTATGTTTTCTGTTATTTAATGCATTTTTATTGAATTTTGAAGTATCCTTTAAATATCTTTGACAGTAGACTTTGTTGGAAATGAGGGTTTAAATAATTTATTATAAATGTATAATTTAATCAATAAATGGGACCTCATGAAACTGAAAAGCTTCTGTAAAGCAAAAGACACTGTCATCAAAACAAAACGACAGCCTACAGACTGGGAAAGGATCATTACCAATCCTACTACTGACAGAGGGCTAATAATCCAGTATATATAAAGAACTCAAGAAGTTAAAAAGCAAGAA
>CM053742.1:38726354-38756305 GCA_028658305.1 Pachyuromys duprasi
AATCAACATAGCAATGTATCAAAGCAGATATTAAGAATCACAACCAAGCCTTCAGCAGATGGCGGGAAATAATAATAAAAATAGGGGAAGTTAATAAGACTTGGGGAGAACAAGAGCTCCACAAAGCCCAAACTGAGCAGGGCACAGGGGTCTTCTATGGGACAGTTTCTCCAACCAAGGACCATGTATGGATATGGCCTAGAACCCCAGAAGTGGCCCATAGTAGCTCAGTATCCAACTGAAGACCCTAGTAAGGGGAACAGGGACTATTTCAGACATGAACTCGATGGCTGGCTCTTTGACTCTCCCCCATACACACCAGGAAGTAACAGCCTGGCTACATCCCAGGGGAAGACATTGTAGCCAGCCCTGAGGAGACAAGATGAACTGGGGTCAGATGGAAGGGGAGGAGATCCTCCCCTGTAGGTGGACTTGGAGTGGGCGGGGAGGAGATGAGGGAGGGATGGGGAGAGTGGGAGGGAAAAAGGGAGGGGGCTACGCTGGTGATGCAAAGTACCTAACCTGTGATTGATATAAAAATAAAAAAATATAAAATAAATAAAAAATTCCAACTTGAGAGTATGTAATTCAGCTATTACAATTCTATCATTGTAAAAAAATTAATTTAAAGAAAAGTTGATAAATTTGTGATTTGTGTCACCAAACAATTACTCTCTGAAGAATTCATATTCATGAAAGTTTTGATATTTATATAAATGGCAAACATTAAAATGACTGCACTATAAAAAATGTATAATTTATTTTATTTCTTTCTCTGTCTTTTGGTTCTTTTTCCTGAAAGAATTTTTGTAGGTTTATATTTTACATTCCTATCTATAGCCAATTTAGTTAATTTTAATGTGTAAAGTGTGAGATTTAGGTTGGCCTTTATTTATTTGTTTGTAATATATTTCCTGTTGGTCCAGCTAAAATAGGTTAAAAAGGCCTTTGCATCCTTTTCAAAAATCAATTCAGATATTCATGTGAGTCGGTTTCTGGATTCACTTTTCTGATGTTTTCTAAATGACTGAAAGGAGTAATAAAACCAAAGCTACTATCCAAGACAGTTTATATTTAAAAGCAGAGAGCATAAAGGGATGTAAGTGGTAGTAGAGTTGCACACTTCGTGAAGGTAAAATGCTGATTGAAGTACACCATGATCACTCACTGTTAGGCCTCACCATCCACTTACTCAGTGCCTTGATTTTGGTATCTACTAAAAAGAACATAGAATGGTCAGATAAATAATTACCCCCTCTTTATAAAACAAAACTTGTTTTGTTTATATTTTAGGGCCTGTGCATTTCCATGTACTGTTAGAACAAGCTCGCTCAGTTTCCAGAGGTGATTGATATGAGAAAAGATCCACTGTGAATATGAGCAGGCCATATGAGTAGGACAGGAAGCCCTTCCCCATCTCCCCTGGAACAGATATATTTTCTGCTGCTTCTGCTCTTAAACAACAAACACAGGGTTTTTTCAGCCTTTGAACTAAAAACACTTCCAGGACTGAGCTCATTCCAACTTCATTGATTCTCCAGTTTGCAGCTGGCTGTAAGAGAATTTGTCACTCTTTGTGATTATGTAAGGTGTGTGTGTGTGTGTGTGTGTGTGTTTGGTTTTGTTTTTCTGGTGAGCCTTTATTGTTTTATTGTAAATAGACCCCCCCCCCCGTAATGCCATGAATAATCAGTTTCCTTAAAACTGCTAGGATCATGTGGAAGAAAGTTACATGGTGGGTTCACAAATCATGCCATGTGACTGGTTCCACTTGGGAGGTTTATTAAGGGAAGGGGTCACAGAGACCATCTCTGGACGAGGCAGGAGAGAAAGAAATGAGGAGCTTTGAGTTCTCTTGTAAGGTGCCCCAGAGCGTGCACAGGTGGTTCCACCTGGTCCATAGGTGGCCTCACAGATGCCTGATATCTGGTTTGTCAGGTCCCTTGGGGCTGTCCATAGAGATGCCTGCTTAGGGTTCCCAACATTCCTCCCTTTTTGTTTTATTAAAAAGTGAGGAGCTAGGAAGGGGTGATGGTGGGGAGGGCATAGGGGCAACCTTTGCTCTTCAAGCTACTTCCTGCTAATTAGGGGCATTGTCATTCTTGGGGTACAGCTGGTCCCCACCATCAGGGTCAATTGGAGGGTCATTGTCATCTGGTTCTGTGGGCAGAGGTTGATAACCCTGTAGGAGTAACTGATTAATGGTTTGGTTAGAGAATTTTTGCATTTGTTGTTGGAGGAATGTATAGAGGAAGTTAATTAAGCAGGGTGCAAAAAGCAAAAGCAGAAAAATGAGCAGGAGAGGTGTGACAAAGGGAAGAATCCAGTTCCATATGGGGCTCTCAAAGGCCAAAGAGCTAGAGGCCTCAAGCTGTTCCCTTCATTTTTGTAAATCTGTCTGGAGTTGTTCAATTTTGTCTTTTACTATACCCGACTGGTTGACATAAAAACAGCATTCCTCCTGAAGGAAGATGCAAAGGCCACCTTCTTCAGCTGTGAGGAGATCTAGTCCGCATCAGTTTTGAAGTACTACTGCTGCCAGGGAGTCAATCTGTCCTTGAGGGTTGGTATTGTCTGAGCCACTTGCTGAAGGTCCTGGATGAACTGGGAAGAAAACTGATAATACAAAGTTAGGGAAGTAGCTGGTCCTGCTATCCTGGTCCTGACAGCTGCCGTGATTCCTGCAACAGCCAGCAGGGGCAGGATTTGAATTGTCCTCTTATCCTGCTGTGAAGCTATTGAGTACAAAAACGGAATTGGTAGGGGCTCCTTTTCATTGATCCCCCCCCCCAACTCAGGGAAGAGGAGTATCAGCGTGCAAACTCCTGACCAACCAGCAGACAGACGATGGTAGACCTGAGTGCCACAAAGAATCGAGGTGTTAATAGCAGTAGGGCTTTAGGGTTGAGATGAGGTATCAAGGATTATAATTTTATTACATTCTAAGGAACACAACATTCCTACAGAGTGTATCCTGGATGCTTTGAAATGGCTTGCCATGCCAAAGAGGGTGATATGAAAAAGGTAGGGGGTTGTGGCAACATCAGAGTCAGGGAAGTTAGTAAATGGTGAAGTCACTGGAAAAGCTATCACTAGTTAATTCTGACTTGGTCCCAGGTGGGACACATAGCTAGCAAGCTTTAAAAGAGCTCCGTTGGGTCACATTAAGTAGCTTGTAGGCCAAGGTCAGTCTGAAGTAGGAGAGGAAATGACAGGTTTGTATTATTTAGGAGAGGGGTTGTCAGAGAGGCAATGACCTTAGATGCTATAGCCCTCCAGCAAAGTCAAACAGTTCCTGGGTGGGGAGTGAGGACTGAAATAATTAAAGCAAGTCACCTCAATACAAGAAAGAAGTTCGTGGAACTGCCAAACTTATTTTCTAAAACTACCTTCCTATAGCAGATAGGGTCCAAGGTCATGTTTTTTTAAAAACTTCCCTATAGTATGTATGGTTCAAGGTCACATAAACAAGTCTTAAGGAACTTCCTCTTTTCTATATCAAGGTGAAGGCCAGGGTGAAAACATGTTTTTTGATAAATAACAAAGCAGCTTGATAAACAAGCAGCTCTCCACACTTAGAGTAGTGTTTAACTTTTCTACTTTTCCGATCCTCAGGGATTGGTTAATATACCAGGTGGAACCCTGTAGCTGAATGATTACAGAAGAATGGTGCCTAGCAACAGAGGAACTCTGGACATCCCAGACTTGGGAGTCCATTTGAGAGGCTGGTAAAGTCACAACTGGTAGGTAGGTTAGCTAGGAGGAAGAGAGAGGATGCTGGCGAGCTTGGGGTCAGGTGAATTGGGTGGAGTAAAGGAGATAGAGGTTCCCACTTTGGCTAAAAAGTCCCTTCCCACTAAGGGAACTGGACAGGCTGGCATTACTAGCAAGGAATGAGTCAAGGGGACACCCCTGAAAATAAGTGGTGGAGTAGGGCAAGGCTGTCCCCATACCATGACAATAGAGGAAGTACAAGGAGAGGTTGGTCCCCAATAATCCATTAGGACTGAGTAAGTGGCTCCGGGGTCCACAAAGGAGATAGCTCGCCCTGATACCATGATGATTACCCATGGCTCCCTGATAGTGATGGCAGTGGTCAGGTCAAGGGAACCTGGGCATCTTCAGCCATCCATAGCCAGGCCTAGGATACGGACAGAGGGCAATCTGGGAGTGATGCCCCATATCATGGGAGAAACAGTGGCAGTCAACACCCCAATGTCCCTCTTGGTGGCATTTTGGACATGGCCCTGGTGGCTTGTGGGGGTTAGGACAAGCCAGGGCCAAGTGACCTTTTTTTTTTTTTTTTTTTTTTTTTTTTTACCACATTCGAGACAGGGACCCAGTGGAGCCTGGGTAGTGGCTGAGGCCGGTCAGATGGCCTTGGCCAGCATTTGGTATTTTTGTTTGTGGGCTTTTTCATCTCTCCCGTGGTACACCTTAAAGGCCAGTGCTAAGACTTCTGCCTGTGGAGTCAGAGTTCCCCTCTCCAAGGATTTAAGCTTAGCCCTGATCTTGGGGTAACTTTGGGAGAAACAGTATGTCATTATGAGTTGTCTGCCCTCTGTACTTTCAGGGTCTTTTTCAACACTAGCTTGTTGAAAAACGGCCTTTGTAAGGCATTCTAGGAATTGAGACAGGTTTTCATTCTTGTCCTGAATGACCTCCTGGTGCTTTTCATAATTAACTGGCTTAAGGGATGCCTTGCAGAGACCAGCCAGGAGCAGATGGTGAACTGATCTCTGGCTAAAATGCCTTCCAGAGTATTATAACCCCATTGTGGATCCTGGTCAGGCACCACCTCAGAACCTCATCTGCATGCATTTTAGCCTATTCCCAAACTCACCTGTGTTCCTCAGGTAATAGGTTATTGGTAAGAATCACACACATATATATATATATATATATATATATATATATATATATATATATATATATATATCATGGAAGGTAAGACTATACGACTGAGTGAGATATTGAAATTCTTTAATGTTCAGTTAATGAGAAGGGAACATGCACAATAATTAAGCTGTCTACACCAGCTACGTCCTGCAAGGGAAGAATTGAGGCTGGTTTCTGTTGAGTAGAGGAAGTGGGCTTTGCTATAGAGTGAGGACGGGTAGCAGGGGAGCTAATAGTTGTCGGTGGGGTGAAAGTGTGTGCCAGAGTAACACGATTGGACATCCTACTGCTGGCGAGGGGGAGAGGGTGAGGAGAAGCCAAAGAGGGAGTAAAAGAGGAGGGGGAAGACACTAGAGGTTATGAGGATTTTAGAGAAGCTGAAGAGGGACAAGAGGGAGTAGAAGAGGAAGAAGCTGGGGATTGAAATTGGCGAGGTCGAGGTACATCTGCAGGGTTAAAGGTAGAGAACTCTTGAGGTTGAGATTTTATAGCTAAAAGAACTTGTGTAAGAGGACAGGAAGAGCAGAGAAAAGGTTTAGAGCAGAAAAGAAAGCTTGAACATAGGGTACCTCCTTCCATTTACCAGATTGCTGACAGTAATTAAGAGATCCCATAAAATATTGGGATTTAATGTGCCATTAATCGGCCACTTTGAACCCTTATATGTGTAGGGATTTAAAATTCTCCAGAAGACATCCCAGTGGGGACTCTGGAGGAACGAACATCTGGGCATTCCCCATTGGGAGGCAGAGAAGTTAGTGACCTTCCAGAGTTGCCCCAACGGCAAGGTGTGACTCAGATGAAAGGTCCTACCTGATCCAATAGCTCATCAGCTTTTGGCCAGAGACCAGGGGCTCAGTTGCCTGAGAGAGCACAGTCCACCTAGCAGTAGGATTTTCCTGTTCGAACGAGAGGGGAGGGAGAAGGGACTGTGCGCATGTGGGAGGCTCTCCCAAGGGAAAGTGAAGCACTAAATGGAGGTCCAGCAAAAAGGGTCAGCCATAACCAGTGAAGACCGTGGTTGGGGGTTCCTCCACCTCAAAGAGTACTGGGAAGTTGCCAGAATCTCAATGGTCAACCTTCCCTTACCCAGATAAATGTTTATGCTGACCAATTGGGGGAACTTACCAATTTAGCTGGTGTTGGATGTCACAGTAGCGGATCTGGTTGCCAGAAAGTGGAGGTCACAGGAGGATTTGGAACAAAATAGGTCTCCAGCAGCCCCAGTGCAGTGCCAGCAACCACCATGCAGTATGGCCACTGGAGGTACCTGTCCCCAGCCAATGCACCACTGCTAAAATAGTGTAGAAGAGAGTTACATGATGGGTTAACAAATCATGCCACGGTAACTGGTTCCACGTGGGAAGTTTATTAAGGGAAGGGAGGAAGGGAAGGGGGAAGGGAAGGGGAAAAAGAAAGGGAAGGGGAAAGGGGTCACAGAGACCAATGAGGCAGGAGAAAAACACAGAGAGAGGAGGAGTTTCGAGTTCTCTTATTAGGTGACCCAGAGCATGCGCAGGTGGATCCAGGTGGTCCATAGGTGGCTTCACAGATGCCTGATATCTGGTTTGTCAGGTCCCTTGGGGCTGGCCATAGAGATGCCTGCTTAAAGATGCCCAACATAAAGATTTCCACTATACTTCATGAAGTACAGCAACTTGACTTCCTTACACATCCCCTTCATGCTCTCTGCTTTGAACTACAATCATTGTGAATATCAACTATTGTCCTAGCCTTTTCAGCCATCATGTGTGATTCAGAAAACTCAGGAGGAGTGAGCCACTCCCTGTATTCACAGACACACGTTTTGCTGTTGTTTCTCTTCTCTTCTCCATGCTCCTGAGATACCTCTTTCTTTTCTTTCAGATCGAAGAACTCTGTTTGATGTTCTTCAAGGGCAATTGTACTATTGACAAGTTATTCTAACTTTACTTCATTTTTATCTCCTCTTTGTCTCACTGTAGATATTCACCAGATACAGATTTTATGGTTGACAATTTCTTATTTTCAATCTTTGAAAAATCCCATGCTACTTACTTGTGGCCTTCATGGTACAGCTGAGAAATCCACTGTCATTTGAGTTGGAATTGTCCTATGGGTCAATTGTCTTTTCTCTCTGGCTGCTTTCAAGATTTGCTGTTTTTCCTTAAAAATTTTAGAGCCAGCTGGGCGCAGTGGTACACACCTGTAATTCCAGCACTAGGCAAAGGCAGGTGGATAACTGAGTTAGAGGCCAGCCTGGTCTACAAAGTGAGTCCAGGACAGCCAAGGCTACACAGAGAAACCCTGTCTCAAAAAAACAAAACAAAAGAAACTATTTTTCTGACATCCATATGCATGCACATCCATAAACATGCACATGCACACTAAAAATTGTAAAAATGGGGGCGTTTGGAGAGATGATTCAGCAGTTAAAACAGCATAGTACTTTTGCAAGACACTGGTTTGGTTTTAGTACCTCAGTTGGGGGGGGTGGCTCACAGCCAGCTCCAGGAGATCTTGATATCCAGAGGCATCACAGGCTCACACACACACACACACACACACACATACTCATACATATATATCAAACACACCACAGACAAACTCATACATATATGGCACACACCATATCACACATATCACAAACATACACATATACCAATATATATTTTATATATGACACATACACACACCATACGTACACACCATACACACACACCACACACTCATATATATCACACACACGCACACACACACACACACAAATCTTTAAAAGGTTCTTGGACTGCTGA
Source organism: Pachyuromys duprasi (assembly GCA_028658305.1). Classification (NCBI taxonomy): domain Eukaryota; kingdom Metazoa; phylum Chordata; class Mammalia; order Rodentia; family Muridae; genus Pachyuromys; species Pachyuromys duprasi. The sequence goes on from CM053742.1 coordinate 38,734,028, forward strand.
GATGGCTCAGTGGGTAAAGTTGCTTGCCACCAAGCCTAAGGACCAAAGTTCAATCCTTGAAACCCACATGCTCTCCAGCGTGCATTGTCACTTGAGTTTTCGTCTTGGCCATTCAGATAGGTTAAGGTGAAATCTCAGGGTCCTTTTGATTTGTGTTTCCCTAATGACTAAGGACATTGAGTATTTCTTTAAGTGTTTCTCTGCCACTTGATATTCCTCTATTACGAATTCTCTGTTTAGGTCTGTACCCCATTTTTAATTGGATTACTTGATTTGTTGCTTTTCAACTTCTGTAGTTCTTTATATATTTTGGATATTAGCTCTCTGTCAGACATAGGGTTGGTGAACATCCTTTCTCAGTCTGTAGGCTGTCATTTTCTTCTGATGACAGTGTTCATTGCTTTACAGAAACTTTTAAGTTTCATGAGGTCCCATTTATTGTCAACCTTAGAGCCTGTGCTGTTGGTGTTCTGTTCAGGAAATTGCCACCTGTGCCAATGAGTTCAAGGCACTTCCCCACTTTTTCTTCTATCAGGTTTAGTGTGTCCAGTTTTATGTTGCAGTCTTTGCTCCACTAGGACTTTAGTTTTGTGCAGGGTGATAAATACGGATCTATTTGCATTTTTGTATATGTGGACATCCAGTTAGACTAGCACCATTTTTTGAAGATGCTGTCTTTCTGCCATTGTATGGTTTTGGCTTCTTTGTCAAAAATCAAATATTCCTACATGTGTGGGTTTATTTCTGGGTCTCCCATTCAATTCCATTGATCCACCACTCTGTTTCCTTGCCAGTACCATGCAGTTTTTATTACTGTTGCTCTTTAGTATATTTTGAGATCAGAAATGGAGATACCTCCATATGATCTATTGTGGTACAGGATACTTTTTTAGCAATTCTGGGTTTTTTGTTTTTCCGTATGAAATTGAGAATCGTTCTTTCAAGTTCTGTTAAGAATTGTGTTGGTAATTTGATGGGAATTGCATTGAATCTGTACATTGCTTTTAGCAGGATGGCCATTTTCATTGTTAATTACCAATCCATGAGCATGGAAGATCTTTCCATCTTATGTTATCTTCTTCAATTTCTTTCTTCAGAGACTTTGTTTGCTCAGAGTATTATGGCTGTTATGAAGTGTGAAGTTTCTCTAATTTCTTTCTCAGTCCTTTTGTCTTTCGTATACAGGAATACTGATTTTTTTGAATTAATTTTTTATTCAGCCACTTCGCTGAAGGTGTTTATCAGCTGAAGGAGCTCTCCAGTTGAATTTTTGGGGTGACTCATGTATAGGGTCATAACATCTGCAACTAGTGATACTTTGACTTCTTCTTTTCCCATTTGTACCCTCTTGATCTCCTTTAGTTGTCTTATTGGTCTAGCCAGGACTTCAAGAACTATGTTGAAGAGGTACAGAAAAAATGGGCAGCATTGCTTTGTCCCTGATTTCAGTGGGATTGGTTTAATTTTCTCTTGGTTTACTTTGATTTTAGTTAGCTATAGGCTAGCTGTATATTGTCTTTACTACGTTTAGGTATGTGCCTTGTATTCCTGATTTCTTCAAATGTTTTTTTCAGCGCCTAAGGAGATGATCATGTGGTTTTTCTCCTTCAGTTTGTTTATATGGTGGATCACATTGATGGATTTCCATATATTGAACCACCCCTGCATGCCTGGGATGAAGCCTACTTGGTCATTGTGGATGATATCTTTTATGTGTTCTTAGATTTGGTTTGCAAGTATTTTATTGAGTATTTTTGCATCAATGTTCATAAGAGAGATAGGTCTGAAGTTCTCTTTTTTTGTTGGGTCTTTGTGTGGTTTAGGTGTCAAGGTGACTGTGGCCTCATAGAATGAGTTTGGTAATGTTCCTTCTGTTTCTATTTTGTGGAATAGTTTGAAGAGAAGTGGAGTTAGGACTTCTTTGAAGGTCTGGTAGAATTCTGTGCTGAAACCATCTGGCCCAAGGTTTTTTATTTTGGAGGGGTGCGGGGGGGGGGGGGAGACTTTTGATGACTGCCTCTATATCCTAGGGGATATAGGATTATTTAATCTATTTAGCTAATCTTGATTTAATTTGGCAAATGGAATCTACCAAGAAAATTTTTCATTTCATTTAGATTTTCAAATTTTGTGGCAGATAAGCTTTTGTTGTAAGACCTAGTAATTGTTTAGATTTCCTCAGTGTCTGTCATTATGTCCCCCTTTTCATTTCTGATTTTACTGATTTGGATACATTCTCTCTGCCTTTTAGTTAGACTAAGGGTTTGTCTATCTTGTTGATTTTCTCAAAGAACAAAGTCTTGGTTTCATTGATTCTTTGAATTGCTTTCTTTGTTTCTAATTCATTGATTTCAGCTCTAAGTTTGATTATTTGCAATCATCTTCTCTTGGGTATGTCTGCTTCTTTTTTCCCCCTATAGTGCTTTTAGGTGTGCCCTAAGTTGCTTGTATGAGATGTCTCAGACTTCTTTCTGGAGGCAGTTAGTGCTATGAACTTTCCTCTTAACAGTGCTTTCATTGTGTCCCATTGTTTCTGGTAAGTTGTGCTTTCTTTTTTCATTGAATTTTAGGAATTCTCTGATTTCTTTTCTCATTTCTTTCCTGACCCAACTGTCATTGAGGAGAGAGTTGTTCAGTTTCCATGTGTATGTAGGCTTTCTTGTTATTTCTGTTGTTGTTGTTGAGGTTTAGGTTTAGGCCATGATGTTCTGTTAGGATACAAGGAATTATTTCGATCTTCTTATATCTGTTGAGGCTGGCTTTGTGCCCTACTATATGGCCAATTATGGAGAAGGTTCCATGAGGTGCTAAAAAGAAGAAACACTCTTTTGAGTTTGGGTGAAAAGTTCTGTAGACATCTACTAGGTTTTTTTTTTACTTAGGACCTCTGTAAGTGCCATTATTTCCCTATTTAGCTTCTGTCTAGATGATTTGTCCTTTGGTGCTAGTGGAATGTTGAAGTCTCCCACTATTAAGGTGTTGGGATTGACATGTGATTTAAGCTTTAATTATGTCTCACTTACAAATGCAGGTGCTCTTGCATTTGGGGCATAAATGGTCACAATTGTGAAGTCCTCCTGGTGAATTTTTCCTTAGGTGAGAATGAAGTGCCCCTCCTCATCTTTTTTCATTAATTTTGGTTGAAAATCTGTTTTTATTAGGTATTAGGATAGCTACTTCAGCTTGTTTTCTGGGTTCATTTGTTGAAAAAAAAATTTTCCAGGGCTGGAGAGATAGCTCAAAAGGGCAATCACTGCTCTTCCAAAGGTCCTGACTTCAATTCCCAGAAACCACATGGTGGCTCACAACCATCCATAATGGGATCTGGTTTCCTCTTCCGGTTTGCAGGTATACATTCATGCAGAACACTGTATGCATAATAAATAAATAAATCTTAAAAAAAAAACAAACCTCAAACAACAACAACCCAGAAAAACATTTGTCCAGCCCCTTACTCTGAGGTAGTGTTTATCTTTGTTGCAGAGGTGTGTTTCTCGAATGCAGCAGAATGCTGGATCTTGTTTCCGCCACCATTCTGTTAGTCTGTGTCTTTTTATTGGAGGTTTGAGTCTGTTGATGTTGATAGATAATAGTGACCAATGACTGTTAGTTCCTTTTATTGTGGAGTTGGTGGTGTTGCTGTGTTTCTATGCTTGTTTTCTTTTAATTTTTTGTTGTGAAGTTATCTACATCCTGTCTTTTTTTGGGTGTAGCTGATTTCATTAGATAGGAGTTTTCTTTCTAGTATCTTCAATAGGGCTGTTTTTGCTGTGTAGATAGTTTAAGTTTAGTTTTGTCATGGAAAAATTTGTTTTCCCCATCTATGTTGATTGAAAGCTTTGCTGGGTATAGTAGTCTGTGTTGGCATCTGTGGTCTCTTAGGGTCTGCATGACATCTGCCCAGCCCCTTCTGGCTTTCATAGTTTCTGATGAGAAGTCTGGTGTGATTCTGATAGGTCTACCTTTATATTTTACTTGGCCTTTTCCCCCTGCAGCTTTTAATATTTTTTTCTTTGTTCTGTAGATTTAGTGTTTTGACTATTATATGACATAAGGAGTTTCGTTTCTGGTCTAGTCTATTTGTTGTTCTGTAGGCTTCTTGTATGTTTATGGACATCTCTTTCTTTTAAGTTGAGAAAATTTTCTTCTATGATTTTCTTGAAAATATTTTCTGGACCTTGGAGCCTGAAATCTTCTTTTTTATCTATGCCTATTATTCTTAGATTTCATCTTTTCATGGAGTCCTTGATTTCTTGGATGTTTTGTATTTGGAACTTTTCTGATTTTACTTTTTCTTTGAGAGATGTATGAATTTATGCAATTGTATATTAAGTTCCTGAGATTCTCTCTTGCATCTCTTTTATTCTATTGGTGATGCTTACCTTTGTGGTTCCTGATTTTTTTCTCTAAATTTTCCAGTTCCAAGGTTTATTCTGTTTGTGTTTTCTTTATTGATTCTAATTCTATTTTCATGTCTTGTACCATTTCCTTCATCTGTTTGAATGTGGATTCTTGTCTTTCCCTGATGGCCTCTATTTTTCATTCTTTTTCTCTCTGTATGCATCAACTTGAGCCTCTATTTTTTTGGTTGTATTTATGCCTGTATTTTTTTTTGAGAGCTTTGTTCATTTCCTCTTTATGTGCCTCTAATAACTTGATAAACATAGATTTGTGATCATTTTCCTGTGTTTCCAATGAATTAAAGTATCTATTGATTTTTGGGTTTGTTGGTGAAGCCATTATGTCCTGATTTGTATTGGATGTGATCTCATGCAAACCTCTAGCTATGCACTTGTCCACAACCTTCGCTGTTTCTTTCTTGAGTCTGTACTTCAGACTGGGCCCATCTGTCTTTGGTATCTGGATTATTCTTCAGGAAGATGAGAGAGGTCCACTGGCTTGAGAGTCGATGTTGGTGTTTCGGCTGTAGAGAAGGGAGGAAGGACACAGGCTCATGTGTGCAAGTGTGGGAGTGGGCTGGAAGGGTGCTAAGCATGTAGATGCATGGAAGTATGGAGCATAAGTGCAGGTGGGGCTAGTGCTGTATGTGGATGCAATGTGCATGCACAAGTGTCCTGAATGCCTCAGTGGTCATATATTCCTTCAGATATTCAGATCTGTCTGGGTTGCACCATCTTGGCTCCAGGAATTGTTTGCCTGGACTCCAGTGGGAGACCCATAGAACAGGGGCTTCAATGTTGAGGACCCTGTCCCAAGGATCCTTATGTTGTCCATAGTGGGGGTGTGGGTGGGAAGGATCCAATGTCTGGCTGCCAGGGTAGCTGGACCCTGGATCTGAGGCTCTGCATTCACTCACTTGAAGGCACGCGCACTTGTTCCCAGGCCTGTGGAGAATGCACAATGGTTTCCCCTGGTTCTCTACTCTCAGATCTGTGTCCGCAGGGGAAAATGAAAGTGTAAGAGATCCATCAGCTCAGTGGTGTCCTCTGTTCGGCTGCCAGGCAGGGAGACCCATACTTGGGACAGCTGCCACTGTCATCTCCATCAAGGAGCATGGAGGCTCCTGTTTGGGGCAACAGCCAGCAAGCTGGGAGGCCCAGACTGCCTCTGCCTCTGCCTTCTAAGTCACTGAGCATGGAGGTTCATGCTTTGGTCAACCACTGTTGCCTCTGCCCAGCAGGGAGGCCCATGCTTCGGGCAAGGGGAAGTGTAGGGGAGTTGTATATTTGCCACTCTCAGACCCAAACTGTTCCAGCTCAAAAGTTGTCTTCTCTCGCCCAGGAAGCCTCAATGTGGATGTTCTGGTTTCAGCTGCCCCTCTACTCACCAATTTCGGAGATTCAGATCCTGTGCCCCTCAGATACCGTGCGTGCTAGTTGCTGCCATCTTGGATCCCCATAAATGCAGTTGTTAAAATGTAGAGTTCTCAGTGTTTCTCTTATTTGAGATCATTTGGCTTTTTAAATCTCTGGAATTATCTTTCAACAGATGGAATTTTTTTCAAAGCTCTTTCAGCCACCCTCAGTTTCTTCTCTGGAACAATGATAGTATGGATATTGGGTGGTTCTTATCACCCCACAGGTCCTGAGTCTCTTATTTATTTATTTAAAATGATTTGTTTTATATGCATAGGCATGAGAGTGTCAGATCCCTGGAACTGGAATTGCAGACAGTTGTGAACTGCCATGTGGGTGCTGGGAATTGAATGCAGGTCCTCTGGGAGAGAAGACAGTGTTCTGACCCATTTCCCAGCCCATGAGTCTCTTATTTATTTAGTCTATTTTCTATGTTCTTCAGACCATGTAAATTCTTTTTCTGTGTCTCCAAGTTCATTGATTTGAGTCTCTTTTATCTGAACTCTGTGACTGAGTGTATCCTGGAAAGTGATTTTCTTTTCTTTTCTTTTTCAGTTCTTGGATTTTACAGTTCTGCAGTTCTCATTGTATTTGTTTTTCATTTTATTTTGTTTTTGTTTTCTGAGACAGAGTTTCTCTATCTAACAGCCCTGGCTGTCCTGAAACTTGTTCTGTAGACCCGGCTGGCCTGAGACTCAGAGATTCACCTGACTCTGACACCCTCCCCCTACCACACCCAGCTAGGATTAAGTGCATGCACTGCTGCCACCCTGCTCTCACTCACATTTGTCTAAGTTCTATTATGTTTTCTAAGGCTTTTGGTTTCTGTTTGCCAGGGAATTTGGAGTTCATCTTTTACATTATTTTTACGTTACATTAAGATCTTTGTTGATGTCTTCTAATATCTGACTCATTTTGAAATTCGGGTTAGCTGACCGTTTTCTCTTATTAATGCTGTGACTTGTCTGTTTTGTTGTTGTTTGTTTCTTCGAGACAGGGTTTCTCTGTTTAGCTCTAGTTACCCTGGACTCCCTCTGTAGACCTGGCTAGAGAGGACCTCAGAGATCCGCCCGCCTCTTTCTCCCAAGTGCTGGGATTAAAAGCAGATGTTTCTACCATCCAGCTACGTTATTTTTTTATGTAAGATGCTTTTTTGCTTTTACCTCAGACATCTGGGTTGTGTCAAAAGACACACTTTGTATTTTAGGAGGCTGTCACAGATTTACGTTGTACATGCAGGTAGGTACTGGCCTACTTTTTAAACTATAAGTTTTTTTAAAATTTTTATTTTTAAATTATTTTTATTTTTATTAATTACTGCTTATTCACTTTGTGTCCCTCCTGTAGCTCCCTCCCTCCTCCCCTTCCCCACCCTCCCTCCTTCTTCCCCACCCATGACCCTCTCCCAGTCCACTGATAGGGAGGTCTTCCTCCCCTTCCTTCTGATCCTAGTCTATCAGGTCTCATCAGGAGTGTCTGCATTGTCTTCTTCTGTGGTCTGGTAAGGCTGCTCCCCCCTCAGGAAGAGGTAATCAAAGAGCAGACCAATCAGTTCATGTCAGAGACAGTCCCTGTCCCTGTTACTATGGAACCCACCTGCACACTGAACTGCCATGGGCTACCTCTGTGCAAGGATTCTAAGCCATTGCCATGAGTGGTCCTTGGTTGGAGTATCAGTCTCAGAAAAGACCTCTGGTCCCAGACTTTTTGGTTCTGTTGCTCTCCTTGTGGAGCTCCTGTCCTCTACAGGTCTTACTATCTCTCACTTCTTTCATAAGATTCCCTGCACTCTACCCAAAGTTTGACTATGAGTCTCAGCGTCTGCTCAGACACCCTGCAGGGTAGAGCCTTTCAGAGGGCCTCTGTGGTAGGCTCCTGTCCTGTTCCCTGTTTTCTCCCTCCTCCGATGTCCATCCTCTTTGCCTTTCTGAATGGGGACTGAGCATCTTAGCCAGAATCCTCCTTCTTGATTAGTTTTCTTACGTGTACAGATTTTTAGCAAAGATATAAAAACCATACAATGGAAAAAGGATAGCATCTTCAACACATGGTGCTGGTCTAACTGGATGTCTACATGTAGAAAAATGCAAATAGATCCATACTTATCACCCTGCACAAAACTAAAGTCCAAGTGGATCAAAGACACACTAAAACTGTTAGAATAAAAAGTGGGAAAGTGCCTTGAATTCATTGGCACAGGAGACAACTTCCTGAACAGAACACCAACAGCACAGGCTCTAAGAGCAACAATCAATAAATGGGACCTCATGCACCTGAAAAGCTTCTGTAAAGCAAAGGACATTGTTGTCAAAACAAAACAACAGCCTACATACTGGGAAAGGATCTTAACCAACCCTGTATTTGACAGAGGGCTAATGTCCACTATATATAATGAACTCAAGAAGTTAAACTATGAGTTTAATGACAGTAAGGTTCAGCAGTTTTGTGGTACTGGATTGCAGTGTTTGTTTATCACATGTTTTTGCTGTTGGTCTTGCTTAAAGAGATGAAAAGTGTTTCTGTAGGTCTCATATATCTGATATAGGGAGCAGGAAGGATTTGGGTGACCTTTGCAAGAAGAACATTTGTAGGATTAGGAGCTTCTGGGGGGCCTCTGTTTGGACAGTAGACATTTTCTGAGCCTGGCATTTGTAATCTGATTCATGTGCTGTATTTCCAAGTGAGAGGATGACTGTGGTTGCTGACATCAGTCTTGGGTACCAGCAGCTCACTGTGGTGAGATCTGCTTTTCCTATGCTCCTGGTCAAAAGGATTTCTGTATGGGAAAAAGGAAACCTTGGGCCTGGCAGAAAGGCTTTGTTCTATGTAGTGGATGGGTATGCTGACTGGATGAAAGTGTAGGTTGGCACCATTTTTGTGTAGCACATGGAGATTAAAATTCTAACACAAGAAATTTAGAAAGAGGGAGACAAAGAGGGAGGAAAAGTCTGCTAATATTCTTTTGCTGTAAATCCATCATTTTAGATATTTCGCTGTCTACTTTGTGTAGCTTGTTTAGTCCTAAAGAGCAGAGACCAGGTCTTGGGGAATAATACTATTTTGTAAGCATCTATGGCAGTTGTTGTCAACCCTTTGGGGTCGCATATCAGATACCCTACAGTTCAGATATTTATAATTCCTAACAGTAGCAAAATTACAGTCATGAAGTAGCAACAAAAATAATTTTATGTTTGAGGGTCATCACAACATGAGGAACTGTAGTAAAGGGTCGCAGCATTAGAAAGGTTGAGGACCACTGCTCTGTAGGCAACCAGAATTAGGGATGCTAGCCTTATTGGAATTTTTGTCACCTTCTGAACTATCTGCTCCCTGTATTCCTGTTTTTCTTGCTGATGGAATGATGGGAAGCAAGGGGATGACAGAGGCTACAGGTGATATGGAAATGATCACAGACTGCCAGCAATCCTTTCCCTTCCCCAAGCATTGCTCTTATAGGGTCCCTTTCTGCCACTTACTAAGGGTCCTTTTATGTCATTCACTTATTTCTTCTGCTTTACCTTGTCTTATGCATACTTCACTTGTAGGCTTGCTGTCTGTCTATCCATGCAGCATGTTCTACGTGCCCTGATTTTCCCATTTTAGCCTACAGGTCTTGTAGCTTCTCTTTCACTTACTTGAATGCTTAGTTGGTGTACCTTAGTCTACTTCTCAGGAGGAGTGGACATCAAGATCCTAACAATAGACTTCCCTAGGAGTTCAGATTAAAGGACACATTGATGTTGCTCATGGACAGTAATTATGCTGTTTATTGCAGGGATATTGTGCCAGTCATACTTATTACACTAAGCTTCTAAGTGCAGCACCCACCATTCAATGTTCCCTTCACTCTGATCAGTTCAATATGGCTCCTTCCTAGCTAGCAGAGATTGGAGAAGGTTCCTAAGGTGGGAAAACCAGAAATCAGAAAAACAGAAAGACAGAAAACCAGAACAACACTCCAGCTCCAGTTCTGAGGAATGTATCTAACCTAAGGTTTCAGTTTCTTGCAAGGGATTTGTTTTCCTGAATTCTTTCATTCTTTTTAGTTTTTATTACTACCTTTCATCTCCTCTGGAAAGATGAAAATGATGCAAACTTTAAAGACACTGACCAGCATTTCAGCTTATCTACCATCACTGAATTTAAACTATCAGTAAAGAAGGGATAGCTCTCTCAGTGACTACTAAGTTTGGCAAGAATTCTGGGAGTTTTTGTGGTGCATGGCTTGTGTTTAAGTCTGATCTGCAGAAATATAGAAAGGATTTTGCTGCCAGATCTTTTATGGCATAACATATCCAAAAGATATTTTGATTCCAATTTGTCTTGGAACCCCAAATCTTTTGGATAAGAATAGTATATAATTATTGATTTCTGTCCCCAAGAAAGGAGTAGGGTTCCTGAGCTGATCATGGAGATGTAAGATAGTGCAAAATGCACAATCAGGCAGGCTGTGCACAACTCCAACTTCAGAGTGCATTGCATATGAACGGTTGTACTTTGATTGCAGCATACAGAGTCTATATGGCTATGGGTAGTAACCCCAGAGAGAGGCGTAGAAAGAAGGGAGAGTATTGGGACAGAAAACATGAAAGGTTGAGAATCTCAGAGAATAGCACAGTTTTAGTGATCACTATCCCTGGCGGACCTGCTACCAATACCTTGTCATCAGAACCCGAAAACTGGAGGTCAGAAGTGATAATATGTCATTAGGGAAGGTTCAGTTTTGAAGTGGCGGGTGTCCAGAGTTCTCCTATTTGTAACATGGATGAATTTTAGCTGATAAAAGACCCTAGAAAGAAATTTCCTGGAAGTACCAAGAGATGGTGAATGAGACAAAGCCTGGCACTTAGAAGAAAGCCTGAGGCAGACAACCCTTTATGCCAAAACAACAACCACAGATACTAACATCGAATGTTGGTGTGTGTCCAGGCCAATCTGTTTTGTCTATCTGGAATTCCGTAGAAAATGGCCAGCATCCAAAGATGTAGTGCCAAGGCAGCAGGCATGTTATCCTTGCTACATTCAACAGTAGCTAGCTAGACAAGTTGAGTAGGGGTAGATGAGGAAAAAGAATCAGAAGATAAGGAAAGAGAAGATATTGATTAAATGAGTGGTTGACGGGAGGAGACTGAAGGGGGAAAAACAAAACACGTGAAAGGAGGTTTTAAAAAAAGAAAAGAATGAAAAAAAAATCCAGGTGTGGTGGTGCATGCCTATAATCCCAGCACTCAGGGATTATAAAGGTAGGTGGATCTCTGTGAGTTCAAGGCTAGCCTGCTCTACAATGTGAGTATAGGACATCCAAGGCTACACAGAGAAACCCTGTCTCAAAAACAATAACAGCAACAAAAAGGAAAAAAAATATGAGGGTTAAGAAGAAAAAAGAAAGGAGGAAAAAGAAGGAATGGGATAGGACACACCAAGGAACAGAACAGCCATATTAAGAACATTGGATCTGAGCTTGTAAGATGGCCCAGCAGGTAATGGTGCTTGCTACCAAAACCTGATGATAACCTGAGTTCTAGCTCTAGGACCACCAAAGCATGACTCCCATGCTTTGTCCTCTGACCCCGGATGTATGCTCTAGGAGAAACAAGGGAATTTTAAACTAGAAGGGAATTGATGGAGTCACCTTGCAGGGGCAAGATTTGGCCATTTCTTCCATCAGTAGAGATGGGAGCTCATGTAGAGGTACAAAGAAAGTCACATTCCTGATTAGCTGAGTTGTTTATAAGACTCCCAATTTCAGAAACTGCCAGCATCTACAAAATTTCCAAGTTGTGGGAATATGAAACAAGGTTTAGGACTCAATGCAACCTAGAATGTTTGAAGGTAGTAAAGCAATTTGCTACCACTTGGGGACAGAGAGAAGAGGTCCCTGACTGTGATGGCATTGTGTTCTTTGTTGTCAGAAGCTGAGCTGAGCCAGAGAGAGAGCAAAAGTGAGCTGCTAGGTCTAAGAGTAAGTAGTAGGACAAATCAAAATGAAAATATCAGCCAGTCCTTTAATCACTATGCTGGCAATAGTCTAAATTGGAGTGGGTGCCAGGTCCCTTATTCTCCATAGTCTTCTGTGGAAGAGCACTGGATCAAGGATCATTGGTCAGTGCAGGAAATGAATGGTCTCACTGGCCAGGAAGCTCTCTACAAGAGGGATATATATATATATATATATATATATATATATATATATATATATATAATATACATATATATACATATATATACATATATACATATATATATATATATAAAGGGAAAGTCCTAGGAGTAGTAATTAGTGTGGAAAAGGCCATCTTCTAGATCTTTCTCTCATAGAAGTGGAACTAAGTAGAAATACCCGGTAAAAACCTCGGCTGAAGGTCCCCATTAAAAACTTTGGAATGGGAGCCTGTAATCTCAGCACTTGGGGAGGCAGAGGCAGGCAGATCTCTATGAGTTCCAGGCCAGCCTGGTCCAAGACAGCCAAGGCTACACAGAAAAATCCTGTCTTGGAAAAACAAGAAAACAAACAAAAAGTTTGGAATAGACAAGAGCCCAGAAACTACATACAGGTAAGAAAATGTTTGGCCAGAGAAGCTCCTGCATTCTTGGCTGAAGCTCTCTTTGGAGACTGCACTGCACTGGCTGTGTACCAAGGCCCCTGTATGAGAGCAGCTTCATCACCATCATGTAAGTTTTTGGCAGAAGTCCAACTCCTCAAAACATGCTTAGAAATTTCATTCCATTTTCCTCCCAACAGTTCCCTGCACATACTATGCCACTACCAGTCTTTCTGAACTTTTAGGACAAAAATCTTTTAATCTGGATGATTTATAAACCACAGGCATTACTCCCAGTTCTGGAAACTGGGAAGTCTTAAGGTCAAAGTGTTGGCAGATATGATCCTTGGTGGGGACTCACTGTCAGCTTCATAGACTGTTTGGCTGGTGTACCTTTCCCTAGCAGAGAAGGGAGAGGGGCTTACCTGAGCCTGTTTGCAAAGATACTAATCTTATCCATGAGGGTAGAATTCTCAGAATCTGATCACTCCCCAAAACTTCTGTTTCTTGATCTTAGGTTCTAATGTATATATTTTGGGAAAATATAGACAACAGCAGCTATGGTAGAAAACGCTTTATTTTCAGAATAAACAAAGCACAAATGTATTTAAGAATGCATACATGGATGAGCAAACAGAGCATATCAAATGAGTGATTATGATAAGATTCTGGATGCTGCTAACTTTTGTGTGGAAGGAAAAATGTGATTAAAAGGAGTCAGGAGTGGAGTTTTAATGTTGCTGCAAGTTGTATGTTTTGGGGGGGTTGTTTTCGGGTTGCTTTTATTGTGTGGCAGCATGGTAGCTCACTGAACTATGCATATGTGCAAGGTACTGTTTCACAAAACATGTATATGCATACACATATGTATGTATGTATATACATATATGTATGTACATATGTATATACCACAGTATGTACATATATCACATATGTATATATGTGGCTGCTCAGGATTTAAAAGTTGAACTGCCTTTAGTTACCATGACAGAACAGGCAGGCCACAGACTCATCCTTTGATCTTTTCTTTTCTCTCCCTTACTCAGAAAAGAACCCACCTACCCTTTCGCGTAAACAACTTTATCATTTCCTTAGAACTGCCTGAGACTTTCAATTCTATGTTACAGCTCTGAAGTAGTAAAGGTGCCTGGGGATTGATCTGCATGAGAGGCAGAGGCCTAGTCACAGGATGGCCCCCAGGGGATTATTACTCTGAGACCTGGCAGTCAGGCTGGGACAAACCAGGAGAAAAGGGCCTTTTGGAGAAGAGACAACTGAGCTCTCCGCCCCTCACTGTGCATTGAACAAGGGGGAATTCAATGCTGTATGCCTACTGCTTGAATTGTTCTAAACCTTTACAGACATAAATCTAGTCTTAGTCGGAGGGGTGTGTGTGTGTGCCTGACTTTGATTCCAGCACTCAGGAGGCAGAGTTTTAGGCCAACCTGCTCTATAAAGTGAGTTCCAGGACAGGCAGGACTGTTGGTGAGGATGCAGAAAACTGTTTGACATGAAGGCTTTGTGAGGTCTTATTTTTTTTTTCCCACACAAAAGAACATGAATAATGGAAGGAATTTGTGATGTTTTCATGGTGGTACCTCAAGTCTTTGCATTTCTCTTTATTTTTTAATGGAGATAGCATTTGGAATCTATTATTGTTCCACCTGTCCTTTCCATTGTTCTTATCACGTGGGTGATCCATATTTCCCATTTCTCGGCCTCTTAGCTCTCTTCCTATTAACTTTACCTCCTATTTTTCAATACTCACATTCTTGCACAATGCCTGTTTCAGACTTTTAAAAGTACCTGTTATTTTCAGTCCATTCTTTTGGGGGATAAAGTTGTTATTGTTTCATTTTACTTTTTTTGTGTTTGTGTATGGATTTGAGTGTTTGCCTGCACATTTGGAAGTACACCATGTGCTCTCCTGATGCCTGGGAAGGCCAAAATAAACCATTGGATCCCATGGAACTGAAGTCTTGAAATACCTTTATGGGTAATGAGAACTGAAGACAGGTCCTCTTCAAGAGCAAGTGCTCATAACAGACGAGCCATCTCTTCAGCCCTAAGATGGAAGTTGATGTTTGTTTTGTTTTGTTGTTGTAGTTTTTGAAAAGGGGCTATTCCTCAACTCTTTCTTTAAAATGAGTTCCTGTCTCTTTTTTTAAAATTGGTTTTATTTTTATTTTATGTGAATTGGTGTTTTGACTGCAAGTATATCTGTTTCTGTTTCCCTTTCCAACCAAAACCGACACCTGGGGTATCCAATTCTTTGAAAAGAAAAATAGCTTTTAACAAGGTTCTTAAGGTATAACATTTCCAGTATAAAATGCTCTGTGCTCTACTGAATGGCCAGGCAAGTGATGCAGGTCTGCATAAACACATAGTTTTCTAATAATAGCGGAAGAGACGTGGTACACAGCACAGTCTCACTCCCTGGAGTCTGAGGGCTTCTACAAGGAATGTCAGGATGGATGGAATTCTCTGTCTAGCCTAACTGACGAAAGTCATATTAAAAACTATGCAACAGGGAAGCCTCAAATGGACTCAGTGGGTGTTAAATTTTAAAAAGACAGAAAGCACATGCAGCTTGGAGAAAAAGTGAAGGTGGGGATAGGGGAGGAATTAGAGAACAGGGAGTGGGGGAACTGATTGCTTCCGAACACTTTATATGCATAGATGAATACTAAATTAAAAATAATAAAAGACGCACAAACCAAATGAAATGACAAGAAAAAGCTTGTATTCAACAGCCGAAACAAGGAGTTCTATTTTCCACTCCTTTGGGAGGGTCTCCCACGATTGGGAGTAGGCATAATCATGTAGGTAATGTGGTATTTTGGCAAAGGCCACCTCCACCCTGGCATTTCTCGTGTCAGCATCCACAGCCACTTTGACAGGGCTGCCTCATTTTGCTGCCTTCCCAGCTGTCTTCCTACTATAAAGCTCAGCAGGTTTTTATTGCCGTGGCTAGACTTTAAGTATTCATCTGCCTTCCTCTTGGTGCTCACTCTCAGTGGGCTGGGAACGGCCTCAGGTTGTCTTCCATCCATGACTGGTAGATCTCACACAGTTTCAAGGAGACAGCACAACTGAGAATGCCTATAAAGGATAATGAAATCCAGATAACCAAATGGACCCAGAGAGTCTCGTTTTCATTATCACCTCTTTGACTCCACCTCCTAACTCCCTCATGTTCCTGTTAAGACAGGGGTCCCAGGCCTCATCTATAGTTTCAGTTTCCGTGGCTTCAATTACCAGTGGCCAACCATGATCTGAAATAATGAGTGGAAAATTCCAGAAATAAAACAGAGTCTAAGATTTGAATTATGTGAGTCTATGAAGTGGCATGATGGAATCCTATGCCATTCCCCTCCATCCTGCCTGGGATTTGCATGAATAATCTGTGTTCCGTGCATACAGCTGTGTATGCTAAATTCCACAGAGTCAGTAGCTTATGTCGAAGTTACCCTATTTTTTTTTTTACTAGTAATGCCCCCCAAAGAATAATAGCAGTAATGCAAAAGAGGCACCAGGGCATAAATGAGGAAAGAGATTACTCTGACACTATGCAGCAATACTGCAGAGAATGTAGAAAAAGGCAAAGCATAGTGGATTTTTTGGATACCCACGGTGGATTTAGAACACATTCTCTCAGACAGTGGGGCTTTTACAGTCATAAAATAGTGCTTTACTTCATCATCTGATTAATGATAAGAATGTAACCACTTCTTTCATTTTGTTTTTCACATAGGCCTGTATCTAGAATCTGCATGTTCCACTGGTAAATTTATAATTCGTGTTTTCTTTTTTCTTTTTTTTTTAAGTTAATAGCAGCTTTATTTGTTTTTTTTAATTTATTTATTTTTATCTCAATCACAGGTTAGGTACTTTGAATCCCAGGCGTAGCCCCCTCCCCCATTCCCTCCTACCCTCCCACTCCCTCCCTCATCTCCCTCCTCCTCGCCCCCTCCAAGTCCACCAACAGGGGAGGACCTCCTTCCCTTCCATCCAACCCCAGCTTATCCTGTCTCCTCAGGGCTGGCTGCAATGTCCTCCCCTGGGATCATTTAATTTAATTTCTTTTTTTCAAGACAGGGCTTCTCTACATAACAGACCTGGCTGTCTTGGCACTTGCTCAGTAGACCAGGCTGGCCTTGGATACAGAGATCTGCCTGCCTCTGCCTCCTGAGTGCCACCAAGGCCAAGGTTTTATCTCTAAAATACTTTTATTCAGGAAAAGAAAACAAAAAAGAATCTTACCTGGGCTCAATGGATGACTGAATTCGGACACCAAGTTGGACTGTAAAATGAAATGAACACTGTTAGGACATTTGGTTAAGTCCTATCACAGGAAACATTAAAATAGAGCTTTCCTGGTCTGTGGAAGAGTCTGAGGCAACAATAATTAAGCTTAATTAATACTTAAACACAGATACTATCCAACCCTTCTCCCAGAACTCTCTACTTACTGTTTTGAGTCCCAAATTGAGAGTAACCTGGGTGGTGGCAGCGGCCAGAATGAAAATCTCCCCAGTGTATTCAGCACCAAAGTTCCGAGAGTTGCTATGAGTCATTATGACCTCTTGACCAATCAGGGCGCAGAGAATACGCATGGAGAGTGAAGAAATGACACTTTCCCTCTCCCTTCTTACCTTCTCTCCCAGATCAGTACAACCCCGTCAGGAACTGGCTACTCAGATATCTGAGGAAAAATCCACAGAAATTAAGATAATTACAGCAACTTTGCTCATTATAAACAAATTAACAGAACTGATAAACACCAACCCTACTGCAGAGTGGCAAGGTGGGGTTATCAATTGCCCAAATTAGTAGAAAGTTGTTGCCTTGAAATGATTAGGAACAGGTTTTTTTTTTTTCTGTTTGTTTTTTGTTTGTTCGTTTGTTTTTTTGAGACAGAATTTTTCTGTGTAGCCTTCACTGTCCTGGAACCCACTCTGTAGACCAGTTGGCCTCAAACTCACAGAGATCTGCCTCTGGAGTGCTGGGATTAAAGGCGTGCACCAGTACTGCCCAGCTCTGGAATACAGTTTTAAGTAAAGAGTGTTCTGGTTTCTAACCCAGGCCTGTATGGCTTAGCATAAATTGCTAAAACACTATTGTCTTCAGGTCTCTCTTTTACAATGTAAACACCTTAACCTTTGGGTGTAAGGATTTACTGAGGTGGCATCAGAAAAGTACTCAGAAACAGTGACTGCTTTTCAATGAGTACTCACATGTCATTACTGCTCCTCACTATGGTCTCTCCACCGACCTCTGACTTAGGCAGTTTCAACTGGGTTCATTTTTGTTTTCTTTTTTGAAAGTTCTCTTTATTGGTGGGGTTGCTTCTCCTTTCCTCTGCCAAAATCTTCCGTCTGCCCCCCACACCCTGTCCCACTCTTGAACAAGAATCCTTAGGATAAGGTAAAGCTTGTCATACTCACAATATCAAAGGGGAAGGGTTCTTGACTCTCAAGCTTGTCTCTATAGACTCACTGCATTCACAAAAAAAAAGACATCCCAATTTGTGTCCTTGGTTGTTCCGCCAACATCTCTCTTTGAGAAAATTGGCTCGTCTAAGCTACTCCCAGAATGCAAAGGGACACTGCTCTTTTTTTTTATGCATGAGCTCAGTTCCAGTTTTTTCTGGAACTGGGAACCATGAGTTGTTCTGACTCTGGACAGAATGGGACCCTGTCAACAAATCATAGACTGAAGCACTGCTGTCGTCAATCTGGTGAGTCATGATTCCATGTCACATCTAAGATCATGGAATCCTACAGCCTACAGCCACGTTAACCTTCAGCCTGACTACCGTGTTGCTGATAACAGAGATGGCTATCTGTCCTCAGGCAAGAAACTGCATTTTCATCAATGCCTTAAGACACACTGACAAGGTGAATTTCATGTCTAACTGGAACAAGAGTTAGGACACTAGCAGGAACATCCTGTATTTTAAAGAGTAGTGATATATGGCACGTAATGTGTGCAAGTTCTTTAGTAGTCCTTGGAAATCCACACAGAGTAAGATTGTTCCCTTGCTTTGAAAATAAACTTGTTATTCACATGCTTCCTCACTTTACCTAGGCTGGTATAAGAACACAGTTACTAACGTGATGCAATGTGTGTCTATATCCCATTGCTGATGTTTATAATGTTGGCTTACTTAAGCCTTCTTTTCTTTCTTTCTTTCTTTCTTTCTTTCTTTCTTTCTTTCTTTCTTTCTTTCTTTCTTTCTTTCTTTCTTTCTTTCTTTCTGTTTTGTTTTGTTTTTTTTGAGACAGAGTTTCTCTGTGTAGCCCCGGCTGGCCTGGAACTCACTGTGTAGACAAGGTTGGCCTCAATCTCACAAAGATTCGATTACCTCTGCCTCCTGAGGGCTGAGATTAAAGGTATGAGCCAGCACCACCCTCCTTACACCTTACTTTTTCATCCACAAATGATGAGGGTCACACATATCTTAAAGTCTATTACGAAAATGCCTGTCACAAAGTGTCTAATACTACCATAATTATGTAATTTTGGACAGATCTGTGTTTTCACCTTAGGAACCCTTTCTTCCCAGAAAGCAGCAGCATGAGTAACAACTCTGTTAGTACCCACTTGGTGCACGTGCCCTACCATAAGTTTTGAAATCCATAGCTCTCTTTGAGTGTGAAAGCATGTCCTGCATCTCTGTGGGGTTGCAACAGGCACTAGGATCCTAAGTAGATTGTCTGGTCAGTGCCCACTGCCGTGGGTATCTTTAATCTCTCGGCTTCTTTTGTTGTTCCTGACTCAGATGCCTCTAGAAAGGATATACCAGGAGTCACTTCTTCCTAATTTTTGGACTTTTGTATTTTCTAAATTCTACTTATATTCACTGGCTTCTACTTAACATACTTCAATGTCTGCTTCTGTAGTTCTATAATCTGACACAGCTATGGACTGACTCAGCAACAAAAACATCAGAACAGCACAAACATTTGATTACGTATTCTAGTATGGGTTTCTGTGTGTGTGAGTGTGTGGTTTTATGTGTGTATTGATATTGTGTTAGTGTGTTTCCTTTTATTTTATTTTATGTTATATTAAAGACAGGTTATGTACTTTGTATCCAAGCTGTAGCCCCCTCCCTCATTTCCTCCCTATCCCCCCATCCCTCCCTCATCTCCTCCCTGCCCTTTTCCAAGACCAAATGATAGGGGAGGACCTCCTCCCCTTCCATCTAACCCTAGCTTATCAGGTCTGTTTAGGACTGGCTGCAATGTCCTCTTCTGGTGTCTAGCAAGGCTGCTCCTCCCTCGGGGAGTGGGGATGTCGAAGAGCCAGCCATTGAGTTCATGTCAGAAATAGTCCTTGTTCCCCTTACTAGGATACACACTTGTATACTAAGCTACCATGGGCTACATCCAAGCAGGGGTTCTAGGTTATATCTATACATGGTCCTTGGTTGGAGAAACAGTCTCATAAAAGACCCCTGTGCCCTAATCTATTTGGTCCTTGTGGAGCTCCTGTCCTCTCCAGGTCTTACTAACTCCCCTTTATTTCATATGATTCCCTGCACTCTGTCAAAGGTTTGGTTATGAGTCTTTAAACTGCTCTGATACACTGCTAGGGAGAGTCTTTCAGAGGCCCTCTGTGGTAGGCTCCTGTCCTGCTGCTTGTTTTCTCCTACATTCAATATCCATCCCATTTGTCTTTCTAAGTGAGGATTAATCCCCTTACCCCGGGTCCTCTTTCTTGTTTATTTTCTTTAGGTGTATAGATTTCAGCATGTTTATCCTAGCTTATAGGTCTATATAAGTGAGTATATACCATATGTTTCTTTCTGCTTTTGGGATATCTCATTCAGGTTGATCGTTTCTAGGATCCACCATTTGCCTGCAAATTTCATGACTTCCTCATTTTAAATTGCTAAGTAGTATTCCATTGTATAAAAGTACCATAATTTCTGTATCCATTTATCAACTGAGGTACATCTGGGTTGTCTCCAGGTTCTGGCTATTAGGAATAAAGCTGCTATGAACATGGTTGAGCAAATGTCCTTGTTGTGTACTTGAGCATCTATTGTATATATGCCTAGCAGTGGTATAGCTGGACCTTGAGGAATCACTATTCCTAATTATCTAAGAAAGTGCCAGATTGATTTCCAGAGTGGTTGTACAAGTTTGCATTCCCACCAGCAATGGAGGAGGGTTCCCCTACCTCCACAACCTCTCCAGCATGTATTGTCACTTGAGTTTTTGATCTTAGCCATTTTGATGGGTGTAAGGTGATATCTCAGGGTCATTTTGATTTGCATCTCCCTGATGGCTAAGGATATTGAGCATTCCTTTAAGTGTTTTTCTGCCATTCTACAGTCCTCTACAGAGAATTCTTTGTCTAGCTCCATACGTCATTTTTAATCGGATTACTTGATTTGTTGCTTTTTAACTTCTTGAGTTCTTTATATATACTGGATATTAGCCCTCTGTCAGATGTAGGGATGGTGAAGATCCTTTCTGAGTCTGTAGGGTGTTGTTTTGTTTTGATGACAGTGTCTTTTGCTTTACAGAAGCTTTTCAGTTTCATGAGGTCCCATTTATTGATTGTTGATCTTAGAGCCTGTGCTGTTGTTGTTCTATTCAGGAAGTAGTCTCCTGTGCCAATGAGTTCTAGGGTCTTCCCCATTTTTTCTTCTAACTGATTTAGTGTGTCTGGTTCTATGTTGAGGTCTTTGATCCACTTGGACTTTAGTTTCATGCAGGGTGATGAATATGTATCTATTTTCATTTTTCTGCATATAGACATCCAGTTGGAACAGCACCATTTGTTGAAGACGCTGTCCTTTTTACATTGAATGGTTTTGGCTTCTTTATCAAAAATCAAGTTTCCATAGGTGTGTGGGTTTATTTCTGGATCTTCTATTTGGTTCTACTGATCGACTATTCTGTTTCTATGCCAATAACATGCAGTTTTTATAACTATTGCTCTGTAGTACAGCTTCAGATCAGGGATAGAGATACCTCCAGATGATCTGTTGTTGTAGAGGATTGTTTCGGAGATTCTGGGTTATTTGTTTCTCCATATGAAGCTGAGGATTTTTTTCAAGGTCTGTAAAGAATTGTGTTGATACTTTGATGGGAATTGCATTGAATCTTTAGATTGCTTTTGGCAGAATGGCCATTTTCACTATGTTAATCCTACCAATCCATGAGCACGGAAGATCTTTCTATCTTCTGATATCTTCTTCAATTTCTTTCTTCGGAGATTTGAAATTTTTCTCAAATAGGTCTTTCACTTGCTTGGTTAGAGTCACCCCAAGTACTTCATGTTATTAGTGGCTATTATGAAAGGTGTTGTTTCCCTAATTTCTTTTTCAGCCCTTTTGTCTTTGGTGTACAGGAGGGCTTCTGATTTTTTTTTAGTTGATTTTGTATCCAGCCACTTTACTGAAGGTGTTTATCAGTTGAAGGAGTTCTCTGGATGAATTTTGGGGGTCGCTCATTTATACTGTCATATCATCTGCAAATAGTGATACTTTGACTTCTTCATTTCTGATGTGTATCTCCTTGATCTCCTTTAGTTGTCTTATTGCTCTAGCTAGGACTTCAAGTACTATGTTTAAGAGATATGGAGACAATGGGCAGCCTTGCCTAGTCCCTGATTTCAGTGGGATTGATTTAAGTTTCTCTCCATTGAGTTTGATGTTGGCTATAGGCTTGCTGTATATTGCCTTTACTATGTTTAGATATGTGCCTTGTATCCCTAATCTCTCCAAGACTTTAAACATGAATGGGTGTTGGACTTTGTCAAATGCTTTTTCGGCATCTAAGGAGATGATCATGTGGTTTTTCTCCTTCAGTTTGTTTATATGGTGGATCACATTGATGGATTTCCATATAATGAACCACCCTTGCATGCCTGGGATGAGGCCTACTTGGTCATGGTGGATG
>CM053742.1:38756805-38780967 GCA_028658305.1 Pachyuromys duprasi
ATTTTGTTTTCTGCATCTACGTTGATTGAAAGCTTTGCTGGGTGTAGTAGTCTGGGTTGGCATCTGTGTTCCCTTAAAGACTGCATGACCTCTGCCCAGGCTCTTCTGGCTTTCATAGTTTCTGATGAGAAGTCTGATGTGATTCTGATCGGTCTACCTTCATATGTTACTTGATCCTTTCCCTTGCTGCCTTTAATATTTTTTCTTTGTTTTGTAGATTCAGTGTTTTGACTATCATGTGATGTGAAGTATTTCTTTTCTAGTCTAGTCTATTTAGTGTTCTGTAGGCTTCTTGTATGTTTATGGACATCTCTTTCTTTAAGTTGGGAAAGTTTTCTTCTATGATTTTTTAAAAAACTTTTACGGTCCTTGAAGCCTGGACTCTTCTTTTTCATCTATTCTTAGGTTTTGTCTTTTCATGGTGTCCTTGATTTCTTGGATGTTTTGTGTTTGGGACTTTTCTGATTTTACTTTTTCTTTGAGTGAGGAATCAGTTTCAGCGCATGTATCTTCAGCTCTTGAGACTCTGTCTTCCACCTCTTATATTGTATTGGTGATGCTTACCTTTGTGGTTCCTGATATTTTCTCTAAGTTCTCCAGTTCCTGTGTTTTCTCTGTTTGTGTTTTCTTTATAGATTCTAAATCTGTTTTCATGCTTTGCACCATTTCTTTCATCTGATTATTTGTGGTTCCTATTTTTTTTATTTGCTTCCTCTCCATATGTCTCTAGTTGTTCCTCTACATGGGCAATTATATTCTTTTGTATTTCTTTGATAGCTCTGTTCATTTACTTTTTTGTTCCTCTAGTAACTGCCTAAGCATAGCTTTAAAGTCATTTTTCTGTGTTTCCGTTGAATTAAAATATCCATTGATTTTTGGGGTTGCTGGTGGGACCATGTTGTCCTGATTTTCTTTGGGTGAGTTCTTGTGTCGACCTTTGGCCATTTGCTTATATGTAATATTTGCTGTATGTTCCTTGAGTCTGAACTTCAGACTGGAACTGTCTTTCTCTGATGTCTGGAGTATTCTTCAGGAAGGTCAGGGAGGTCCAGTGGTTTATGAGTGTGTGTTGTTGCTTCAGTTGTACCTGAAGGAGGAAAAGCCTCTGGTGCAGAATGCTTGTTGCAGGGGAGTAAGCGTGTGTGTGTGTGTGTGTGTGTGTGTGTGTATGCTCTGTGAGTCTGGGCGCACAGAATTGTGTCTTGAAGGGGAGTGCTAGAGAGTGTAGGTGTTTGGGATATAGGGGTGGGAGCAAGTGCAGAGGGGATGTGAATGCTAGCACTGTTAACAAGCACAAATTGTGGGCGCAAAGCACCTGTGCAGGTTTCCTGAATACCCAGTGCAGTACATTCTGTGGTGGTTTCTGCAGACTTTACACTGAGGTCTGTGGCTGATGCTGTGGGTGGGACAAGTACTCTGTTTTCGGCTCTGTGAGCCCAGCCCTGTACTCTGTGCTAGAAGTTGTGAGCACAGCAGGCTGGGCTCTGCTCTCTGAGTTGGGAAGTATATGTGCTTCCTCTGCTGCTTCCCCCTCAGGCAAGGCTGGAGATCTTAGTTCATGTGGGAAATGCCGGTGGTTTGAGTGTTCTCAATCTCAAATCTCAAGAAGGGAGATCTGTGCTTGGAGCAGGCAGCACTTTGCTCCTTGCAAGTGGCTGTGTGCACTTCAGGCTCCCTCCTCTGCTTCAACTGCTGCTATCTCCCTGCTAGCTGTGATATCTCCACCGCTTCCTGTGTTGCAGTCTTGGCTACCTCAGCCGCAGCTTCTGCCCACTACAGGGAAGTGATTCCCCAGGAGAAGTCCACGGAGATGTCCGCGTTTGACCTGTTTCCTATTGGACTCAGGTCAGGGTTTGTCCCCCTTCTTCCTGGGCTCCTCGTACCGTTGTCTTGGGTTCTACAGCCCCTCGACTCATCAATTCCGAGTTTCATCTCCTCTGAATACAGTGCGCACTGGTCGCCACCATCTTGGATCTCCCTAGTGTGTGTTTCTGCTTTTGTATGTGTATGTGCTTGTGTCTGTGTTTCTCTGTGTTTTTGTATATTTGTTTTTTGACTGTGTGAGTGTGTTTCCGTGTTCGAGGTTTTCTTGTGTGTGTGTGTGTGTGTGTCAGTGTGTGATTTTGTATATGTTTGTATGTGTGTTTGTGAGTATGTGTGTGACTTTATGTGTTTTTGTGTGTTTACATTTTTATATGTGTATTTGTGTGTGTGGGTGTATTTATGTGTGTTTGAGTGTGTGAATTTTTGTATATGTGTGTGTATTTATGTGTACTTGAGTGTGTGAGTTTTGTATGTGTGTTTGTGTGTGTATGAGTATGTTTGTGGGAATCTGGAAAGAACACATTTTAATTTAGAATTTTGTATAGTCTCTGCTGTTACTTTCAAATCAGCCTATCTTGAAATGAAGGGAGTTCTACCCAAAGTAAGGAACTAGAATCTGTCAGTATCATGAGTGGTCTAGAGATGCCAGGAGCTCAGGAAAATATTCATTTGTACTCTAGTGAAAGGCAGCTTAGGGAGGGTCAACATATTTCCAGGAGTCTCTGGATCACTTACAATGGTCTATAGGTAACATACGAACAAACATTGCCCTTCCCCTTAGTGTCACATGATATATCATAAGACTGGCAACTATTACTTAACTACTGGATTCTCTTGGAAATAGGCTCTGAGACTGTGACTACCCCTAATGGCTAGTTGAGTCTTTCACTCTAAGAGTAACACTCCACAAACTTGAAACTTACATTTGCTACGTGTGATAGAACACAGTCAGAAGAATGATGCATGCTGAACAATGCCTTGGGGGAACTGTGCATGAGGCTCCAGCAAAAGAGGCAAAGGGCTTTTTACCTTAGGTGCATTTTGTTCCCTGGATATTTTGGGACTTCATTTCATGCCTTTTGTGGCAAACATCTACACTTGGCTTATAAGACATGTTTATTAATGTAGGGTGTTAGAAAACAGCTATAGAACCAAATCTGGTCAGTATACGCTGAGTCTGGATATGGCCTTCTGCCTTGCTTTATGCCTCCTCAGATAAAATGTATAGTATGTACAAGGCAATTGTGTTAAATTGATCTGCCTTGAGGAAGTTCTGGGAAAGGGCTGCTCTGTTACTATTTAGTATGTGCTTCCTGACATTTATTTACATGTTTTTCTGAACTCACAAAACCCTCATCAAATCATTGTTTTTCTTGCTGTATTGGTGTATTAAAGTACACTAAATTTGGAGTAAGATTGTCTACAGCAGTAGACTGTGGTCTGCACTATTTTTCAGGTCCTCAGATCCCAGGTCCATTAGAGATGATCTGAATAGGGAGACCTGAAAAGTTGACAGCCCACCCACAATACAGCCAGAAGTGGCTTATAGTTGCATCCTCCATTTAAAGAATGGTAACTGTCTCTGCCTCTAGAAATCTGGTAGATCCCACAGTGCTAAAGAACCCTTTGACTTCACAGGTACTTGTGAGTCAGCTAAGACATGGTAGGGAGGACAATTACTTGGTAAAAGCTGGAAAAACATGACTTGATATGCCTTCAACTTGAAAATGGAAATCCTATAGAAATAAGCACAGTCGTTCTTCAGTCTTTGTGCTTTAATCCATGGGTGGGCGGAGGAAGGAGGGAGAGAAGTGGAAGTGGCTCCTCATGACATGCAGTATTGCAGCAGGAATTCTCTTCCCAGAGCAGATAGAGGGGACAATCGCTGAAGATGGAGGGGAATGATTCTTATTTTGTTTTGTTTTTGTTTTGTTTTGTTTTTCAAGACAGAGTCTCTGTGTAGCCTTGGCTGTCCAGGTTAGCTTCAAACTCACAGAGATCCATCTGCTTCTGCCTCCCTGAGTGCTGGGATCAAAGGCCTGTGCCAATGTGCCCATCTGCGGATGGGATTCTTACCCTTCACTGCCTCCAGTGTACATTATCTGCTTCTTATGATGGAAACTTAGTTGGGAAAAGATAGCGGCACAATGCTACTCTAATGTGCAGGGACTATTAGAACTATTAGACTGAGGAGACCACCATGAGAGATGACAGCTATTGTCTGACCTATATGAGGGACTTCGCATTTTCTGCTTGAAATCATCTCCAGTCATTCACATATTCTTATACTTGTGTTCAGTATTGGATGTGTTGGTTGAAGATAGACATTTAACATCTATCAACACAGTTGCAATATTTTACTGTTTTACATCATTAAGCAACGTGGACCTAACTGGTGCTGGGTCTCTGAGAGGTAATCCCTGACAGCACAAACCAGAAACAGCCAGCTGATCTAAGTGGCTAACATAAAAGAGGACAGTTTGGCACAGCTATGCATGAGAGCTAAAGAGGGGCATACATGGTATAGAATACTAGAAAAGAAGCAGGAACACGGGCCAGGCTGAGATGTAAGTTATTGTTATGTTAGAGAATATTCAGCCCAGATCAGGAGGCAAGGACTGAGAAAACTCAAAGAATACAGAGACTGAATCTCATGCCATTTCTCAGAGGGGCCCAAGACGATTTCCCTTCATAAGGACTTTATTTTATTTAGTTTTAAGTTTCCTTCTTTTCTCTATTTCTTTTCCTTTTTCCTTTTGATTTATACTTTTTTTTTTTTCAGAGACAGGGTTTCTCTGGCCTCGAACTGCCTTAGCTTCCCAAGTGCTGGGATTACAGGCATGCACCACTGCCCCCTGGCTGATTTTAAGTTTCTTGAGACTAGGTTTCACTAAGTAGCCCAGACTGGTCTGGAGAGTGTTACATATCCAAGGCTGACAGTGCATTGGTAATCTGTACCTTCAGCTTCCTAACTGGTGAGATTTTAAGTATTTGCCACCATACCTATAGATCCTATCTTCAGAATGTGGGGGTCAGAGTTGGGGTGTTACAGATAAGAGGAAGCAGATTTCCATATCATATATAGTGCTGGGTTAACAACCATAGCACTCTAAGATCCAAGACTCCAGCAGAACTCCTGCTGTTCTGGAAGATCAAGTTGCAAAAACTGTAGAGGGAATGCTCTGGGTTTTCTCTGCACTCAGGATGGAAGGCTAGGATCAAAAACTGAGGGTGGGTATGGAACGGTACAAAGAGGGCTGGCTGCTACTAGGTCTGAAATTTTTCCTTCCATTTTTACTGCTACATAAAAGCTGGGCAGCTATTAAAAGCTGCTCTTTAGCATTAAGAAAACTGGTCTTCAAAACTCGTATGAAGAAAGACTAGAGAGATGGCTCTCTTCCAGAGAACCCAAGTTTCATTCCTAGCACCCACAATTTTCTGTAATTCCAAATCCAGGGGATCTGATGCCCTTTTATACGCACCAGGCACATACTGTACACAGACATAAATATTGACAAAAACACATACACACATTTTTTTTCTTGATTCAACTAGTTTTACAAATTTTTTTATTTAACTTTTTATTGATGCTCTGTGAGTTTCACATCATGTGTTATGCCCAGTTTGTGAGACCCCAAAGATCAGGAATAGGCTCGACTGTAAATACATGCGGATTTTTCTTTTCTTTAATGTATACATGTTTGAGCATGGGACACAAACTTCCTGTGGGAGCATGAGAGGAATGTGGCTCCGAGGTCCAGTGGAACAAGGTTTTTAAAGAGTAAAACTGCAAGCAGGGACTTACATGCTTTAGCATTACATGATTGGATAAGGGAAATTGACTTTTGAAATGATTGGTTTACTTTAGGCGTCAAGACCATATTCGGTTCTAGTTTGGCACATCTGGGCCGGTTTCCTAGCAACTGTATCTCTAGTGGGCAGGGAAAGAATGCATTGAAGCTAGTTTATTTTCCCAGGTGGCTGGACATATCTCCATTTGGCTGGCCTTTGTTCAGGCTTATGCTTTAAACTTTAAAACAATACGCACTGATTTTTAATTCTTTGGTCTCTCGCATGCACCCCAATCCTACTCTTTTCCTCATCCCTTTGTATCCACCCTTCACAATTGCAACCCCCCAAAAGAAACTAAAACATAAAAATAAAACAAACATAAAAAAATCATCTCACACCGGAAGCTACAGTGTGTCACGGTGTGTCCTTTCATCCACATGTCTTTGCTTACAGATGTTCTTTGCATGAGTCATTGGTCTGGTTTGAGGTACTTGGTTTCTGCTACATTATCAACCCTGGATCCTCACTGAGGCTCCTCTCGGATACGGATATAGTGTTGTTGCCCTTTGTTGTGGAGATCCTGTAGCTTTGGATCTACACAGCTTGTTCATGGGGGTAGAGGAAGTACCACTCTCTTCATACAAAGGATTTTTCTGGTAGTATGCTTCTCACACTCACAACTGATTTCCAGTTGCACTGGTCATTCTAAATACTCAAGAGGCTAAGAGTGGCTGATGGCTCCTGTGCTGTGTAGGACATATCCATGCCATTGAAGATGACTATTTATTTATTTATTTATTTATTTATTTTTAAGTATCATTATTACTTGGTTTTTTTGACATAGAGTTTCTCTGTGTAACTTCCCTGGCTGTCTCTGAACTTCCTCAGTAGATCTGACTGGCCTCAAACTCACCACCACTGCCAGTATTATATAGTTAATAAAACTGTGAAGACAGAGAAAGGAGGGAGAGCCACTCCTTCATCCTATCCTTAGACAGAAGTCTTTGATACCTTCCTGTGCATTCTAACACTCACGCTGAAGTCAACAGCTCCTACATGGTAACCCTTGTCTCAAACCTCAGAGAGCTCCTGTTGCTTCCTCCAGGGACACTGCTCTGTGTTCAGCCAGTCGTGCCCTGAAGAGTAGCTTCAAGAGGTGAGAACTCTGAACAGCAGGCAAAGCTGCCTCTCCCATGAGGTTTTGCTCTTGTTTATTTGTTTGTTTGCTTGCTTGCTTGTTGATTGATTTTGGATATTCTGGCAAGTGGTACTATTGGAATTTAATGGCCCAGAGTTGTATGCATCACTCACCATGCAGAGCTCTCCAAATAAGGAACACTCTCCTCAAATGTCCACATATAGTGAAAGAATCTTGCAAAAGAATCCTGTCTATCAGGTAGAAACAGGATAGTTTTGCACATTTGAGAATGACTTGGTTTTCTCAGAAACATATAGGAGTGAAATTGATGGAACAACATGTTACTTATACCTTCTGTTTATCAAGACTTGTTTACCACTTTGAGATTTTTTATGACCAGAGGCAAGACTGCTTACAGCCCTGGGGCATTGGTCTGAATTCCTGACTTGACCCATCACAGTGATTAAAAGTAGAGAAGCAGCATTTGAACATTTTATGTTGTCAGTCATGGAAGTGAAATCCAAACATGTTTATGACAAAAAGCCTAATAGTTTATAAAATTTCTGTATCTTTCCTTTATACCTGTTATAGGCTCTATTTCACTGAGAATAAGCCAGGTATTTATTTAATGAGCCAAAAATTAATATTTTAGATATAGGGGTTATGTTTCTTCTCTTTTCCCCCTTAGATTTTTGGAGACAGGGATACTCTGGGTAGCCTAGGCTGTCCTGGAACTTGCTCTGTAGACCAGGTTGGGCTCAAACTCAGAGATTTACCTGCCTCTCCCTCCTGAGTGCTGGGACTAAAGGTGTGCACCACCACTGCCCAGCTATTCATTCTCTCTCTTTTCTATTTCCTTTTTAAATTTTTTCTTCATAATTTATTCATTATATATGCTTATTGAAGTCCTCTCCCTCAACTCCCTCAGTCTCACCCTCCCTCCATCTTCCCCTCATCCCTTTCCCCTAGTCCATTAAGGGGGAGTTCTGCCATCTTCCCATAACTTGTTAAGTCTCACCAGGGTAGCCTGGATCCACTTCCTCAGTGGCGTGCCAAGGCTGCATCATCAGGGGCAAGTGATCAGAGAGCAGTCAGCTGAGTTCATGATAGAGGCAGCACCTTATCCCCTCTCTCAGAGATCCACATAGAAACTGAGCTGCCAATGGGCCACATCTGAGCAAGTGCTCTAGATCCTCTCCATGCATTGTCCTCTGTTGGTGCATCTGTCTTTGCAGGACCCCCTGGGCTCAGATCTTTTAGTTTTGTTGGTCTCCTTGTGGGGTAACTGCCCCCTACATATCCCTCTAACACAACCCCTCTCTTCTTCCATAAGACTCCCTGCACTCTGCCCAAAGTTTGGCCCTGAGTCTTAGCATCTGCTTTGAGCCCCTGTGGGGTGAATGCTTTCAGAGGCTCCTCTATAATAGACTCCCATCTTGTTTCCTCTCTTCCACCGCTTTTGGTGTCTGTCCTGTTTGCTGTTCTGAATGAGATTTAAGCATCCTCCCTAGAGTCCTCCTCAGTGTTTAGCTTCTTTAGGTATGTAGATGGCTATCCTATATTATATAGCTAATATCCACTTCTTAGTGAGAGTATACCATGCCTGTCTTTCTGTTTCTGGGTTACCTCACTCAGGATGATCTCTTCTAGTTCCATCTATTTGCCCGAAAAATTCATGATTTCCTTGTTTTAAATAGCTGAATAGTATTCCATTGTGTATACGTACTACAATTTATGTATCAGTTCCTCCATTGAAGGACATCTAGGTTGTTTCCAGATTCTGGCTATTCATATAAAGCTGCTATGAACATAGCTGAGCAAATGTCCTTATTGAATGGTGGAGTGTCTTTTGGGTATATGCCCAGGAGTGGTATAGCTATTGAGGTAGTGCTATTCCTAATTTTCTGAGAAGGCAACAGACTGATTTCTAAAGTGGTTGTACAAATTTTCACTACCACCAGCAATGGAGGAGGGTTCCCTTTTCTCCACATCCTCTTCAGCATGTGTTGTCACTTGAGTTTCTTATTTTAGCCATTCTGATAGGTATAAGATAGAATCTCAGCGTCATTTTGATTTGCATTTCCCTGATGAGTAAGGATGTTGAGCATTTCTTTAAGTATTTCTCTGCCATTCTATATTCCTCTGTTGAGACTTCTCTGCATAGCTCTGTACCCCATTTTAAAAATTGGATTATTTAGTTTGTTGGTGTCTAATTTATTGTGTTCTTTATATATTCTGAATATTAGTCCTCTATCGGATGTAGGGTTAGTGAAGATCTTTTCCCATCTGTAGGCTGTTGTTTAGTTCTGCTGACAGTGTCCCTTGCTTTACAGGAGCTGTTCAGTTTCTTGAGGTTCCATTTATTAATTGTAGATTTTAGAGCCTGAACTGTTGGTGTTCTGGTCAAGAAGTTGTCTCTTGTGCCAATGATTTCAAGGCACTTCCCCAGTTTTTCTAGTAACAGATTTAGTGTGTCTGGTTTTATGTTGAGATCTTTGATCCACTTGGACTTTAATTTTGTGCAGGGTGATAGATATTGGTCTATTTTCATTTTTCTACATGTGGAATTCCAACTATACAAGCACCATTTGCTTAAGGTTTTTATTGGCTGTAGGAGTTCCCTGGTAGAATTTTTGAGGACACTCATGTATACATTATCATATCATCTGCAAATAGTGATACTTTGACTTATTCTTTTCTGATTTGAATCCCCTTGATCTTCTTTGTGTTATTTCTCTAGCATGGACTTCAACAACTATGTTGAAGAGATATGGAGAGAATGGACAGACTTGCCTTGTCTCTGAGTTCAATGGGATTGATTTAAGCTTCTCTCTGTATAGTTTGATATTGCTATAGACTTGCTGTATATTTCCTTTACTATGTTTAGGTAAGTGCCTTGTAACCCTGATCTCTCCAGGACTTTAAACATGAATGAGTGTTGGATTTTATCAAATGCATTTTCAGCATCTAAGGCTATGATCATGTGTATTTTTTCCTTCAGTTTGTTTATATGGTAGATTACATTGATAGGTTTCCATATACTGAACAATCCATGCATATCTGGAATGAAGCCTGCTTAGTCATAGTGGGTGATATATTTGATGTGTTCTTGGATTCAGTTTGTGAGTATTTTGTTGAGTATTTTTCATCAATGTTCATAAGGGAGGTTGGCCTGAAATTCTTTCTTTGTTGGGTCTTGATGAGGTTTAGGTTTCAAGGTGACTATGACCTCATAGTTCCTTCTGTTTCTACTTTGTGGAATAGTTGGAAGAGTATTGGTGTTGGCTCTTCTTGGAAGGTCTGGTAGAATTCTGTGCTGAAACCATCTGGCCCTGGGCTCTTTTTGTATGGGAGATATTTGATGACAGCTTCTATTTCCTAACGGGA
This sequence comes from Pachyuromys duprasi, assembly GCA_028658305.1. Lineage (NCBI taxonomy): Eukaryota > Metazoa > Chordata > Mammalia > Rodentia > Muridae > Pachyuromys > Pachyuromys duprasi. Next base: position 38,766,947 of record CM053742.1, read on the forward strand.
TATAAGACTATTTAATTGATTTACCTGATCTTGATTCAGCTTTGGTAAGCAGAATAAGTCAAAAAATTTGTCCATTTCATTTAGATTTTTCAAATTTTGTGGCATGTAGGCTTTTGAAGTAAGACCTAATGATTGTTTGGATTTTTTCACTGTCTGTCATTATGTTCCCTTTTGAATTTCTGATTTTGCTGATTTTGATACAGTCTCTCTGCCTTTAAGCTGGTTAGTCTAAGGGTTTGTCTATCTTGTTGATTTTCTTAAAGAACAAGCTCTTGGTTTTATTGATTTTTTTAAATTTATTCTCTTTGTTTCTACTTTATTGATTACAGCCCTGACTTTGATTATTTCTTGGGTGTGTCTGCTTCTTTTTTTCTCGGGCTTTCAGGTGATCCCTGAAGTTGCTTGTATAAGACGTTTTGATTTTTTTTTTATGAAGGCACTTAGTGCTATGAACTTTCCTCTTGGCACTGCTTTCTTTGTGTCCCATAAGTTTGGGTATGTTGTGCCTTCATTTTCATTGAATTCTAGGAAGAATTTAATTTCTTTCTTTATTACTTCCCTGACCCAGCTACCATTGTGGAGAGAGTTGTTCAGTTTTCATGTGTGTGTAAGCTTTTTGATATTTTTGTTGTTGAGGTCAAGCTTTAGTTCACAGTGGTCAGCTAGGATACAAGGGATTATTTCAATCTTCTTGTATCTGTTGAGGCTGCTTTGTGACCAACTATATGGTCTATTTTGGAGAAGGTTCCTTGAGGTGCTTAGAAGTAGGTAAATTCTTTTATGTTTGTATGAAAGGTTCTGTAGATGTCTGTTATGTCCACTTGATTTATGACCTCTGTTAAAGCCATTGTTTCTTTGTTTAATTTCTGTTCTGTTGACCTGTCCTTTGTTGAGAGTGGGGTGTTGAAGTTTCCCCCTACTAATGTGTAGGGGTCTATGTGTGGTTTAAGTTTTATGAATGTTTCTTTTTACAACGTGGGTGTCCTTGTATTTGGGGAATGGATGTTCATAATTTTAATGTCTTCTTGGTGGAATTTTTCTTTGATGAGTATTAAGTGACCTTTCCCATCTCTTTTGATTAATTTTGATTGAAAGCCTATATTATTAGATATTAGAATGGCTACTCTTGCTTGCTTCTTGGGTCCATTAGCTTGGAAAACCATCTTCCAGTCCTTTACTCTCAGGTAATGTATATCTTTGTGATTTAGGTGTGTTTCTTGTATGCAACAGATTGTTGGGTCTTGTTTACACATCAGTCTGTGTCTTTTTATTATAAAGTAGAGACCATTGATGTTGAGAGATTAATGACTAGTGCTTGTTATTTACTTTTATTTTGATGTTGGTTGTGGTAGTGTGTTTGTGTGCTTGGTTACTTTTAGTTTTGCTGTAGTGAGGTTATTTATTTCCCGTGTTTTCTTGAATGTAGTTAGCTCTCTGTGGTTATATTTTTCCTTCGAGTATCTTTTGTAAGGCTGCATTTGTGGGTAGGTATTGTTTAAATTTGGTTTTGTCATTGAATATCTTGTTTTCTCCATCCGTGATGATTGAGAGTGTTGCTGGGTATAGTAGTCTACACTGACATCTGTTTTCTCTGAGGGTCTGCATGATATCATGCCAGGCACTTCTGGCTTTCATAGTCTCTATTGAGACACGTGGCCGGCAACACATGATGACATCATAAGTTGCTAGGCAACCCAGAAGCAGGTTTGGTTCCAAAATCCTAACATTCCTCCCTTTTTCTATAATTAAAAAATGAGGAACTTGGGCTGCTTCTAATGTAAGCTAAGTTAAAGTATATAAATTTAGGTTCATTGGAAGTGGCTCTTGATTGTCATGCAAGGGGTTAGGAGATAGAAAAATTATAGCAGCAAAATAGTCACATTACATTGTCAAGATAAGGGAAGCCTCTGCCCTGGAAAATTTAGGGTAGAAGTTTGTCAGTAGAGTTGCCAGCCATGTAAGGCAGCAGGTAGGGACAGAGGAACGCTGGGAGAACTTGGAGCTGCTTGTCCTGGGCCTAAAGTACACCATTTCAGCCTTTTGTTAATAATAAGTGAATAATGGGCATAGATTCTCTTCTGGCTTCTTCCTGCTGACACTGGGGGCACTGCAGGGAGGTCAGAAGGCTGAAATGTTGGCCAAGTCCAGGAAAAACAGGCTACATTGATGCTGTCCGGGGTGTGCAAGAACATCCATGGCTGGGAGGGAAAGTGCAAGTCCAGCTTGTTGGAAGTCTGTGAAGTCAGACTGGAACACTTGTAGCTGCTTTGGCACTGTTGTGGATGTAGTAAACATCTGTGTCTGGCAGGACACTGAAACAGATATATAGGAAAAAGATAAAGTTAAGTAGGTTGTGGAGAAAATCCTTTAGGTATACATTGAAAAGTTTTGGGAGAGCAAACAGAAGTGGAAGGTTTGAATCGAAGAGACTTGAGCATGGGAACCTCCATTTACCTGAGGTACCTTCATTTACCCAATCACTGGCAGTAATTAAAAAGGCTTTGCTCTAAATCTGTAATTGAGGCGAGGTTTGGTTACAGAAATATGTAAACTTAGAGGCCCTGGTGCTAGCAGTCACTAGATGTAGAAACCTGAAATTCTCCAGAAGACATCCCAGAGGAGAATCTGGAGGAACGGGCGAATGAGCATTTCCCATTACAGGCAGAGAAGTCAGTGATCTTCCAGAGGCGTCCCAAAGGCAAGGTGTGACTCAGACAAGAGGTCGTACCTGATCCAATAGCTCATCAGCTTTTGGCCAGAGACCAGGGGCACAGTTGCCCAAGAGACCACAGTCTACCTAGCGCTAAGATTTTCCTGTGTGAACGAGAGGGGGAGAGAAGAGATTGTGCGTGGAAGGTTCTCCTAAGGGAGAAGGAGCCCTAGATGTAGGTCAGCAGAGGGTCAACCATAGCTGGTGAAGTCTATGGCAAGGGGAGTCCCTCCATCTCAAAAGATAGTGGGAAGTTGCTAGACGTCGAACAGTCAAGCTTCCCCTACCAAGAGAGGCGTTTTATGCTGATAAATGAGGTGAACTCACCAATCTAGTGGCTGGCCAATGAGAACTCACCAATCCAGCCAGTGTTGCATGCAGCAGATAGCAATCTGGTGGCCAGGAAAGGGAAGTCCCAAAACCAGGGAAAAGGGAGGAGTTCCACCTTCTGAGATAGGCAATAAGTGCAGTACTTATCTAAAGCCCAATTGACCTGAGAGGTGGATTCAGGTGAACTTCCTGCAGCTTACAAGAATTACTTTTAAGTTTTAAGAAGGAGATAAAACTTTTAGACATGTTAGCATCACAATTGTAATCTGCACTGAAATATACATTGTAGAAAAAAGCAGTGGACATTTGTGTTAACAGCATAAGCATTCTTTAAAGTGAGCTCTGAAAAGGCACAAGCCTTTTGTGAAGTAAAAGGGAAACTCACTTGATCTTAACTTTTAGTATAAGCACACATTATGGAAATTTAAATTCTTGAGCTTGGAACCATGATAGTAGGTAGTATAGTGGAAAGTTTTGTATTAGAGTTAGATTAATAAATCAGAGCTCTAGTGATAAAGTTCAAAACTCTGGACAGTCAATACAACAGTAGCATAGCAACAGGAGGAACTATTAAGCAGTTTTACCTGTTTAGGATATCTTAAATCACCTTATCTTGTAATCTTTGTAATTTGCATTTACCAACCTTAAAACATTTTTTAGACATTTAAATATTTATAACTTGCATTTGCCAACCTTAAGACGCTTTCTTAGACTCTCAATTATGCATAACTTATGTTTACCAATCTTAAAGCATTTTCTTAGACTCTCAAGCATGTATAACTGTTGTTTATCAATCTTAAGATGCTTTTTTAGACTCTCAAATAATATTTCTTGGGGGGAGCCTTTGTACCTAGTTATTTACCATGAGATATAGGCGATACTGCTATGAACATTTATTGTCCTTTAGCTAAATAAAGGGATGGTAAAAGGTTACATTTAGGCCTGTTTTTATTTTTATTTTTTTAGTCTGGCAACAAGACATACTGTGTCTAGGCCTGACAATAGCAGCTCTAAGACTTAGGCCTAAGGCCTGGTCTCCTGTGTGTGAACAGAACTGGGAAGACATCTGAAGTCTCCCAGTGCAGAAGTTGGCAATATGTCCGTGGGACTCCATTGTGAGGCCAAAACAGACATGTAATGTTACCCTGGGCTGGGCAAGAGTAGTGGAGGTGGTTGAATCAAGCAGCCATATATTGCTTGCCAGGCCAAAGAGCTAGAAGGCTGGAAGTGTATGTGGCTCTTGTGTTGGTTGAACCTCCAGGGCTGGGCACAGAGGACAAGCCTGCTTGGGAGCATTTTGACTTCCAGAGGCCAGTCTGCCAGCAGACAGTGTGTGGCCTTGTTGAGGCAGCAATGGGACTAGCGTCCCCTTTTGCTGCATTTGAAACAGTCATCTGGCAGAACTGACTTTTGGCTGTACCCTTGCGGGATGGGGCACTGCAGACCTCTTGTTTTTGTGCAGGAATGCCAACAGCTTCAGAGCAGCAGCTAAGATCTGGGGCATAGCTTTTGCTCGGGATGAGCCAGCTGGGAAGGCTTTTATTTCATTTTTACCAACTCCTGTATGGTGACTCAATGACCATTCTCAGCTGTTTATTGAAGATTGTAGGGAGACCATGTTTGCATCTGTAGGACTATAAATATATATTTGGACATCTATGAGATGACTATTAACTTGAATTTGTTAAACATTAAACATTGGACTCTAGGTTTTGTCCTTGCTAAATTGGAACCTTAAAAGTTCTAAACATAGTTCATTGAAGGGAGAGCACAAGAGTTTTCTGTAGAATTTAGTGTATAAAAAGATTATAGCTTATAGAAGTTTAAGGCTATACTATAGATTAACAATAATGCCATTTTTAGAAAATGAGACCAAGCATATTTTAACCTTTTGATAGTAGAGATACAGCAAAATGACCAAGTTTTAACATAAATACCTTTAAAATTAAATGATCTTAATTTAGAATATTGGTATAATAACTTGTATGTAATAACCCGAGTTATGAGTTTTAAAACCAACAATAAAGCAGAATAGTATAAAGCAATTTTAAAATTACATTCGAGTTTGTTAAAGCAAACCTATTAGCCAGAAGGACTAGTGGTGAATCTGGATCATAGGCAGCACATAGCAGGAGAAACAGCAATACCATTTGTTAATTTAGAACCTGAAAAAACATAGGCAGTTAGATACATATTTTAAACCAGCTTAATTTGAATAGATATTTATAACTTTGGAATTTTATTTTTATATAAAATTTATTTTGAAGCAGGGTTGAATTATAGATAGTAAGACATAACTTTGAATTTTTATAAAAATCCATACCAATTTAAAATGAGGCTTGTTGTTGTCATAGTCTAAAAGATAAAATAAACAGTTAATTATGATTAAGGAAGTCTTGTAAACCCAATGAGAAAAAATTATATAAATCATTATATTAAGAATTTAAAGCATTTAAAACATACATATTTATATTTAAAATTATATATGTTTATATATATTTAAAAATATATAAAAGATAATATATTATATTTATGTTATATATTTTATATAATATATATTTATGTTATATATTTATATATAATATATTATACTATTTATTAAACATATATTTATATATACTATTTTATATTATGAAAAATTATATATTACATTATATATTATTTATATTATAGATATTATATTTATATTTTTAATTTTAACATTTTTATTTTATATTAATCACGGGTTATGTACTTTGTATCCCAGCCATAGCCCCCTAAATATTCTATTTTAAATATTATTATATATTAATATTATAATATAATATTACATATATAAATATAATATATAAAATATATAACATATTAAATATATAAATATATAGATATATCTATATATTTTAAATATAAATGTATATATTAGGAGCAGAGTGTATAGAAATCAGGAAGAAAAGATTTTTTAAAGCTTGAAAGTAACACCTTAGAGTGGTTAGAATATTGAGAGTCAGAGTACGGAAAGAAAGCGGCTTGGTGGGTGAGGAGCGAGCATATGGCCAGGTGGAGCCCAATTGCCCTGAGTCAAAATGAAGGCAAAGCCACGTGGAGTCATAGTGTAGAGCTATAGTGAATGGTTCCACCTTTTTATTCCCAAGACCGTCATGGCATCGGAAGGGTCTCGGGAGATTCAAAATCTCTTTCAAGGGAGCTCGGGCAGCTGTGCAAACCTATGTACAGGGCTTTTAGCGATTTCTTACCTAAAGCAGCATGCCAGATTTTTCTAAGCTGATTTTAGCAGGGCATGAGTCCCCAGCGCTCAGCGAACTGTCAAGGGACAAGTCCAAGCCAGTGCTGCCGCAGCCATGGCAGGACGCCTCAGGCCACCGGCCATTGCTGCGGGCCTGGAATAGGTTAGAGCAGCAGGTAGCGCCTCAGCAGGAGCCAGGCGGCTACCTTCGATGCCACTGCAGGCAGCGGGAGAGATGCACTGTGCTCAGTAGATAGTTGAAGGAAAGTAAAGATTCCCAGGCATAGATAGAGCAGAGAAGATCTGCTGTGCAAATCCATTTTGTCCCAGAGGACTTCAAAAGGGTCTGGAGAAGCCATGGGACCTATCTGAGTCACGGCACCAATGTAATGTTATGGGACAAATTAAATAAAGACGATTAGGCATACAACAGATCTTCTATGAAAGTGGTTTATTAGGGAATATGAAGAGAGGGAGAGAAGGGGGGGGCAGGACATAATAGAGAAGAGAGAGTGACGGGAAAGAGAGGGGGGCTCCCTCATAGAGAAAGGGGAGAAGGCCAAGAGGCCAAAAGAGAAGAGGCCAGGAGCAAGAGAGACCAAGAGAGACCAAGAGGGACAAAGAGAGGGACCTCATGTCGGGTTGTCCCTTTAAGGGGCAAGGTAACCATGCCTTCCAGGTGTGGCCACCTGGCCAGTGACACATGGTGACATCATAAGTTGCTGGGCCACCCCAAAGCAGGTTTGGTTCCAAAATCCTAATAGTAAGCTCCCGGCCTGACTCTGTTATTCCTCTTAACCCCTAAGGAGCAATCATATCCTTCTTTTATTTCCTTTTCTTTCTCATTCAGTCTAAAACAAAAATCAAAAAAGTTAGAAGCTAGCTGTAAAATAAAAATTAAAAAAAGTTTAAGCTTCCTGATAAACCGTCCTGTGTGGAATTCTTCGCTGTCTCCTGTGCTCCTAAGATCATCTCAAAAATAGTATACAAATACATGGACATTGAACAATATACTTAAATAATCTTAATATTTTGAAAGAATTGGGGCAAAACATTAAAAAAATTCTAAGAACCGAATGCAAATGAAAGCACATATGTTTTGGAACCTAAGACATAAAGAAAAACAGTTCCAAAGTGATGGCCATTGACAGCTTTGAGTGTTTATGTGAAGAAAGCCCTCAAATACATAGCTCAGCGATGCATCACAGCATAGCAGGAAAACACGAGGCTGACACAAAAGCAGTGTATGGCGTTGTGGGGAAAGGGACTTCTTTCTATCCCTGGGATCCTAGATCCTTCTCAGGGGACGCTGAAGTGATATTCACTGCTGTACCCCAGCCCAGAGCAGGCTCAGACTTGCTCAAGAGAGGTGTAAGTCATACCAAAGGCTGCTGGAGCCAGACTCTTAGCTCCAGGGCTCAGACCCCTTCACTGGCGGGAGAAAAGATGTTCCTTTCTAGAAGCTACTTTGTGTCGGGGTTAGTTGAGGCCAGTTTATGAATGACCGGATCTGAAGAGCTGTGGTGCCTCTAGGGCGGAATGGGGACCAATTAGGTCTAGGAGCAAAAGAAAGTAGCATTTAACTACTCTTCTCCCCCTTTCCTCCCTCAGGTAGCCTCAGTTCCTGAGACGCCTGAGGAGATAGGAGCGCCACACGGCGCGCCACGCCACGCGGCGCGCCGTGCCTCAAGGAGTGCGACGCCACACGGAGCGCCACACCACACGGAGCGCCACGCCATACGGAGCGCCCACACCACACGGAGCGCCACACGCCACACGGAGCGCCCACACCACACGGAGCGCCACACGCCACACGGAGCGCCCACACCACACGGAGCGCCACACGCCACAGGGAGCGCCACGCCACACGGAGCGCCACACGCCAGTGTCTGTCAGAGCGTTAGAAGAGGAAGAAGGCTTGTGAGACCTGGGCTCAACATTGCTGCGGATGGTGCCATGCAGGTGCATTTGATGCTGGGAATTTTGAAGGGGACTGGGGAAGTGTTGTTTGGCGTGGAGTCTGAGAGAACAGGGTTTGTTTTACTCAGATAATGAGCCTTATAGGCAGGCAAGTTGTACGGTATTAAAGTGCAAGCCAACCGTGAGTCAAATTGCCAAGTCTTGGTAGGGTGAGGTAGCCTGGTAGCCTGGAGCTGTGTCCCAAAGTTAAAAGCAGCTGCCAGGAGACCCTGACTTGGCTGAGTTCGGTCGTTGGAACTCGTGGTAGCAGGGAAAAAAGACCCAACTGACTTAGGAGGTTGTCGTCTGATCTCCGTGGGCAAAAAGGATCGCCATTGCATTGCAAGTGTGGACACACACACAGCAATAAAATAAATGACGAGGTCGGGAACATGAAAGGATGAGAAATACAAGAGCACGTCACTGGGTATGAGATAGTCAAGCTGACTGAGTAAGGACCAGCAGATTGATGTGTGACCGTAATTTCTTACCTCAGATCCCTGGCAGGAGAGATCTGGATTTCTCTCTCTTAACATGATGACCTACAGTTCCATCCAGGTTTTTTTTTTCATAATATTTTTATTATTTGGGAATTTCACAAAACGAACACGAAGCACACTCTCTTCCCAGTCTATCCCCACCCCCACTTTTCTGACCGCCCCCTCCCCCACACAAATGGTGGGCGCGGTGGCGCAAAAGGTGACACATGCCTGTAATCCCAGCACTATGGCAGGCAGAGGCAGGCCGATCTCTGTGAGTTACAGGACACCCAGGTATACAAAGCGAGTCCAGGACAGCCAAGGCTCTCACACAGCGAAACCTTATCTCGAAACTATACTATACTAGTTTAGTTCTGCCTGTCTGTGTGTCTCTTTCTCTTTTCAGACAAGGTTTCTCAGTGTAGCGCTGCCTGTCCTGGACTTGATTTGTAGATCGGGCTCTCCTGGAACCCACAGAGATTCACAGCCCCCCTGACTCCTGAGTGCTAGGATTAAAGAGATGCAGTGGAATTTTAAACTGAGTATTGTGATACCTCTAGCATTGCTTTTCTGTTTAGGGCTGCTTTGGCAAATGGAAGATCTTTTGTATTTGTATATGAGTTTTAGGAATGTTTCTCCCTAGTTCTGTAAAGAATGCCATTATCCTTTCTAATGGGGATTATATTAACTGTGCAGACTGCTTCAAGCCATAGTACCCTTTTCAGTGTTAATCTGTTAATTTAAGAATGTGGGAAAATAACCTCGTTTTCATATGTCTCATTTCTTTATGCAATGTTTTCTAGTTTTCGTTGTGGATGTCTTTTATCTCCTTGGTTAGGTTTATTCTTCGGTATTTTATTTTATTACTATTTTTACATGGGGAGGGCGGATTGGCTTAGTGTTCATAGCGTTCACCATGTAGTCCAGGTTGGCTTCAAAGTCACAGTAATTTTTCTGTATCAGCTTTCTGAATGCTGCAATTATAAAGGGTCCGACAACCACACTCAGCTCTTATTTAATTTTTATGAAGCTATAATGGATGGGCTTCTCCCTTCCTAAATTTACTTGTCAACAAGGTCTTTATTGGTGTATAGAAAACCTACTAGATCTTGTATCCTGATTTTATATCCTGTTACTTTGTTGAATTTATTTATCAGATCTAAGAGCTTTCTAAAAGTTGGATAGGGTTTTTTTTTTTCAGTATCAGATCATGATATTTATGACTAAAAGGAATGTGACTTCTTCCTTCTATTCGTATAACTTTTATTTTTTTTCTTGCCAATCAATGCATTAAATACTATTGGAAAGAGTAGATAACCTTGATTCTTGACTTTGGAGGAATTGTTTTCAGTTTACCCCCATTTATTATAATTGGCTATAGATTTGTTATAGCTTTTATTGTGTAGAGATGTGGGGTTTTTTCTATGCCCATTTCTCCCAGTACTCTTATCAAGAGGAGATTTTGAAGTTTATAAAAGAAATTTCGTTCAGCTATTGAGATGATCATGGGATTCCTGTCCCTGATTATATTTGCTCTATTAGGTCTATTGTTTTGTGTCCCTGGGATGAAATCAACTTGATCATTGGGCAGGGTCCTTTTAATGTGTTGTAGAATTTTGCTATTAAATATTATGTAAATTATTTTTGCATTTGTGTCCATCAGGAATATCTGTCTAGTTCTTGTTGTATGCTGTGATTTTTAGTATGAGAGTATTACCAGCTTTATAAATGTATTTTATAGTGTTCCTCTCTTTTCTAGTTTTGGGAATGATTTGAGGATCATTGGTATTAATAGGTGTTAGCTATTTTTCTTTTTCTTTTTTTTTAAGACAGGATTTCTCTGTGTAGCCTTGTCTGCCCTGGACTTGCTTTGTGGACTAGGATGGCCTTGAACTCAGAGATGTGCCTCCCTGAGTACTGGGATTACAGGTGCGCACAACCTTGCTTGGCTGGTTTTAGGTCTCTGCTGGCTTAAATATTTGTTGTGAATTCGTCTGGCCTTGGGCTCTCTCTTTTTTTTTTCTCTCTCTCTCTATCTCACTCTCTCTCCTCTCATTTTTTAAAACCTCTATTCGTGGTGCTAAGTTGGGAACTCAGAGCCTTTGTACTTGCTGAGAAAGCATGCTGACACTGAACTATTATTCCCATCCTATTTTTTACTATTTTATTTGAAGGGAGTCTCTCACTGGGTACAGACTTAATTTTCAATTTTACTACTTCTTGTAATATTAACCTTTTTTTTTTAAAGATTTTGTGGAGCTCCAGGTGGAGTGGTGCATGCCTGGAATCCCAGTACTCAGGGAGGCAGAGGCAGGCAGATCTCTGTGAGTTCAAGGCCAGCCTGGTCTACAAAGCAATGCAGGATATCCAAGGCTATGCCGAGAAACCCTGTCTCAGAACCTTCCCCCTCCCCCCACCAAAAATTGTGGGAGCTTGTTATTATAATGAGCCAATTTTTTATTGTTTGTGTTCTATTAGTGTACATTCATTGCCACCTTGATCCTCATTATTTTCTCCCATACACTGCTTTTGTGTCAGCCTCATGTTTTTCTGCTATTATGTGGTGCATCACTGAGTTATGTATTTGAGGGCTCTCTTCACATAAGCACTCAAAGCTGTTTTTTTTTTTATGTCTTAAGTTCAAAAACATGTACTTTCATTTTCATTTGGTTCTTAGAATTTTTTAATGTTTTGCCCCAATTTTTTCAAAATATTAAGATTATTCAAGTATATTGTTCAATGTCCATGTATTTGTATACTATTTTGAGATGATCTTAGGAGCACAGGAGACAGCGAAGAATTCCACATGGGAAGGTTTATCAGAAAGCTTAACTTTAGTTTTTATTTTACAGCTAGCTTCTACCTTTTTTGATTTTTGTTTTAGACTGAATGAGGGGAAAAAAAAGGAAATAGAAAAATGATATGATTGCTCCTTAGGGGTTAAGAGGAATAACAGAGTCAGACCGGGAGCTTACTGTATAAACCAGGCTAGTCTTCAACTCAGGGAGATTTGTCTGCCTCTGCCCCCTGAGTGCTGAGATTACTTTGTCTTAATACTATATTACTGGTTAAATAATCAGTCTTTGTGTTTCCAGTGTGTTACTCAAATTTAAAGGAAGCCATCTGCCCTCCATGCAGTATTGAGTGGGTGCTTTGGCCTTTATTTGACCCCACTAACTCTTCCTCCCTGGTGCCTAAAAGCCAGCTCCTTAAGCCGTAAGTGTGTGTGTGTGTGTGTGTGTGTGTGTGTGTGTGTGTGAGTGTGCGCGCGCACACGCGTGCGTGCTCGTGCAAAAGGTGTCTCCTGAAGGTGCAATATGCTCGCTTGGAGCTTCAAAATGTAGATGTGGCTGAGGAATGTGTTGAAGCCTGTGTTGAAGCCAGAGTGAGGAAACGAAGAAACCAATTCTTTTGTGACAGTGAACATGGGAACACTGAATAATGAGTTTTAGATTCTCAGGTGGGGACAGAGTTTCCAGACAGATAGAAATCTGGCTACTTCTACAGTGACTCAAAGTGAGCACAAAGCAGAGAAGTAAATGTGGTGGTGGTGATGGAGGGTCTCCTTTTGATCTCCCAGGTGCTAGACCCTCACCTGACTCTTGCAGCCTAAGGTGATATTTGTTGGCCAACCCTGCCAGGAGCAGGGTTTCTTATAGAACAGAGCTGTCCGAGAGAATTGCCAAAAGTAACAAGCAGTGAGATTCCATGCAGTTCTGCGAACACCGAGCCCTTTGCCACTGGGGAAAGAGGATGTGTCTGTCTGAGAAGGGCCTAAAACCCTAGCTTCTTTGCTGGTGGTCTGGGAGGCCAACACTATGGGGGCAGGTGATAGGTGGAAAAAAGTGCCAAAAGGGGACAGCAATGAGGCCTAGGAGCCAGTGAAGGAAGATGTTAATCCTCGTTGGCCTCAGTTCATGAAGTACTCAAGTAGGAGGTGAGGAGAATGATTCAGATTAGGGCCCTGGCAGTCCCTAGGCCAGGAAGTGTCAGGTATCACTGAAGCTTGGCTGTCCACTAGAAGGGTGGAGGTCAGGTGGATTGAGCTTAGCCCTGGGAGCTGGGACAGGATGGAACAGGGACTAGGGAGGCCTTGTTTGCTGTGAGGTTGGGATGGGAGAGCTGCTAAGACTTGAAGGCAGGCCGTGTTGTGGTAAAAACAATGATGTGTGTTAAAATGAATATTAGCTTTCAAACGGTCATGGCAGGAGGTAAAGGTACTTGATATGTGTACAAGCCTCATGTTCCTGGTTCCATCCCCATCAGATGGCCATGTTGACCAGATAAAGGCAAAGACTCTACCTATCACTATGTGACTGTAATTGTTCAAGTTGCTTTGACCTAGAATGGTAGGAAGATGGGCTTACTACTGCTGGACCCCGCAGAAGTCTCTGCTTAAAGCCTCAGGAATCTGGAATTTCTAGCACATATATTAAATATTTAAAACATTTAAGGAGACATTTTTATTTATTTAATTTATTTACTCATTCACTTTACATCCCTATCTTAGGCACAACAAAACTACCAATGTATTCTCCCTGGTCATTGAGGCACATCACCCCATCTCTCTTTGCAGTGTTTTGCTTAGCTTTTACTAAGTTTACTACTACTGTGCTAAATAGGCTTGCATGTTTCTAGGCTTTCCTTACATTTAAATCTGTTCATATGTAATATATGCATATTATATACATGCATGTAGTGTATATATAAATACACTACAATCTAGGGTCCCAATATGAGAAAGAACATGATGTTTCTGTCTAACTTTGGGCTACCTCAATTAACATTATCGTTTCCAGGTCCAACTGTTTCCCTGAAATTTTCCTGATTTCATTTTCTTTATAGCTGAACAAAATTCCATCATGTATATGTACCACATGTTCATATTTTGGGTGAGCCAAACCCACAGGGCTTCATTCTGAAGCTTAGATGTCTAGGTCAAGGAAACTAGATGCTTCTTAGGTTTCCATGGAGGATCTTCTCATCCATGCTCTGGGATACTATAATCCTTTCAGAATCAATACCCTCAGGTAAAATGACCTAGAGTTTGAATACAAGTTATGCACATGATCACATTCCCTTGAAATTATATCTAGATTTTCATTACTCATCCATTTTTTTTCAGTGTCTCTGCAGTCTTTATTTCTTGGTATGTGACTTTATGTTTTTTTTAATTTATTTATTTTTATATCAATCACAGGTTAGGTACTTTGCATCCCAGGCGTAGCCCCCTCCCTCATTCCCTCCCACCCTCCCACTCCCTCCCTCCTCCCCGCCCCCTCCAAGTCCACCAACAAGGGAGGACCTCCTCCCCTTCCAT
>CM053742.1:38781467-38799653 GCA_028658305.1 Pachyuromys duprasi
ATATTAGCCCTTTGTCAGAAGTAGGATTGGTAATGATCCTTTCCCAATCTGTTGGCTGTTGTTTCGTTTGGATGACAGTGTCCTTTGCTTTACATAAGCTTTTCAGCTTCATGAGGTCCCACTTATTGATTGTTGATCTTAGAGACTCATCCATTTTTTTTTGATGGACAGCTAGTCTGGTTCCATTTCCTTGTTTTAGTGACTACCAAAGCAATATGAAAATGTGGTAGTATACACAATGGAATTTTATTCAACTCTAAAGAAAATGAAATCATGAAAATTTTAAGAAGATGGATGGACCTGGAAAGTATAAATATTAATTGAGGTGACCCAAACTTAGTCAGAAAACACGTGTTCTTCCTCATATGGGATCCTTAGATTATAGTGTACTTATGTATACACTAGATGCATGTATGTAATATGCATATATAACATATAAACAGGTTTAAGTGGAGACAAAGAGGGTTAATAATAGCTGATGAGGAAAGATGTGGGTGTGGGCAAAAAAATACACAGGACACAGAAGAGGACTGTAAAGGGGGAGGTATAAAGGGAGAGGCTATCAGGGGGAGCAGTGAGCACTAGAGATGGGGGAAAAGAAGAATTACTAAAACATAGCTTGAGAGTGACATAATATCTAATATCTTGTATGCTAACTTTAAAACCCAAAAATAATAAATAATATCTACATGGCTTATAATTATTAGTACAATGCGAATGGCCTAGAAATGCTCATTATAACTTATACTGGCTATATTATAATGATTTGGAAAGAACTCTGGCCATGTTCAGTAGCTATGCAATTTTCTCTGCAATAGATTCAGTCTGAGGTTCCTGTGCTTCACAGTGAGTGACCAGTGACCTTGTTGCTAATTTGAAAGTACCTTCCACTGGACAGTCACACTGGTGTAATGAATCACTGAACCATAGGCTAGGTGTCTGTTCACCTTTGCACAGAAATGTTATGGGGAAGATGGGGTGGAGGTGACCGTTTGGGGGTGGAGAGAGAGGTCTGAGTGGCTTTTTTTCTGACCAGCCTTTCAGAGAAGAGGTCAGGAACAGAAGGGGAAGGAAATCAGGAGGGAAGAAGGGAAAAGGGGAAGAACCAAGGGACTGAGGGACATACGGAGGGCAAGCAGATGTTGAAACCCAGACAGAGAAAGACTCTCTATACCATAGCAGTAGTTAGGGGACCTGAAAACTGGGAAGACCTTCTGTGACCCCAGAGATCACCAGAAGAATATTTCCATGCAACCTGGAGTAATTATATGCAGGTATGCAGAAGACTTTGGGCCTTCTTCAGCCCTCATTATCAGTTATTTCCTTCTGGAAATTTCCTTTGGCCTGGGATAGTTGAATTCAATGATTCTAAGATTTGCACCTCACAACACAACACCACGAAGGAAAACGTACTACTGTCCAGCTCCTAAATTCTTCTTGGGTTTTTTTTTTTTTTTTTTTGGCTTTTGGCTTTTGACTTTTGGCTCTTTGAGTCAGGGTTTCTCTGTGTAACCCTGGCTGTCCTGGACTCACTTTGCAGAACAGGCTGGCCTCAATCTCACAGACATCCTCCTACCTTTTTCTCCAAGAGTGCTGGGATTACAGCCATAAGCCACCATGCCTGGCTGGGCTCCTAAATTCTAGTGGGGATTAACTAGGATCATAAGGGAAGGCTATGTAGATAGTTCCCTGGCACAGGTTATAGTGTGAACTCAGTATGTATCTCTCAATAGGAACTCCTGAGACATTTCCTATGCTGTCTCCTTTTACATTGTTTTCTTCTTCTTCTTCTTCTTCTTCTTCTTCTTCTTCTTCTTCTTCTTCTCCTTCTTCTTCTTCTTCTTCTTCTTCTTCTTCTTCTTCTTCTTCTTCTTCTTCTTCTTCTTCTTCTTCTTCTTCTTCTTCTTCTTCTTCTTCTAGGAAAGCTATTAGGAAGGCTACTGCAGAGAAAAAGTCCCAGAGGCAGGCATGACGTCATTAATGCAAGTTCTTAGTCTGTGATGACAAGATCAAGGAAGTGAAGACTGGCTGCTCCAGTAGAACCCTGCTCCAGCACAGATCACTCTGTTTGAAGGTTACTAAGGGGGATTCAAAGCTAGAGGGATCTTTCAGGGAAAATTGTAGTTGTTCTTCCCTCATTCTTTTGGGAACGTCCTTGTATTCAGAAATACATGAATACCATTATTATGTGAGGAGTGTGACTAGACACCTACACCTCTTTTAAAGTTGCGTTATTAGTATCTTTTTAAAAAAGATACTAATAAGGTATTTTTTAAAGATTTATTTATTTATGATTTATAGAGTGTCTTGCCTGTATCTATGCCTGCAGGCCAGAAGAGGGCACCAGATTCTCATTATAGATTGCTATGAGCCACGATATGGATGCTGGGAATTGAATGCAGGACCTTTAGGAAGAGCAGACAGTGCTCTTAACCTCTGAGCCATCTCTCCAGCCCCATTATTAGTATCTTATAAAATGTGTATGGTTGTTCTTTTCCTATATGTATGCCTATGCACCGTTTGTCTGCAAAGAATAGAAGACTGTTAGATCCCTTAGAGCTGGATTACAGAAGACTGTGAGCACTGTGTGGGGGCTGAAAATCAAGTCTGGGCCCTCTGGAAGAGCACAGAGTGTTCTTATCCTATATGCCATTTGTCTAGTCCTGTACATATTCAGGAGGCTTGTGAAGGGTAGGCGTTCCCAGTCATGGTTCATGAGCAGAGCTGCCCAATAGCAGGTAGCATTCTGTAGTGACACTTGTGGGTAGGAATAAAAGCTTCCAACTTCCACTAATGCCAACTTCAGTAGCTAGTGGCTGACCTACTGAAAAGTACAGGTCCAGGGAGCCTGCTGAGTGTTGGGGTGGTGGTGGTGGTGGAAACTTTGTAACCCTTCTGGCAGCTGGGTGCAGTGTTGGAACTGTACGGTTATCTTCCTGAGAAGTATGTGTACCTCTTGTTACATTCTGAAAGCTGAAAGACAGTGATCATGTCCCCTTGTCACAAGTGCTGTGTCTCCTTTCTCATGGTGTCTTCTCCTCTGCTGCAGGTGGCGTCCCTATTGAAGGCTCAGCAAAACAGCTGAGACCTCAGACCTCACATAAACTGTGAGTGGCCAAGCAAGGGGCGCAATGACTGCACCGAGCAACTCTGCCAATCAGGCCCCCTCACTGTGCTACCAGGATCCTCAGCCTGAAGAGGAGGACACGGTTTGTGAAGCCTTCCACCAGCGCTTCAGGCAGTTCCAGTATGAAGAAGCAGACGGGCCTCGGGAAGCATTCAACAAACTCTGGGAACTTTGTTCCCAATGGCTGAGACCGCAGACACGGTCTATGGAGAAGATCCTGGCACTGCTCGTGTTGGAGCAGTTCCTGCATATTCTGCCCGCAGATGCAGAGACCAAGATGACCATGCAGAGCCCGGAGACTAGACAAAGGCTGTTCACCCTCATTGAAGACCTAATGAGAGATGACGGGACATCGGGAGAAAGGGTGAGAAGAGTGTTGGGGCCCCGTCATTCTTACACCAAGAGAGGTGGCCAGGCAGCTGGGTCAAGATGAGACCTTCCATCTCTGTGTCATTCCATAGACCCTTGCCTTGCCCAGAGTCTTTTGAGGTTGTGTTCTGCTGGAGTCGATATAGTGTTCTCCACTGTACCCGACTACATGCCCTCTCTCCAAATGCCTCATTTTTTTTCAGTAAGTGAAATTCTCAGGCAACATAAGCCACCAAAAGTATCACTGTAGTGCTGCATAGCCTGAGATATGTATTGTTCAGATCTTTATAGAACAGTTTGAAAATGCACAGTCAGGCAGAGTCTGGAAGGCATATAAAAATTGAGCAGAGTTCATTATGAGCTATTATTAACTTTTGCAAAATTTTTGCATGTGCTTGGATTTGTTTTACCGAAAGACTCCATGAAGTGTCTTCAATGATGCGTGGTTCCATCCCTATGTCTCTGTGGTAGGACAGTCAGGAATTAACATCAATTTTCCCATTTTTTGAACACTTTCACCTTTGGTAATATTATCTCCCTAAGTGGATAGTAGTTTTCACCTCACTGTAAAGACAACACTAAGCAGCAGCAATGCAATGAGCTTTGGTTTGGGTTAGTAGAAACAATAAATACTATAATCTTCCTCTGACCAATCATCACTAGGACATCTATGTTACGGGAAAATATGCAACACCATATGGTTCTTTCTAGGTTCTATCTCACCAACATATTTGAGGGTATGCTTTCTGAATTTGAGAAGGCCTGGGAAGAGTTCTACATCATGAATGGGGCACTCATTTCTGGCAGCTCCCACCACCATATTCAAAAGACCTCCTAAGGGAGACAGTACTGTCCAGAAACACTGCTTGAAGCTTCTGTTTAGGGAAAGCGTGGCTGAACACAGGACAGTGTCCGTTGAAGGAGGCTGAAGAAGCAGCCAGCTGAGATGCATGACCCAAGTTGGGACAGGGGTTGCTTTGCAGCAGCTTCAGCTCCAGGGCAGCTGACTGCATGGGCAGGACCCTGCCAAAGCTTTTTGCCTCCTCAAGGTAGTATGAGTGAGTGGTTTTGCTTTCTTTCTGTGTCCCTGATTTTGTTGACAAAATCTTAGTGGATCTAGGTATGTCCTACTTAACAAAGGAGCCATGTGCCTCTCCTGGCTCTGGAGTGATTAAAACGTGGCCATGCAGCTATAAATCAGCTGTAAGTATGACGTGTATTTGATACCACCTCTCCCATTATACGTGTTGTTTCCAGTGGTTGCTGGAACTGAGAAAGCTCCTTGCATTGCTGCTAGTTAATGTGTTTACAGTGAGGGGAATATAGCTGTGTTTCCAGTGCGATGATGGCCTCTGATATTTCCTCAGATCAACATGAGTGAAATGCTCTTGGAAGAACTGGTGTCCATGGGTATATTACTCACACCATCAGACACACATGAGAGGCCACCTGTACCCCAGCTAATGGAACCTGCCCAGGAGCTCCATGGTATCCCACTGGAAGAGCCACAGGAAATGAACTGTTATGGTCACGAAAAATACCAGCACATGTTTAACATTGGTAAGACAAAGGATTCCCTACCCCCTGCTCTTTGTTTCTGTTTGAGAGCTCAAGATCTCTTATGGCTTTGGGTCAGGTTGGAGTTAAACATAATAGCCATGGTCACATATTCCCCCAAATGACCTTACCTTTGTATTCGCCAACCATGACTTATGCCAATACTAGTTCATGCTCCCTTCACCATCTACTTTGGTTCTCTGCAAAAAGTTTAATCTCAGCATGGTGACAAGGTCTGGATGTCCTCAGTACCTTAGTAGGCAGACAAGAGGAAGCAGTGTGGAGATCCATGAAAATATCTTCAATAAGTACCAAGTTCACTCAGCATCAAGTGATGGTGTTTCATTAATGTGAAAGAGTAGAGGGTGGGAACTGAAGCTGAGGATAGTGTTGGCTAATGGGCTTAGGTAGCATGGCTTGTGAGAAGAGAATCTGAACAGAAGAATGGGTGAGAAGCTTAGGAATAGGGCTTTGGTTGCCCAGGATTGGTGGGCTATATGCAACTGCCTCATGCTGCTGAATGTCACCAAGGATACTATTAGAATGGTCAAGACTGGTGCCTAATTAAGATGTGCATTGGATTAACATCCATTGCAGCTCATGAGCCATGTGGTGTAGTACAAATGGTCAGTGTTTAAGAAAGAGAGGTGAATGCAAGCTGTCTGGTGAGGCATTAGGACTGTAGGGGTCAGGGGGAACAACAGACAATTACCAGGCTCTGGCAGGTAGAAAGGGATTCAGTAGAAGACAGGGAAGAAAAGAGAGAAAAGCGTAGAATTCATCAAGGAGAGAAAGTCAGTGGTGCTACTTGATAACTTCCACCCACCCTCTGAGCATTTATTTATCTCATAATTTTTCACATAATACAGTAGCACCCACGCCCATCATTTCCTTTTCTTCTCTCAGAATTTGATGTTGGGAGCAGAAAATAGTGGAGATATGTTTGGAAAGATAAAAATTAGTATGTATTCATTTCTGATTTACTGTCAGATTTCTGTTTAACCAAAGATTATGAACATCTGGAACCTCCTGGAAAAGAACCTCCAGAACAGCTGCTGGCCAACTACAAGGATCCTGAGAAAGAAGAGAATTCCTGCCCAGAGGAGATGCCAGGGAGCTCCGCAGAAACACAGACCCCTGTTGATGAAGCCATCCAGCAGGCTGGTCCTACTGAGAAGCGTGGCCCTCGTGCTCAGTTAGGGCTCTGTTCTACTCATCTGAAAGGTCTCAAAAGAAAGGCAGCCAAAAATGGTCCCAGAGTTGGGACTGGGTCCTTTCGTGGTTCACACATTAATGGGCACCTTTTTGTTAGCCAGGAAGAGAATAGCCACAATCATGCTATGGGCAATAATCCATTTACTGACAGAGCCTCCATTAGTGTGACACAGGCAAACTATATTGATGAAGAAAGACAGCAATGTACGCTGTGCAAGAGGGAGTTCATGTTTAAACTGGGCCTGAGAGAAAACGTAAACCCGTTTACAAATTCTAAATCTCACCAATGCTCCTTCTGTGGGAAAATGTTTAAAGGGAAGTCACATCTTGCCTCACACAAAGTAATACACACCAGAGAGAGACCATTTATATGTGAATACTGTCAGAAGAGCTATAAACACAAATCTAGCCTGCAGAGACACTTAAAAATTCACCCAAGCCAGGCTTAGATCCCCACGCACCATGCAAGCTAAAAGCTCACCAACCTGCAAACTTTATAACAGGATCCCCTGAGAATATGTTGATAGAGACAGGACCCAAAAATGTAATGCCAACTCATAAGAGCTTCCTCCTTCTCCTCTGGGCTGTTTTGGAAGAACAGTGTTGTCTGGGCTCATTTCAGAGTGAAGCTTTGCTTTTAGCTTGTTTCAAACTCCACCGTCCAAGGCTTACCAAATGTTAATATATTCACCCATTCTCCACCTCCCTGCATGTCATTTTTCTGGCATGGTAAGATCTTTTTTTGCCGTTAGTATGAATATTGTTTATTCCCAAGCAGTACCCACTTTACAAATACTGTGAGAATGAAATATAGATTATATACATTGTTCATACCCTAAATGAAAAAAAAAATGTTGATATTAAGTCCTGTCCCAGACTAAGATAGCAATGGGTACGGATATCTGGTCTTCCTTACTGTCACAGCTAATTTTTTTTTTGTTTTTTGTTTTTTTTGTTTTGTTTTTGTTTGTTTGTGTGTGTTTATCTTTTGCTACTTAGTGCTGAGGAACAATTTCAAGGCCTCTGCACTGAGCTCCATCAGTAGCTCAGATATTTTGTTGTTGTTGTTTTGTTTTGTTTTGTTTTGTTTTTTTGTTTTTTTGTTTTTTTCTTTTCCTTTGCTGGTACTGGGGGAGTGAAACTAACAGCTTGCAGATCCAACATTGCCACCGAGCTACATCTCTAGCTCAGGTAGGTTTTTTTTGTTTTTTTTTTTGTTTTTCTTTGTTTATATTTTTTTCTTTTCCTGGTGCTGGAGGGTAGATCTAGAGCCTTGAGCTTGCAGGTGCTTACAGATCAAATACTATCACCGAGTGACATTTCTAGTGGAGTCAGAGTTTGCATTCAATTCTAACTGTGGTTATTCTCCATTAATTTGAGGTTATAATTTTGTTTGTACTGGTGTTCACGATGTTACTACGCTCTTTGTTTTACTCCTTGCCCTTCAGCCTAGGAGCTGACCAAAGCTCCTTTTGTTGTCATTTTTATTTTATTATTTTTTGCTCTTACTGCAATTTGATCAATAAACATGCTTCTCTTTCTGCTTTGTATCAGATTTTCTTTCCTTGAAGACTCGCATCCTATGGGCCAAAATAAGAACATGTCATATGTACTTGGGGAGGGTGGTCTGGCACTCTGAGAGGATTTTCAGTTATTAAATATGCTTACTCCCTGGTACTCTAGCTCAGCAGTGGTGTTCCTTAGGTTAAATGTTTGCTGTTTTGTTCTCACACACGTTTGGCAACCAGTTTTTTTCAATACCACAGAGCAAATTTTAACAACTGTTTAACTTTTAAGTTGGCAGTAAGCACTGAAAAGCCCAGTTTTGGATCTAGGAGCACTCTGTCTGCACAAAGTTAGCCAAAGAATGCCCAGCCTTACTTAGAGAGGGAAACTGTGGTATGTCATGTAATGTTTTCGCAGTCAGAGCTTCTGGAGTCAGTGGGGCTTGCTTCTTAGCATACCAATGTTGCTGATCCAGAACAGCAAGAGAAAGGTGGGAAAATTGGTGCCATGATGGCTCAAAACAAGTCTAGAACACCTGCCCCCTTGTGTCTGCAGTCCCTGTCACATTCTGAATTGAAAAAGTGTTCCTCCAGGCAGCTCCAGGCATTTGAGCTGCATTCCTCCATTTGCTGTCAGATCTTGCCTCAAGTATAATCAGGGTTCACCCTCTAGACCCCAGTTCCTGCTTCTTTCTTAGTTGTCTGCAACACAGGAGACTCTCTTTAGTTTTCATGCTAAATGGTATCAGCCCCACTTCTTACATGCTAACCAGTCTGATTGGGAGTTAGAGAAGAATTTCTCTCTCTCAGCTGGTTGTTTACCATTTTTTGTTGTTGTTCTCAGAGAGAATGTCTCAGACATTTAGTCTGGGCTAGGTTCACGTGCTTAAAGACAGGGAATATTGAGGTATGGAAAACTTATCAATATATATGCAAACTCTACCATTAAGTGACATCTCTAATGCTGAACACAAGAACAAAAATTTGTGAGGTGACTTCAAACAATAAAATATGAGATCCACCAAAAAAGTCGAGTGATGCATCTTGGCCTTGAGAATAGGACTGGATTTTGTCCCTCTATCTCTCTTTTTTAATTTTAATTTTTATTAATTACAGTTCATTCACTTTGTATCCCCATTGTAGCTCTCCCTTCTTTCCTTCCAACCCCACCCTCCTTCCCCCTTCTCTACCTATGTCTCTCCCCCAGTCCACTAGTAGAGGATTCCTCCATCTCTTTTCCAATATGTCCCTATTCCAAGAAGTAGGCTGTGAGGACAGGAAGCAGCAAAAGACAGGAAGATCTCCTGTTTGAGGTGGAAGAGAGCTCGTCAGCAGCTTTATCTCTGGGGCAGATTGTCCACTCAGTGACTTCAAGGTATTAGTTATCACAGTGGTACCTGGTAAGCAAAGACACCTTTGCAGTGCACCAAGGGAGGAAGAGGGAAGGATGGCTGTGGCTCCTTTTTCAGGCTTGATACTTTAAAGATGAAACAATCTATAACATCTCATGTTTCTGACATTTAGCAAATGAATGTAAATGGGGTGTTTCATTTTCTCAGTTTCTTTGTTGTAATGGTTTAGACATGGCTAGAAACACTTTTCTGTCAACCTGTGTGTGCCAGTAAGTTTTTGGCACCTTGACACAAAACTAGAGTCACCTAGGAAGAGGGTACCTCAATCGAGGAACTGCCTACACTACAGGCATGTGTGTTGGAAATTTTCTTTTTGTTTCTAACTTATTTTCCTTACGTTTTGTTCAAACAATATAGTTTAAACATATTCTTTTTCCCCTTGACCTCCTTACCCAATCAACTCATGTTCTTTCTCTCTATATAAAAAAGAATAAAAATCAAAACAAACATAAAGCCAAAATAGCCAAAACAAAAAATAAAAGCACACAAAAATCATGGAGTCCATTTTGTGTAGACCAGTTACTTCTGAGCATAGGGCCTGCTCTTGAGGGTGGTTGGTGGTCAGTGCCATTCTGTTGGAGAAAACAGACTTTCTGTCTCCCATCATGTATAAATTGCAAATAGCTTTTGGTTAGGGGTGGGACTTTGCATGTTCTTCTCTATGTTGGGATTTTGTCTGTCTTGAACCTGTACAGTGTACCTTGTGCTTTTTCTCTGTGTTAATTACTACCTACTGCAAGAAAAAGCATCTCTGCTGGAGGTTGAGAGATACATTAAGATGTGGGTAAAACAATTAGGAGCCATTAAAAGTAAAAACCAGAATTGCTAAAGCAGTCCTGTACAACAACAGATCATCTGGAGGTATCTGCATCCCTGATCTCAAGCTGTACTACAGAACAATGGCTGCTCTTTCAGAAGGGTTTGAATCTCAGAACTCAGGTGGCAGCCTTAGCATCACATAGCTTACAGCTCTCATATCAGGGGATGGAATGCCCTCTTCTGGCCTCTGAAGACACTGCACAAACACGGTGCACCGATATACATGCAAGCAAAACACACACACACACACACACACACACAATAAAATTTAGAGCAAGTCTTGAAAATTGTTAAGAAAATAAGCTGAGAAAGCCCTGGAGAG
Source organism: Pachyuromys duprasi (assembly GCA_028658305.1). Lineage (NCBI taxonomy): Eukaryota > Metazoa > Chordata > Mammalia > Rodentia > Muridae > Pachyuromys > Pachyuromys duprasi. The sequence goes on from CM053742.1 coordinate 38,791,794, forward strand.
CAAGGCAGTAAGCAGCCTTTCTCCATGTTTCCTGCCTGTGCTTCTGTTTGCATCCCTGTCCTGATTCCTCTCAGTGACAGAGTGTGCTGAGGAAGTATACCATAAAATACTCTGCCTCCTCTTTAAGCTTCTGATTTCTGGTCATGTGTTTACCACAGCAGTATAAAGCAAGCCAGGACACAGTGACATGCAGAAAAGTACCCTCGTCAAAGACAGCCATGTCCTAATGATATGATGGTGCATTCTTTCACTAAAACTCTGAATGTGTCCTCAGATAGGGGTTCTTGACTATATTATCTATGTTAACAACCTATGATTATGAGACAATAAGAAGGAAGAAGATCAGTGTTAGAAGCAGATCTTAGACTGATTTTAAGGCCAGGCTGGGAGCCACACAATGCAGGTGCCCCTGGAAAGTGAAAAGAACAAGAAAAATGCTTTCTCTCTTAAAGTTCCCAGAAGAGTGGTTGTCAACCTTCCTAATGCTGCAATCCTTTAATAGAGTTCATCATGTTGTAATGACACCAACCATAAAATTATTTTCATTCTCTTTCAAAAATGTAATTTTAATACTGGTATGAATTGTAATGTAAACATCTAATATATAGATTATCTTAGACAACTGCTGTGAAAGAGTCATTCAATCCCCAAAGGACTCACAACCCCCAAGTTGAAAACTACTGTTCCAGATACCAGTAAACTTAGCCAGCAAACAGACAGACAGACAGACAGATAGACACAGAGACAAACAGACAGACAGAGAGAGAGAGAGAGAGAGAGAGAGAGAGAGAGAGAGAGAGAGAGAGAGAGAGAGAGAGAGCGCACAAGAGAGCCTGGCATGGGTTTTCTGAAGCCTCAAAGCCCACTGCTAATGACACACCTTCTCTAAGGAGACCATAATCCCTAACCCTTCTCAAACAAGGCCAACACTTCTTGTTAGAGGAGATGCCTCTAACTGTCACTCCTTACTACCTATGGGGTCATTATGATTCAAATCACTACAATGAAGTAGGAGGAAAGAGAATGCAAGAGGAGAGAAGAGGGGAGTTTGAAGAGGGAAGATGAGAATAAAATAGAAAGAATGAGGTGGAGGGGGAAAGAAGGGAACGGGAGGAAGGAGGATAGAAGAGAGAATAGAAGGGATGAAAGAAGAAAGATAAAGACTGAAGAGAAAAGGAAAAATTAAGGAAGTGGGAAGGTAATGGGGTAGGGAAGAAAAGGCATGAAAGTACTGGAAGGGAGAAAGAATATGGAAGAAGAGCAAGGATGGAAGAGATGTGAGGGTCAAAGAGGAGGGAGAATGAAAAAAGAGGATTGGAAATGGGGAACAAAGAGTTAGAAACAAGAGAGAGGGAAAAAAACCTTGACTGTAAAAACAGAGAAAGAAATAAGGTAGAGGAAAGTCAAGGGAAGAAAGACAAATGGAATGAAGGGAATAGAAAGAGGAGATAGGAGAGAAGAAGACAGGGAAAGGAGGAGGGAAGCAAGAGGGATGAAGAGGGACAAGAGACATGGAGGAATGAACTGGGAAGAAGGAGCAGGGAAGAGTAAGTTAGAAAAAGCAATAGCCAAGGGGAAAAAGAAGGGGATGCTGGATGGAAGAGTGGAGAGGGGGAAGAAGGATGAAAGATGGCAGCAGAAAGAGAAGAGAAGAGGGCAGAGGAAGGTGGAAGAAAGTTGAAAAAAAAGTGGAAAGTGGAGGGAAGTGGAAAAGGGAGGAAGGCAGGTTAGTTTACTCTGTAGGTCTTCTTGTGGAGTCACCAGGAATTGGGACTGTTGGAGAGAGATTGGGAAGTGTGGCCTTGTTGGAGGAAGTGTGTCACTGGTGGTAGGCTTTGAGGTTTCGAAATCTCACACCAGTACCACCACCACCCCTCCACCCTCTGGATCATGATGTAGCTCTCAGTTACTTCTCCAGCAGCATGAATGCTACTGTACCCTCTTACCATGATGATAATGAATTAAATCTCTGAAATTGTATGCAAGTACCCAATTAAATACTTTCTTTCATAAGAGTTGCCTTTTGCATGGTGTCTTTTCACAGCACATGGAACAACAGAATGTTGACTAAAGTCTGACTCACAGTAGGTCCAGTGAGTCCATGAACTCATCCTGTGGTTATTTCTCCAGCCCTAGAAGGTATCATTGGGATCGAGATACTTAGAAATTGGCAGGATCTCCACATTGGTTCCCTGACCTGTGGAGTGGGGGCTATTGTGTTTGAAAAGGATGACTGGGAGCCTTTACAGTTGCCTCTGCCAGAGAAAATAGTTAATCAAAAACAGTGTTGTGAATTCGAGTCAGCCTGGTCTACAGATAGAGCTCTAGGACAGCCAAGGCTACACGGAGAAACCCTGTCTCAAAAAAATTAAACAAGAAAAAAAACCAACCAAACAAACAAAAAGTATCGTATTTCTGGAGGAACTGCAAAAATTAGTGCCACCACCATCAAGCGACTTGAAAGATGTAGAGGTGGTTGTTCCCACCACATTTTCCTTTAACTCTATCTTGCCAGTGCAAAAACAAACAAAACAAAACAAAACAAACAAAAACATCAACACCAAGAAAAACCAAACCAAACCAAACCAAAACAGATGAATCATGGGAGTGATAGTTGATTATTTAAGTACTCTATCAATTAGTGACTCCAAGAGAAGTTGCTGTACCAGATGTGGTATCCTTACTTGAGCAAATTAACACATCTCCCGGTAGATGGCATATGGCTATTGATGTAGCAAATGCCCTTTCCTTGGTATCTGTCCATGAGAACCAGAGGTGGCAAAGCCCTTTCAGTTTTACCTCAATGATATATTTACTCTCCAGCCCTGTGTCACAATTTAGTTTGTGGGAATCTTGATCATTTGTCTCTCCCACAAAATATCACATTGGTCCACTATATTGACATTATGCTGATTGGACCAAATGAGCAGGAAGTAACAACAATTTTGGATCTGTTGGTAACACATATGTGTACCAATGTATGGAAAATAAACCCAATGAAAATTCAAGGGCCTTCTACCTCAGGTAAATTATTAGGAGTACAGTGATATGGGGCATGCAGAGGCAGAGACATAATTGTATGTCAAGTTGAAAATGGTTATATCTGTGATGGCTATTGTGGGTTATCAACTTGACTACATTTAAAATGAGCTAAAACCAAAATGGCTGGGCACACATGTGAGGTATTTTTTTCTTAGTTAAATCATTTGAATTGAGAAGAACTGCTTCTAATCTGGATCTTTGAGATGGGAAGATAGAGCTTAAATCTAGATCTTTTGATGTTGAACAATCCACTGTAAATCTGGGCCATGCATTCCGCTGGCAGCTTATATAAAGGGTATAAAACAAGAAAGCTTGCTCTCTTTCTTTGCTGGCTTGTTCTTACTCTTGCTAGCAAGTCCATTCTTTCACTGGCATTAGGTTTCCAGCATATACTGAAGACCAGCTGACTCCACACATCCAGACCTGGGAAGTGAATAACTACTGTATTCTTGGAACTTCCATTGGTAGACAGCCACTGTTGTACTATCTAGACCACAAACTGAAAGCCATTCCAATAAATTCCATATATATATGTATATATATATACATATATATTCATACATATGTATATAGTTCATATATGTATATATTTCTTTTATATATAATGTTCATACACATTTTTTTCTTTAGAGAACCATGACTAATACAGACTGTGGCCTGGGTCCCTCTGTTGAGCATATGTGTAAACTCCCTCAGTTTTTGCATGGACTGAGTGGGATGTTCAATGTGAGTTTTTGCATGGACTGAGTAGGATGTTCATTGTGTGTTTTTGCATGGACTGAGTGGAATGTTGAGTGTGGGGACCTGAAATTCTTTTCATTTCCTCCAGAGGGCAGCACTATCAAAACCACAAAATTGTCTTCAGCATAAACTGTCTAATGGTCTGCTAGAATTCAGGCCCACCTACAGACAATACCTACTTGGATGAAACATCAATACTAACAGCATAGTTGCTATAGATTAGAGACATGGAAAGCACTCCATTGTGGTAATTGTGACTACTCATAGCCGACATTTTAGCAACGAAACACCCACTGATAATATAAAACATGTGAGAGAGATGGCTAGGCACCTAAAAGTGCTTGCTGTCCCTTGAGAGGATCAGAGTTTGGTTCTTAGCACATACGTCTGAAGGCTCACAATCTGGACCACCAGCTCTAAGGTATCTGAGGCACTTCTCTGGCCTCAATAGGTACTTGCATATGTGAGGAGAAAGTTAATACTTGGGTAATATCTGGTCTTTGTAATGGCTCCTTCTGCTTACTGTAGTCAGCTCTGAACCAGACATAGTGGCCACTGGTTGCATCATAAAACTTTGAGGGTTCTAAGTTCATTGTGCATCATTGTAACTCCCTTTAGAACTGATCAATCAGGATATGAGACACAGACAACAGTCTCACAGGAAACTTTGCCTTCCATTCATTGTGTCATCAGCACCCACCCCCCCCCCGCCGCTTTCTTTTCCAGAGGTGCTTCAGTGGTCTGAGAGATTAAAATTATCCTGACAAACAGGTAACATGGTGGGTGTTTTTGTTGTTCAATCATCAAACTCATCTGTTGAATAAGTTGTGATTAGGTTGGGTACTGGGGAAGGAGATTGATGGTTTTGTGTTTAAGCTGATAAGAGAAATGCTCCTATAAAGAACGGACTGGGGAGCTGGAGAGATGGCTCAGTTAGTTTTCATTAAGGGTGTAGCTCCTTGTAGGCTGACCATGCCCACAGTGGATGGATTCTCAAGAGTATATGGAGGTGGGCGTGGTGGCCCATGCCCGTAAACCTAGCCCTCAGGGAGGCAGAGGCAGGAGGATCTCTGTAAGTTAGAGGACAGCCTGGCCAACAAAGGGAGGGTCCAACCCACTGTGGGGATGCCAGTCCTGGGTAGATGAACCAAAGATGTATAAGACAGCAAGCTAAGTAAACCAGTAATCAGTACCCTCCACTGTGTCTGCCTAAGTCCTGCCTTGCTTGAGTTTTTGCTATGACTTGGTTGACATTTTAGATGAGATAAAGCCTTTCCTCTTTAAGTGCCTCTTGCTCATAATGCTTATAATAGCAATAAAACCATAATTAAGACAAACACCAAACCAAGAGAAATTGGCTTATGAATTCTAAGTAATTCTAAACAGTGAATGCTTTCAGGGCTCTCTTCAACAAAGTTCTTAGACACAAAGTTGCACCATGTAATCTTCTGGAAGAAGTGGCTGAACAGATGAGGCACAAGGGCTTGGGATAATTCTGACTGCTTCAACTTTGTGAAGATGAGAAAAAAAAAAAAGAACTATAAAAGGAAGCCAGAAATGCACAGGGAGGGGAGTTCTAGGGTATCTTTTTGGAAAACTGGAGGATGAAGTTAACAGTATGAGAAATGCTGCCATGGCTTGAGGAGAAAGAGAAACTTTTATTCAGAATTGGAAAAAGCAAAGTGCAGTTTAAAAAAATCAAAGATACAACATACATCTTTATTCACAAACTGGAAGATAATCAAAAGCAATAAGAGGACCAAAGAAAGAAACAGGAAGTGATAGTCAAAGTGTGGATAAAATACAGAAAAGTATAGAAATTTCTACAAAATGTGTCCTAGTTAAAATAAGAAGAGAAAGCCAGGAAAAGCAACAGAAATAGTGTTGTCATGAGTTATTAATGTTCATTATTGATTTATCTTTTATTTAAACAGCAGTTATTCCTAAACTAGCTGTATACCCAAATCACCACACAGAGACTAGGATGTATTTAGTTAACCTAGAGCAGAATGCTGGACAATAATTACTTCATCCTAAATCTCCAAGCCCACATAGCTTCCTCCCATTCAGATTCCCCATATTATACTTGCTTTTAGTCAAATCTTAGGTCCGTTCATCTCTCCTCATGCTTCCAAGTCCTCTCTTGAGGATCGCTGTTCTCCTACTTCTCCCACTTGCTTCCTTCTCCTCCCCTCTGGAACAAGATGTCCCACCCAATTCTCTCCATTGCACAGCATTGGCTCATTGTTTTATTAAAAATACAAAGAACAAGTGGTGGCATGTTTACAAAACTTGAGACAGGTGATGCTTAGAATAAACATCACAATGCAATGTCCAAATTGAAACCAGATAGTGGGGTAGAGAAATTAGCATATCAATGAACAAGGGTAAATTGTATACATTCCACAAAGACATTATACCAACAGAGTGTCAATAGTATTTTATTCTAGAAAGTTACATCTTGCTAAAGAATTTTGGAAGAACTGTTGAGCATTGAAAAGGAGCTAAAGGGCTGAAAAAAAAAAAAAAAGGAAACTGCTGCCGCTGCTGAAAGCTCCTGGTTTCCAGAAAAAGATTTACATATATGTGAACTGAAATTGTGCATAAATGGGCCAAGTGCCTTTAAAAGAAGTCATGTTCTATTGCTGTGAAGACACACCATGCAATTCTAATAAAAGAAAGCCAACCTACAGGCATACGTGGAAAGTACAGGGGCCCCACGGTTCTCTACTCTCAGATTTGGTCCTGCAGGTTAGCCTGTGGGGCCCACTATCTGGCTGCTAGAGCAGAGAATCCCTGGATCTGAGGCTAAGCACTTGAAGTCAGGGCACACGAAAGTGAAGGGGGCCCATCAGTAAGGTCCACTGTCTGGCCACTAGAGCAGAGGGTACCTGGACCTGGGGCTAGGTACTCACTGCCTGGGGCATACAACATGTTAGTAAAGATTCCTTAAAGATGTAATCAAAAGAGGAAACCAGGGCAGGAGAGATAGCTCAGATGTTAAAAGTTCTTGCTGCTCAATATGAGACCTCAGATCCAGTCTTGGCACATACACTGGGAGGCTTATAAGCACCTCTGCTTCCAAGGGGTTCAATGACCATCTTTAGCCTCTGTGGGCACTGTCACAAACATGCACACACACAGACAGACACACAAAAATACAAATATCACCTCTTAATAAAAGAGAAAATATAAGACCAACGGCCTTCAGGCCACTGGTACATATCCCACACAGGGCTTTTTCCACCTGGAAATAAGGAATAAAGAAATGAATGGAAGAGAATAGAAATGCAAAATGTTTGAGGGGAATGTGAGTATATCCCATCACACCACAAAAAAGTTGATTAGCCGTGTTCTTTAAACATCACCAGCTTAGTCATACTGTTTATTGTTTCATATGTGAATCAAGAAATAGTAAGTTTCTTATAACATTGTCAGCATTTCTTGTATCTACTAAGAATGTATTTCAGGTATATACTGGCCTAGTATTGATATAAATGTTATTTAAATAAGTTTATGTCACTAACATTCAATTAAAATAGTCAAACTAGTTCACAGATTTTTGTTATAGCACAGAAAAAAAAGGACTTTTAATTTTTTTGTAACTTACAAACAAGTCAACTTGATTAATAAAACTGGATTTTTTAAAGCTATACTGAAATAATTTAGTACATTTTTAAGTTTAACAAATTGGTAGTTTGTTACCTATTGCATTTTTGTGCAATAAAAACTTTGTATTTGTTTGAAGTATTCTTTTGGTTTATATAGAAAAATTTATTTTAAAGGTATTGTTTTTTCCCCCCAGGCATTGAGCATTTATATCTACTACCGTGGTCTCAGCAATGAAACTAAAAACAATATAACAGCATATAATAAAGGGAGGTGTAGCGACCCACTTGCCGTTACAGGGTTGGTATAACAGGTATCTTTTTAATAAATGATTATTTTTATTTTTATTTTTATATCAATCAGAGGTTAGGTACTTTGCATCCCCGGTGTAGCCCCTTCCATCTTTCCTTCCTACTCTCCCCATCCCTCCCTCATCTCCTCCCCGCCCACTCCAAGTCCACCTACAGG
>CM053742.1:38800153-38822989 GCA_028658305.1 Pachyuromys duprasi
TTTCCGTTCCTTGGAGCCTGCAGTCTTCTTTTTCATCTATTCCAATTATTCTTAGGTTTCGCCTTTTCATGGCATCCTTGATTTCTTGGATGTTTTGTGTTTGGGACTTTTCTAATTTTATTTTTTCCTTGAGTGAGGAATTCATTTCAGCCAGCGTATCTTCAGCTCCCGAGATTCTCTCTTCCATCTCTTGTATTCTGTTGGTGATGCTTTTTATCGTTTCCTTCATCTGATTTACTGTGTCTCCTATTTTTTCTGTTTGTTTCCTCTCTGTCTATCTTTAATTGTTCCTGTATGTGGGCAGTTAAATCCTTCTTAATTTCTTTGAGGGCCTTTTTCATTTCCTCTTTTTGTTCCTCTAATATCTGCACAATCATAGCTTTAATATAATTTTCCTGTGTCTCTGCTGAATTAAAATCTGTATTGCTTTTGGGTGTTTCTGGTGGGGCCATGGTGTACTGATTATTGTTGGGTGAGTTCTTACGCCAATTTCTGGGCATTTGTTTATATATAATCAAGGAGCTGTTTGTGCTTTAAGGCTGAACTTCAGACTTTAACTGTCAATCTCTTGTGTCAGGAGTATTCTTCAAGAAGATCAGGGAGTTCTAGTGGTTTGATAGTGTGTGTTGTTGCCTCAGTTGAACTCTGTTGTGGGATCTGTGTGCCCGTCTTCGTGCTCTGTGCTAGAAGCTGTGAGCACCGCAGGCTGGTCTCCCCTCTGGTCTAGAGTTTTGCCTCCTCTCTGTGCCAGAGACTGAGTGTCCCCATTTGATATGTCCGCTGGGGGGCGCTGCTCTGGTCAGGAGGCTCCACGCTCTGACCTGGGCTTGCTGCTAAGGGCTCTCTTCTGGACTGGAGTCTTGGCGCTTCCTTCTGGTTCAGGGGCTGTGCACCACAGTCTGAGATGGTATTTGGGGGCACCTCAGTCTGGACCTGATACTACGAGTCCCAATCCTGGGTGGTGGCTGGGTGTGCCTAGGGGTGTGGGTCTGACCGGTGTAGCCTACGGTATCTCGGTGAAACTCAGTCTGTCCCGGGTGCTGTGTGACCCAGACCGAAGTGGCAGCTGTTGGCACCGAAGGTTGTGTGCCCGCCCAGTGCAGCCTGCGGTATCTGGGTGAAACTCAGTCTGTCCCGGGTACTGTGTGACCCAGACTGAAATGGCGGCTTAAGTGCCCAGTGTGGCTGTGCGCACCCTGTCACCTGCCGGAGTGTTTCCTGGGAATCACTGGGTGTCCCTTGGACTTTTCCACTTGATTTCCCCACCGTAGGAATTCCACTCACCTGGCAGTTGCAAAGGCTGGTGTTTTAGGACCGAGGTCTCAGTCTCCCGGTCGCTGTGCCTACATTACTGTCCTGCTCCTCAGACACAGTGTCCTCCTGGGGCAGCCATCTTGGATCCTCTCTCAAAGGTATTGTTAATAAGCACTATTAATTATAAAAGTGACATCTGTTAGGTTTTCTTCACCTATTCCAAATATACCTTCAGCCTTTCTAGAATCCATATATTTATAAAATATTTGTGTCTTTGAATTAATATAATTAAAATAAATTTTATGTACAAGCCCAGGCTACACAATAGCTAGAAATCTCTTTTCATTTTAAAAGATTTATTTTCTTTTTATTTGTTCTCGTGTGTGTGTGTGTGTGTGTGTGTGTGTGTGTGTGTGTGTGTGTGCATGCATGTGTGCTATATGTGTGCAGTGCCCAAGGACATCAAAAAAGCTGGAGGCACAAGCAGTTTGTGAGTCACCTTCGGTTTTATGAACTGAACTTGGGTCTTTTGGAAGAACAACATGTACTGTTGATCACTAAGCCATTTCTCCCATCACAACTTGAAGAATGATGACAAAGAAGAATGAAGTAGGACAGATTTTGCACAGTAGATTTGAAGGCTTACTATACAACTATAGTAAGTAGTCACCAATAAACAGTAAAACCGCTCTGTCTGGACAGATGTATACAAATTGCCAACTAACTTTTCATACAAAGCACAGAAGCAATTCAATGGAGGAAAGATAGAACTCTCAATGAATGATGCTGAGGCAACTGGACACGGTGGTATTCTTGGTTGTGAATTTGATTACATCTGGAATTGACTAAAACCCAAATAACTGGGAACACATTTAATCTGGATCTTTCAGGTGGAAAGATCCACCTTTAATCCGGGCCACAACTTCTGTTTTCAGTCTACAGAAAAGACATGAAAGAAGGAGGCTTGGGATCATTGCCTGTTTGCTATTGCTCTAGCTGATAAGTCCATTCTTTCACTGGCATCCACTTCTTCAGGATTCCAGCATATACTAAAGACTAACTGAGACATCCATCCTCATAGACAGAATAACTACTAGATTCTTAGACCTTCCATAGGTAGATAGCCTTTGTTGGACTAGTCAGACCACATCCTGTAACCATTTTAATAAAATAAATTATATATAACCCCTATATATAGTCATATATATATATATATATTCATTCTATAAGTTCTGTTTCTCTAGAGTCCTGACACATACACGTGCCTATAGGTAGAGCAGTAAGCTTCAGCCTCAAGTTCATACTGTTCACACTTGCAGGAGGATGACTTTTGGTTCTGGCGCTGCCATCTCTGTTCTGATTTGATCTGTCTTGAATAGATTCATTACTTTCCTGCACACTCAGCATGTGAGTGTGGAAGTACCCATCCTCCTTCACCTTGCTCATCATCACTTCCTGTAGGAAGAGCTTTAGTCTGTTGGGAGACACTGATATACATCTTCGAGCAGGAGAGAGAAAGAAAAGAAAGTTAAATGACACAGATTCACTTGGCATTTATTACTAAAGAAAAATGAACAGATGTCTCTGTCTCCCCTTTAAATTCAACTGTCAAGTATTATGGTAATGCATTAATTCTGAGGTAGGGATCATTTCTCTCCTTTGTTTTTCCACATTGGATTACAGACAGGGTTTCCCTGTATAGCCTTGGCTTCCTGGACTTGCTTTGTAAACCAAGCTGGCCTAGAACTCACAGAGATCTGCCTGCTTCTGCCTCCTAGAGTGCTGGCATTACAGGCATGTGCCACTGCTCTCAGCTAAGGCTCTTTATTTTTTGTTGAACAATTTAGGAAAAGATAGTGCCCAGCTGATAGAAGCTCTGACAGTTTATTTGTGCATGTGTCCAATTTTCACAAATAGGGCATGTTTCTCTTTTGCATACATGTAACAGGAAATCCTAGTATTTAAGCTTCACTTAGTGGAAAACTACCTTCACATTAACTCTTTCACAATAAGTGAACTTTTTGTTTCATGGCCCCTTTAACATTTCCCATTTCCACTGTATTAACACGCACAGGAAGACAGAGGTAACATTAGAGGTCAGAGACCTCATTAGAGGAAAGGTAACCGAATGCATCTCAGTGAATATCTTCGCAAAATGGAAACAGGTTTGGGGGATGCACATCTCTGAACAGTTTATAAAGGCCCCTGTACAAATTTGTTCCTGTGTATTCAAGTGTGGGTTTAACCAGAAACACTTACAGCCACCTTTTTCTTGTAAGAGTTCAAATGACAGGGTTTTGTTGTTGTTGCTGTTGTTTTTGTTTTTTGTTTTAATACGAATGGTGATGATTAATGCTCTCACAGCTAGGAAGTGTCTGGATAAAAGTGACTAACCTCTGTCCAGATTTCACACTTCCTCAGAATATGACTCTGTACCCTCTAGGGTAAGGATAGCCTTGATGACCTCATGTTCCCAGAGGCTGGTGACCCAGCAGAAACAATGAAACTCCCAGGATGCAGCAGGTATGTGAAGACACGGTCCGTGTTTTATTGTCCAACCAAACACAGGAAGTACAGTGGCTCTTCTTAGATCTTCCTGTCAGCAGAAGCCAGTGTTTCTTTTAGGCTAAATGGCTCTTTCCCCAATATAATCATCACAGCAGTAGAAACCAGCAAGCTTTGGGTGTACAGCGATGGACATTACCATCTGAGTCTACATCACCAATTTGTCACTCTTCCTACAAAGGCCACTGTGACACCCACAAACGCTTTGCATGTGAGAAGCTTGTGCTTGTGCTCTCGTCAGCATTCAGCATTCGTGAGCAGCTACTTAACTAGCAGGTAGCTTTCAGAGCTTAGAAATGGCTGGGGTCATCTGGATTTGATCCTCTCTGAGGACAGGTTCTGACGAAGGATAGCTAGATAGAAAATACAAGAAAAGCTGGGTGGTGGTAGCACACACCTTTAATCCCAGCAGGGGCAGGAGAATCTCTGTGAGTTTGGGGACAGCCTGGTCTACAGAGTGAGTTCCAGGATAGCCAGTGGTATTACACAGAGAAACCCTGTCTTTTTTTTCTTTATTAATTACACTTTATTTACCTTATATACCTCTGTAGTTCCTTCCTTCTTCCCGTCCCAATCCCTCCCTTCCTCCCCCCTCTGCACCCATGTCCCTCCCCAAGACCACCACTGGGGAGGTCCTCCTTTCCCTCCCTCTGATCCTGGTCTATCAGATCTCATCAGGAGTGGCGGCATTGTCTTCCTCTGTGGCCAGGCAAGGCTGCTCCCCCATCAGGGTGAGGTGATCAAAGAGCAGGCCAATCAGTTCATGTCAGAGACAGTTCCTGTTCCCATTACTATGGAATCCACTTGGACACTGAACTGCCATAGGACACACCTGTGCATGGTACCTGGTTTGACCATCAGTCTCAGGAAAGAACCCTGTGCTTAGACCACTTGGAGAAACCCTGTCTTGAAAAGAAAAAAGAAAAAGAGAAAAGGAATGAGAAAGAGAAAAGCTCCCCTTCATTTTCCTGCTTCTGATTCTTATTCCTGACTGGTAAGCACTGAGAAACTTCAACAATAATAATCAAGCCATGTCAAAAAGAAGTGTAGTCTGCCTTTTGGAAACCCCACAGATGACATTATTAAACTTGGTTTATGAAGCCTGGGTATGGTGGCACACCGCACCACACCTGGGAGGAAGAAGCAGACAGATCTCCATAAGGTAGAAGCTAACTGGGTCTATACAGTGAGTTCCAGGACAGCTAGGGTTACATAGTAAGACTCTGCTTCAAAAAAGGAAAAAAAAAATCTCATAGGAGATCATTGAGATGGATCAGCTGGTAGGATTGATTACTGCTTTTACAGAGAATCCTCTTTCAGTTCCCACCACTCTTGCAGCTCACAGGAGCCTATATAACAGTGGTTCTCAACCTAACCCTTTCAAAGCAGTCACCTAAGACCATTGGAAAATCTGAGCGTTTAGATTATGATTCATAAAGGTAGTGAAATTGCAGTTATGAAGCAGCAACAAAAATAATTTTCTCATTGGGGGTCACCATGACATAAGCAACTGTAGAGAAAGGTTGCAGCATTAGGAAGCTTGAGAACCACTGCTGTATAACTTCAGATCCAAGTACCCAGCCACCTCTCCGGCCTCTTTTGGCACCTTCTCCACACACACATCACATCTCACACATGCACGTGTGGGAAAAAATTAAATCTTTAAAAAAATGTTTTCTGAGGGACTGGCAAGATAGCTCAATGGGCAAAGGAGATTGCCATTAAATCTTACAAATGGAGTTAGAAATACCTGGGACTCACATGGTAGGGAGAACACGGCTGGACAGATGTCTCAAAGGCTAAGAGCATTTACTACTCTTTCAGAGGACTCAGGTTCGATTCCTACAACCCACATGACACCAGAGTCACAACTGTCTAAAACTCCAGTTTCAAGGGATCTGGTATCTCTTCTGGCATCCTCAGATGCAGACGAATAATAAACATATGTGCATGGCAGATAAAACACTCATACATCCAAAATAAAAGCATAGACATCTTTTTTTAAAAAAAAGAAAGGAAGGATGGAAGGAGGAAGGGAGAGGGGAGAAAGAGAGAGCGTTTAATGCCTAGGCTGGTAGATCCTGAATCTCGGGAGGGGCTTATCCACCTCAACCTTTCTTTCCCGGGTCCTTGTTTGAAGGCACCAGCTGTTAAAGTCTTCTAGGGTCAGATTGCCAAAGTCTCTCTCTGCTTTGACAAGGTTCCCAGGTCCAGGGTAGGATCTTGGACAGGATGCAGAGCTGCCTTGTTGCTCTTTTTTAAAACATTAATTTATTTTTTTATTGATTACAGTTTATTCACTTTGTATTCCAGCTGTAGCCCCCTCCTTCATATTCTTCTAATCACACCCTCCCTCCCTCATCTCCTCCCATGCCCCTCTCCAAGTCCACTGGTAGGGGAGGTCCTCCTCTCCTTCCATCTGACCCTATCATATAAGGTCTCATCAGGACTGGTTGCATTGTCTTCCTCTGTAGCCTGGTAAGGCTGCCCCCCTCAGGGGGAGGTGATCAAAGAACCAGCCACTGAGTTCATGTCAGAGACAGTCCCTGTTCCCATTACTAGGGAATCCACTTGGACACTGAGATGCCATGGGCTACATCCGTGCAGGGGTTGTAGGTTATCTCCATGCACGGTCCTTGGTTGGAATATCAGTCTCAGAAAAGAACCCTGTGCCCAGTTTTCTTGGTTCTGTTGCTCTCCTTGTGGAGCTCCTGTCCCCTCCAGGTCTTTCTATCTCCCCCTTCTTTCATAAGTTTCCCTGCACTCTGCCCAAAATTTGGCTATGAGTCTCAGCCTCTGCTTTGAAATCTTGCTGGGTATAATCTTTCAGAGGCCCTCTGTGGTAGGTTCCTGTCCTGTTCCCTGTTTTCTCCCTCTTCCTATGTCCATCCCATTTGCCTTTCTGAGCAAGGATTGATCATCTCTGCAACCTTCCTCCCATAGCTACAGCTGAAACACTAACACCCACTCTTGAACTGGTGGACCTCTCTCATTTTCCTGAAGAATACTCAAGACGCCAGAGACAGACAGACCCACTTTGAAGTACAGACTCCAGGAAAAATCAGCGAAGTTTATGGATTAGTAGATGGCTAGAGGTCAGCATAAGAACACATCCAACAAAAATCAGGACATCATGGCTTAACCAGCAACCCCCAAAAGCAATGGATATTTTAACTCATCGGAAACACAGGAAAAGGATTATAAAGCTGTGCTTGTTGAGTTATTAGAGGCACATAAAGAGGAAATGAACAAATCTCTCAAAGAAATAGCCACACAAATGGATGCAAATAAAGAGGAAACGAACAAAGCTCTCAAAGAAATACAGCCAAATATACCACACAAATCATAAAGCAGAAATGAATAAAAAAATAGAGGCCATCATGGAAAGACAGGAATCCACATTCAAACAGATGAAGGAAATAGTGCAAGACATGAAAACAGAATTAGAATCAATAAAGAAAACACAAACAGAGAAAACCCTAGAGCTGGAGAACTTAGAGAAAAGATCAGGAACTGCAAAGGTAAGCATCACCAATAGAATACAAGAGATGGAAGAGAGAATCTCGGGAGCTGAAGATACAATGGCAGAAATTGATACATCTCTCAAAGAAAAAGTAAAATCGGAAACATTCCAAGCACAAAACATCCAAGAAATCAAGGATGCCATGAAAAGACGGAATCTAAGAATAATAGGAGTAGACAAAAAAAGAAGATTCCAGGAGACAAAGCACAGAAAATAGTTTCAAGAAAATCATAGAAGAAAAATTTCCCACCTGTTTTCCTGCATGCAGGACTGTAAAAGGGGGCTTCCAGCCAAAACTACAATTGGGTTGTAAAAGGGGTTTATTTGATCTGAGATTAGCTCCTGGGAAGGGGCAGGCCACTGGGAGGCCTCCACAGGCTAAAGAATACCTTTTCCTGCTTGTCCTAGGCTGACAGTTAGATCCTGAATGCTGTTAACTTGTTTGTAAATCGGTAAGAAAAAGGAAAGGGGGGAGAAAGCAAGCAATGACCATTCACTCACATGTGCTCAAGGGAAAAGACGGATGAAGTTAAGAACTTTAACTTCAACGAATTTCCACAAGCTTACATATGATAATGATGTTGATATTAGCCATTGTTCCCTCTCCAGAAACTGCAGCAAATTTAGGCTGCCAGTCCCATAGCATCAGCCCATATGTACACATAGACAAACAATCAGACATATAGACCTGTACATATTCATACACACATTCAATAAACAATACAAAAGGCGATCCTTATATACAGACAGACAATTGACATACACTCATGTAACATTTGTACAAAAAACAGACAGACATACATATTTACATGTAAACACATATCTATATACGTACTTAAACTCATGGATGAAACAAATTCCAGTCAGCTTTCGTTCAATGGGCTTCTATCACCATACTTCTGCCAATGGTGAGTGTGTGTGTGTGTGTACTATGCCACTGTTTATTGTATATCTTTTTATACCTTGAGAGAAAGCCCCCAGAAAAGGAATTACCTCATAGTCAAAAAGGTAGTTAATCACAAAACAGATGAGTTCCAAAATACAACAGGTTACATGTTTTAAAACTAAACATTTCTTATCTATGTGTCCATTATATAAATTTATAGTGAGTTCAGAGTGATAAAGGTTACAAGGCCTAAAAGTTAACAGGGTCTGAAAGTTACAAGAATATATATCTTTTCAATTAGAACTGACTTTCCTACACATTTTTCAGCTATCTTTGCAGTGATAATCTTATCTGTCTTTCATTCTGAGAAGCAAAGTAAATTTAAAATGACAGTATGTAATGCCATATGTGACAAGGTATAAGGAATTACAACAGAACAGTTTGTATATAATGACCTAAAGGCTTGTACTTAATTAGACATTGCTTATCATTTGGGTTCATGGGAAGTTTAAATCAACTTGACTATATTTATGGTGTATATCAGGGTGAGTAAAGGCTATCTGAGGCTACAAATCTGCCTTAAGCCTTTCTCCTAGTAAGGCATCTGGAGGTCCACTAAAGTTTTTATTGTAGCCATTAACTTTCTTATTTGTTTATTTAACTTTTAAAATTGTTTGGCTCAAGTCAGGAATTCCATAATCAGGAATTAATTCATCTGAACAGCAGTAAGTACCCACAAAGCGACCATACCAGATTATAGAGAGATGCAGCCATGCACAAAGAATGAGTATTAGAGACTGGAAGCAATTCTGGTGTGTGTCATAGTACAGACCTTGCAAAATACCAGATCCGCTTCCAGAAAGCCCACCTGCCTAGTGAGAGCTTCTTTAACAGAGTGGCTCCTGACACTTGTCAGTAGTTGTATTTTACAATATTTTTAGACACACACACACATATATATATGGAAACCAGACATGGTGGTTTTCAAGAGACAAAGGCAGGTGAATCTCTGTGTTTGAAGCCAGCTTGGTCTACATACCAAGTACCAGGCCAGCAAGGAATACAGAGTGAGACCCTGTCTCAAAAAATGTATGCTTTATAAAGAACCAGAAGAATGAAATCTGAAGTTTCTTGCCACACATACACAAAAAATGATGTACTAATTACCCTGAGCTGATTATCGTGTATGGAATAATACATGTGTGGAATTACATCACATTATATTTCATAAATATGTAAATGTTAAGAAATAATGCAAAATAAAAATATAAAGTAGAAAAATAAGAAATAATGCCAAATTTTAGGATAAAAATAGTTTTTAACAAAACAGATAAAGCTGGGGTAGCAAATCAAGTCAGAACCAAAGAGAATATATCCGAGGGCTCCTTTCAACACTGTTTTGTGTTCACAGTCTAAGAAGGAATACAACACGAGTCCCAGAACCTTATAAATTGGACTTCTCTGGGAGCAACCACACTTTTTAAGCAGGGAGGAAAACTATCCCAGTTGTTAAAAATAAGAAATATGTTGACAGCTGCTTTTTTTTTTTTTTTTTTTTTTTTTTTTGTACATAAAGCTTGTCTCTTTTTATAGCTCGGAGGTTAAAAAGGGAGAAGGAAAGAACCACCTAGATTTCCACCCCCTCGCCCTTCTCTACCCTGCCTGCTTCATTGAAACCTAGTGTGGCTCACAAATAACCTGAGGAGGGCTGAGAGCCATAGCAGGAGCCATACAGACAAGCCCCCAAATAAAGAAAGAGATAAAGGGGAATTGAAAATCATCATTCCCCCTACCCTTTAGCTGCTTGTTTTTTCTTTTTTTTTTCCCCCACTCTTTCTGATTGAAGCTCAGATCTCCTACATGTGGGCAAGCTCTCTAACAGTGAGTATCCCCAGCTTTCTTTTTACTTAAAAAAAAAAATGACACATAGCTGGGCTTGGTGGCACACACACCCGTGATCCCAGAACTGGGGGGAGGCAGAGACAAGCTGATTGCTGTGAGTTCAAGGCCACCCTGGTCCACAAAGCAAGTCCAGAACACCCAAGGCTACAGAGAAAACCCTGTCACAAAAAACCAAAAGCAAAAGAGAGAGAGCAACAGTTCCCTAAGTTGTCTAGTGGGACCCTGACCTCACTATGGCCCAGGCAGGTTTTGAAATTCTTATCCTCCTGCCTTAGCCTTCCCGGTAGCTGTGTTTGCAAGGTCTGTACCCCAAGGCCTGGCCCTCTTAACTAATTTATATAGTAGCCTAGGAATTCCCTTTCAATGAAACAGTTTGGGAAAACTGAGGTATTTAAAGATCCCTGCCCATAGCTAAGTGGTAGAGCATTTGCCCAGTATGCATTAGGTTGAGGGTTCCATCCTCAGCCCTGCAAATAAAATGAAGTAAAACTACCCATTCCAGAAGCATCTACAAGGGGGAAATCTCATGAATTTGTGACATTTGTTTGGAGAGGACCAGCTGTAGAAGCCACTGATTCAGTTTTGAATTCTAGTCCCTTTCCTGGGTGCGACCTGCTTTAGATTGGCCAAGCTGTCAAAAGTCTCTGAGCCTCGGTTTATTCTTCTCTCCCAGGAATTAGAACAATGTCTACTTCTGAACATCATGCCGATTAGATGAGACAAGTCTTATGAACCCATCCATGTCATTACTGAGTATTAATGTTTCATAAATGTCAATGGAGCAAGGAGACCTGAGACATGATAACGTTGGATTCCTTTAAAAAGAAGGGACTGTCACAGTCCAACCTAAGGCTACTTTTTGACCCCTCAGGTTAACCACTGAAACTTTGTTTCCCTGACTCATTGCTGTGCTGTCCGGCCCTCCTAGGTGGAAAGTTGTTCTCCCTACAATTACTGAAGGGCTTTCAAAAAGAGGCTGGGCTTCAATGTTTCCCCAGATGGAACCTGCCCTTGTCTTTGCTCACAAAGAATTTTAAAGTGTAGAAGATGAGCTTATTTACTAAATAAATACGTATGTTTGGATATGTTTGTCTTCTCTCTCCCAGATGCCTATTCCTCCTCCCCTGCCTGAGGGCTTCAGGAGTGCAATGGACTGTGGGATAGGAAAATACAAGTTATTGCTCTTCTTGGACTCACAAATTATTTACAGAACACAGGATTTACAGTCAGGAAAGATTTTTTTCCACACTATGGGGCAAATCCTAGATGCTCTCTATGTATACAAACCTCCTTTCCAACAGTTATGAAAGGATATTTTAAACTTTAAATGAGAGCCTTGTTCACAGGACATTCTCTGCACTGAATTCCAATCAAAGCACCACATTGAAAGCAAGGAGATCACATGGAATCACCACCTTTGAGTGGCGACTTTTCCTCAGCTGAGCTGTGACTCAGGAAGTTGGTGAGGGCCCTTTGTATCCATGATTCACTCTCTCAACTCTTTGTATGTCAGAAAGCCAGGCATAACTTGTAATAGATATCAGAGGGTAGAATTCTATCCAGGCTCAGGTCTGTTTGGACAGTTCCATATAGAAGTCCAAGTTTAAACTCTGCCCTCCATAGACGTTATCGTGTTCCAACAGCCGCTGTCCACCAGCTGCCTAACCAGCTGCCATCAGGCCAAAATTACTCCCACCTTCAGGTCTCCACCTCAGGACATGATAAGCATACTCCCTGAGGCTCCGTCTCTGACCAGTGAGCTGCAATTACAAAAACTGGAAGTCAGCTCCTGTCTTCATCCATATATATATATATGGGATAGCAAAGGGGCAACTTTCAGCTATCCCCTACTCTCTGCACATGTGGAATGAGGTAAAACAGAAAAGTTTACTAAGTCAGATCCCCAGAACTAGATCCAGCTGGAAAGGATGTGAATATGAAACCAATCTCTTGATTGGTTAAATGTGTTACAAATGCCTGGCTTAATGGTTCTCTTTAAAATAATTTTAAAGTTTCTAAGTGCAGCATGTAGAGTGGAATTCTTGCCTCTATCCCAGTTCCTTGTTTTTATTTGTAGAGAGGCTATTTTGCAGAATTTGTGGGTAAAGAGGAATTGGGGTGAAAGTGAGGTTAGGAATTCATAGGGAACAAGAGGTAAAGAATGAAGCCATTGCACTTGTGTTGACAGATCACCATGCAGATGATTACTTAAATGTATAGTAATTTTCCAGCAATGCAGTATGAAAATCAGCACATCCAACAGAATATTTCATACGTAAGAAAAGTCAAACCCATCTTCTGTCTGTGTGGCCATAAGTGGTATTTTTCTGGAAGGAAAACTTATTTGAAACAAGTATCAAAACAGAAGTGCTGCTTATGAGGGACATGGAGAAGCCATTGCACATATGGTTGGAGACCATCACCTATGAAGAGGATAATGCCTGGCCTCAAACCCTCTGAAGGCTAACATGCAGGTCCACTGCTCATGTTCATCTACCTGTATGTACAGGTGTCTTCACTTGTTTGCTTCCACAGCAAAAGCTTCTTTCATGAGTTACATAAAGAATGGAAGTAGAAAACTGGATCCATTGTATGGCCCCCTGCAGCTTGGTATCATGACAAGAGTGGGAATCCCAAAATGATGGATGGGATTATGTCTGGATAGCCATTGAGCAAGCAGCTCTCTGAGGCCAACAGTAGGATGAAGTTCTGTTTAAGACTCACAGATGAACAATTCAGGTGCTCTGAACCCAAAATGGGAGCCCCTCTAAGCTTCTATGTTATCTTGCATGGGACTTCTCAGTTTTTGCTTGTGACACTGGTAAGGGAAGGAGGTGTCTGGCTGCAACACCTGGCTAGGAAGGCCCTCAAGATAGAAAGGTGTCATGGAGGGCTGTGAGGGAAAGTTGCCAAGGTGTCAAACTATTCCCGAATGCCTGCCCACCATCTGTCTTCCCCCTCCCCATACCCCCCCCATTCACTTCAACATACATTCCTGTTGTATTTACTGAACACCTATTTCAGGCATGAGCCAGGGCAGGAGCATACAGAAGGCATTTGTTTTCTCTTCTCCCTCTCAATGGCTCTTCTCTCCTCCTCTCTCTCCCCATAATTCAGTGGTAACAGTGTTGGATGGAGGAATATTCAAAATTTGTCCCTGTAGGAGGCATCTGTGCCAGGAATTTCCGGCAACCCCCAAGGAGAATGGCAGATTGATGAGACTCTGGTTAGGACTAATTAGGGAGTGGAAGGAGGTGGGAGTAGGTGGAGACCGCAGCCAGCAGTCAGCATGAGCCCACTCTATAACTCCCATTGATGGGGTACTCAGTCTGTGCCAGGCCCTGTACATTCTGCTTCTCATACCTCCTGCAGTCTCACAGTCCTTTGCTGTCACTAATATGATGACACCCTGTTTTATATGTGGAACTTAAAGCCACTTGTTGGAAGGGACATGCCCAGGGCCACATCCGATGTGGTAGAAACTCCCATTCAACTTTGGTATCTGCTTAGTGTTTGTTTTCTTGGACCCTGGGGCACATGGAACTACATCCCTGGACAACCTGAGCTTTTGAAAATGCCCAGGCATAATACTTTAGTACCTGAGTGACTTCGGTTTGTCAGGATGATCCTGGAAGGAGCTTACACTATTTTTAAACAGATGTATAGCCTTGGAAGTTATTTAATAAGCATTACTATCTTCCTATATAAAATAAGCACAATAATAGCTCAATAATAATTAACAGGGTGGTGGGGATGATGAAATGAGATCATAGTTAAACTATTTAGTGTATTTCCTGATATATGAGTTCTGTTTGATGTGCAGTTTAGTTATGTGTCTATACTTAACAAAAATGAATTTAATTACAACTAACACTGGTTGAGTTGAGCCTTTATATGTTAGGTAATGTTCTAAATAAGCGAGGCACGGTGGCTCATACCTGTAAGCACAGCACTTGTGGGGTAGATACAGAAGGATTGCCACAAGTTCAAGACCAACCTGAGCTGGTCTTAAAATGGCAATTACTTATGTCCCATAAGGTAACTTAATTTACTCTCCCTTTCCTCTTTATCAATATCATTTCTCATCTGCCAAATCCAATTAACTAGATCTGGAAGTTCCAAGATCATGTACATATAGGGCAATCCAAACAAGAAAAAATGCCAGGCCTAAGTTAAAAGTCAACCTTATATGTTCACAAAGTCTTAAAGCAAAACCATACTCTTAGTCCTTGTACTTAAAATAATACATTGTACTTATAACTTGTTTTTAACACACACACGCACACACACACACACATACAGGTCTATAGTCTCCCATGAGCAAAATCCCCATAAGAGGGCCTAAAAAGAGAATTCCTTCCTGGAGATCCACTTCATTTCAAAAATAGTAGTGAGGTGGTTCTTTGCAAAGTGTTTTGGATTCCTCTGACAAATACAATTCCATCTATTTCTATACTCAGATTTTCCTCCCTCATTCTGTAGAACAGCCATTAACAAAGAGCCAGGGCAACTGCCATTCTGTGCCAAGAGATTGTCTTGCCATGTTCCAGGTGTATAAAAAACAAGAGTGTCAGTTACTGCCACATCTCCTATATGTGAGAACTTATTCTATTTCAGTACAGTGAGCACCTGCTTCAGTCATTGCCTGAGTGTGGACACACTAATCCCTGGCTTTACAAGAGATTTGCCTTCCATGTAACAGAGGCAGGATCTTCTCATGGGCCAGCACTTCTGGCTTTAATACCCCAGTCTTGATTTCTAACAGGTGGGTGCCACAGTTGTTCTGCTCTTAGTATGAGCCAAGTCCATGGCTCAAACAATAGAAGATTCTTCATAAAGAGCCTGTGAAACCACAAGATGCTAGTAGCGGGGGTGGGGGAATCAGTTCAACTTCTCTCTTCAACACTCCAATCTAGTGATTTTGATCAGGAATAAAGAATTTCTTAACCTTGTAGATAGCTCTCTCTCTCTTTCTCACACACATACACACACACACACACACACACAATTTCACTCTCTCTCAACATTATAATGTTTGTGAAAATCTCAGTGATATTAGAGCATAAGAGCTTCCTAGCTCTGGTTGTGTATAATTTGGCACTAATGAGGCGTCACCTCTGACTCAACCATTGGTTGTTGATGCTCCTTCCTTCCCTCCCATTCAAGCTTTTTTGCAGCGATACATTCACCTAGGCTTGGTAAGTGAAGCCCAGAATTCTTTATAAAGACATGAAGAAATCAGAAATAGATATGGTCCCTGTCTCCAGGTATAACAAGGACTATGTGATTGTCTACTTCCATGAGGTTTTGAGGATGTGTGCATTCTTTTTGCATCAATAAAATTTGTTGGATGAATGGACAGACAGATTCAGAGTTTCCATCTCTGGTGGCTTTGTAAAGAAGCTGAATGAGTTTCCTTTACCAAAATAAGATTTAAGGGATGCTTGGGAGATGGCTCAGTTGGTAAAGTCCTTGTTGCACAAGCTTGAGAACCTAAGTTCTGATACCCAGGACCCATGTTGAAAGCTGGCTAGCAGAGTGCCTGTAATTCCAGTGCTGGGGTTTTGGAGATAGGCAGATCCCCTGAGTTTGCTACACACATCTAGCCAAACTGATGATGTTCAAGTTCAGTGAGAAGCCCCATCTCAAAAACTAAAGTGGGTGTCAATTGAAGAAGACAGCCAATATTGATCTTTGGCCTCAACATGTATATACACATGTATACACATAAGATAGACAGACAGACAGATAGATAGATAGATAGATAGATAGATAGATAGATAGATAGATAGATAGATAGATACATAGATACATAGATACATAGATACATAGATAGATAGATAGAGATACATACATGCATACATACATACATGGATACAAGGATGGATGGACGAGTGGATGGATAAATGAGCTGGGAAGACATGAATATCCCACATGTCCCTGGGTTCATTATATTCTAAGTATGATACACTAATGGAATAAATGTGTTCTGTTGAAATAGGAAATGGTTTCTTTCTTTCAAAGTCTCAAATATGAAGAATGATAAAATATAAAATGACCTAGAGTTTTGTTTTGGGATTTTTGGTTCTTTTTTTTTCAAGGTAGTGTTTCATTGTGTAGCTTTGGCTGTTCTGGACTCACTTTGTAGACTAGTGTAGCCTTGAATTCCCAGAGATCCACCTGCCTCTGCCTCCCGGAGTGCTGGTATTACAGGTGTGAATAACCCAGAGTTGTTTACTGTAAGTGCTTTTGAATGTCTGCCTCTCCATTATTGTCTTTGCTTTTCTCTTCTCCTGCTTAAAAAGCTATTAGCTTCCCTATCACCTTAGACTCTGATACCCATAAACAACCTGTAATTCTCTTTTCCTCTGGTTTGTTCATTTGCTTTTAGATATGGTCTCACATGTAACTTTGACTGGCCTAGAACTCTATGTAGACCAGGCTGGCCTCAAACTCACAGAGATCTGCCTGCCTCTACCTACGAGAGTGCTGGGATTAAAGGCATATACCACCAAAGCAGGCTTCTTTCCTGTGAGCTTGGCACATTCTTAGCATCTTGTTCTTGCCATTTACTAGCTTTGTATATTCAGTGAATTTCCTTACCTGTGTAGCTCTCAGTGTCTTTTCTAAAATGAGCCTACTAGTCATAAGAGTACCTATCACATAGGGAGAGCCTATAAGGTTGCGCACAATGAGCCCTTGGTTGGTGCCTCAACAAGTGTTCCTTTTCCTTCCTTCTGCAGTGAACTCTTTTTCTAAAATCAGGAAACTCTCAGAGGAGCAGTCCTGTATAATGTTGGACCAAGTTTCTGGGTTTTTCTTTTTACATCTCTTAGTAATAAATTAGGGAAACCTTCTAAATAAGGAGTTATTGGATACAGCAAGTGGAAAAGTTCTTTATCTCCTTAAACTACAAAATAGTAAAGTTCCAGAGTACCTCAACAGCCTGTTTACTAAAAAGACCCTTTAGCTCTTGCATTACAGCAAGTGCTCTAACCTGGTGGAAGGTAAACCATAATGAAAATTGCACCCTCCACCATCTCCTTCAAACCAATGTACACCTGGTGGGGTGGATTTAAGAGCTGGTGACTTAGCATGAGGAAGTACTGGGTTTGGTGGAAAGAAAGAGGGCTCACAGATAGGTGCTGAGCATTCTTGGACTAAGGGGATCATTTGTTCTTTTAGGAAGTGGGTGTCATCTCACAGAGGAACGACTGCCCTTGCTGTACTCTTTCATCAACTATACCATTGTCAAATGCCTGTTTTCAAGGACATGAGGTTCAGCTTTCCAGGAAAGTACAGCCTCTTCTCACCTGGGTCTTTCCTAGCTGGCCTGTAATAGAAATCTCACAAGAAACTCTAACAAGATGCCATTTCTTGGTTTTTCGAAGCTCGGTCTACCTAAAAAGCCTTGTTTTTGCCTCTCAGTGTTTGCGCCATCTCGGAGCTTCTCGCAGCCTTCCGCCGTGATAGGAAGTTGCTTCCAGAGCCCCTCTGTGCCTTGCTTTCCTCAGTCTGAACACTGATTCTCCTAAATAACTCAGACATCAGCTACTAACACAGATTCCCCCATGTGTCTTAGGGCAGCAATCCTGGTCCACGGGTCACACTGCTTCAAGACTCCCCATCAAGATGATTAAGTCATAATGATAGCCTATGAATGTGGATTCACTGTGAATGGGGAGAGATACCAACAGGCTGGATGGGAAGGCCTGATGCCCAAATTCATTTTCACAACCATGAACTTGGCCAAAGCTCTCAGTCCTTCTGGACCCCTATTTTCATGGCATTAGTATGTTCTGCCTTCATTTGGGGACCATACAAGACAGCTGCAAGCATTAAGAGGGATAAGAGGAGGAAGACCATCCTACTGATAGGTGCACCACTGAATGACCTTCTTTTAGAATTGCTGCATTAACATTTGGTAAAAGAACAGAATCATCATCTCACTCATCATCCATTCCCAAATCTTCCAGCATGGTCTTGATGGTCACATAGTGTTTGGCGATTTCTACATAAACTTCAAAAATCTCTCCATCAGAACTCTGCAACTTTATTGAAGGCATGGTGCTTGGTCTCAACACTGTAGGCCTGAGGCTGACTGGGGGTGTTCATAGAACAAGAGCAACAACGAGAACAAGGCCACTTGCATAAAGGTATTTTTTAAAGGTCATTACCATTACTCTATTCTAAGTTAAGTAGAAATTTTTCTTTGAGCACTTGTCCTATTGCTGTAGAAGGGCCTAAGTAGTTTCTAGTTCTACGACAAATCTTAGCACAAGGTTGTCAAAGACCACCCAGTTTGGAAAGGCAATCACAAGTCCCTGTCCTCCCAGGCATAGGGGCCCCAGTCAAACTAAAGGAGAGCATAAAGGTTTGGGAAGTTAAATATAAGTAGACTTCTCCTTTTTTTCTTTTTTTTTAATTTTTGCTTTTGTTTTGTTCAGATTTTGTTTTTTGTTTTATTTTATTTTGTTTTTCAAGACAAGGGTTTCTCTGTGTAGCCTTGGCTATCCTTGACTCACTTTGTAGACCAGACTGGCTTCAAACTCACAGAGATCTGCCTGCCTCTGCCTCCTGAGTGCTGGGATTACAGGCATGTGCCACCATACCCAACTGGTTAAGACTTCTTCTTCTCAGGAAAAACAGAATTAAGTGGAGTGTTTCCCCATGTATGTTGCGACTAGTCTGTACTTTGGGAGGCTGAAGCAGAAGACTCACAAGTGCAAAGCCAAGTTGTGCTACAGAGTGAGTTCCAAGTCATGCTAGGCAGCTTGACAAGATTCTGTCTCCAAATAACAAGGAAAATGGAGGCTTAAGGGCCGGAGAGAGGAGCCAGTAGATGGTATAATCCTTGATATGCAAGCACAAGGACCAGAGTTGGGGTCCCCAGCACCCACATAATAAAATGGGGCACACATGGTGGCCCACCCATAATCCCAGCATTCCAAAGGCAGAAACAGTGATCCTTGGAGCAAGCTGGCTAGCTAGAATTAGTAAACTCCAGATTCAGTGAAAGATGCTCAGTAAATAAAATGGAGAGTGATTAAGGAAGACGCCTGATATTGACTACTGGATTTAACAAGCATGTGCAAACAAACAAATACAAACACACACACATTGGGTGGGGAAGAGTGGACTCTTCACACAGAGGAAATGGATTGCCTCTCCAGCCATTGTAATGAGTTGTCATTTAGTCTTTACCTGGATGCCTACATAGGAAGCCAAAGGCACCCAACTCCTTTCCAGCTTTCCCCATTTATTTCTGGAGCAACATTTTATCTCTCTTGCTAGGGTCCAGGACCAGCACTAGCAGCCCATATGACAGGTTTCTTTCTGTTTGGCTTCACTTCCTGTTGTTTAGTTAGCTTTCTCATTCAAAATGAAATTTAAGGTTGGAGGTAGTTACAAAATCCTACCTTCATAGTTGGGGGGTGGGGTTCTTTTCTCAAGTAAAGGGCATGTATGTCTTTTCAACTTCTGGAAAAATATATTTATTAGTTTTCTGGGACTGAAACAGGATGGTTTGAAACACAGAACTTTATTGTCTCCTAGTTGTGGAAACTAGAAGCCGGAGATCAAGGTATGAGTAGGACATGCTGTCTTTGAGCTCCAGGTGGTGGTAGGGGTGGGGCCTCTGCTATATAGTTTCAGTATTTGTCAACAATCCCTGGATTGCAAATGCATCGTTCCAGGAATGTGGCCATCTTCTCCCTATGTATATGCATGTTATCTTTTCGCTGTCCATGTTTGCCTCTGTGCTAAAATTTCTTCTTTTATTAAGATCATCATCAGTCACATTGTATTACAGCCTTCCACAATAATCTCATTTTAACTTCCTTGCCTCTGTAGAGAGTCTATTTCCATATAAGTTCTCATTCTGAGACACTTAGTTAAGATTTTGACATATCGTTTGGGGAGGGATGCATTTGAATCCATATACATTTGTAGATGGATGATACAGATGTAAAGACTTAGCCCTTAAAATTTTTTTCCAAAAAAAGAGACTTTTGTCTTTAGTGAAAATATTATCAAGGAGCAGAGAATTTACCCCTTTTGCTATTCATAAAATAATATTGTATATCATATGCATATATTACCAAATATGATAATACAATAAAGAATCCTTTCATATTTTTTATTTTATTTTTTTATTGAGACAGTGTCTCACTCTGTAGTCCTGGCTAGTCTTAAACCTTATGTAGTCCAGAAACCAGCCTGCCTTTCCTCCAAAGTGCTGGGATTAAAGGTATTAGTCTTCTTGTATTTAATTTTAGGCAATATATTATATGTTAATTTTAGTGTATATACTGTATAATATACATAATGAACACAGGTTCAACCCATTGTGTATACATATGTGCTTTTATATGTATCTCTTTTCATCAAATAGTGATTTCAGGAAGGAAGTGCCAAACCAAGCCTCAGTTATATTGCTGGAATGAGGAGTGTCACACTAAGTCTAAATCACTGCTACAGGGGAGATCCAATATGGCTGCCACAAGAGGACACTGTGTCTGAGGAGTAGGACAGCAGTAACAGCAATGCGACCAGGAGACTGAACTCGGGGACCTAAAACACCAGCATTTGTGATTGCCAGGTGAGCAGAATCCCTATGGTGAGGAAATCAAGTGGGAAAATCCTAGGGACGTCCAGTTATTCCCCGGAAAAACTCTGGGTGACCAGTGGTACACAGCCCGGATATGAACGAGCAGTCACCCTGGGCGCCAACAGCTGCCATACCAGACTGGGTCAAACAGTCTCCAGGCCAGACTAAGAAGACCCCGGGTACCGTTTCAGACTGGCCTACACCCAGCAGGCACACACGGTTCAGCTACACTAGCAACTACTCCAGACCATGTGTGTCCATGGGCCAGTCTGAGAAGGCCCCAGATTCCATTCCCCAGACCAGGCTGCATCGGGTGGACACACTCGCTGTGGCGGCGCCAGCCACCATCCCGGACCGGGACACACAGTATCAGGTCCAGACTAAGGTGGCCCCAAATACCATCTCAGACCGTGGTGCACAGCCCCTGGCCCAGAAGGAGGCACCAAGTCTCCAGTCCAGAGGAGAGCCCTTAGCAGAAACCCAGGTCAAAGCATGGAGCCTCCAGACCGGAGCAGCGCTCCCAGCTGCCATCTCAAACCGGGACACTCAGTCTCTGGCACAGAGTGAGGAGCCAAGCCTCCAGACCAGAGGGGTGACCAGCCTGCAGTACTCACAGCTTCTAGCACAGAGCACGAAGCCGACCATACAGATCCTACAACAGAGTTCAACTGAGGCAACAACACACACAAACCACTGGAACTCCCTGATCTTCTTGAAGAAGACTCCTGACACAAGAGATTGACAGTTCCAGTCTAAAGTTCAACCTTAAAGCACAAACAGCTCCTTAATTATATATAAACAAATGCCCAGAAGTCGGCATAAGAACTCACCCAACAAAAATCAGGACACCATGGCCCCACCAGAAACACCCAAAAGCAATGGAGATTTTAATTCAGCGGAGACACAGGAAAATTATGTTAAAGCTATGATTATGTAGATATTAGAGGAACACAAAGAGGGACAAAAAGTGGAAATGAAAAAGGCCCTCAAAGAAATTAAGAAGAATATAACTGCCCACTTGAGGAACAACTAAAGATATACAGAGAGGAAAAAAAACAGTAAAAATAGGAGACACAGTCAATCAGATGAAGGAAACGATAAAAAGCATGAAAACAGAATCTATAAAGAAGACACAAACGGAGAAGAACCTGGAACTGGAGAACTTAGAGAAATGATCAGGAACCACAAAGGTAAACATCACCAATAGAATACAAGAGATGGAAGAGAGAATCTCGGGAGCTGAAGATATGCTGGCTGAAATGGATTCCTCAATCAAGGAAAAAATAAAATCAGAAAAGTCCCAAACACAAAACATCCAAGAAATCAAGGATGCCATGAAAAGGCGAAACCTAAGAATAATTGGAATAGATGAAAAAGAAGACTCTAGGCTCCAAGGAACGGAAAATATGTTTAAGAAAATCATAGAAGAAAATTTTCCAGCTTAAAAAAAGATTTGTCCATAAACATACAAGAAACCTACAGAACACCAAATAGACTAGACCAGAAAAGAAATACCTCTTGTCACATCATAGTCAAAACACTAAACCTACAAAACAAAGAAAAAATATTAAAGGCAGCAAGGGAAAGGATCAAGTAACATATGAAGGTAGACCGATCAGAATCACACCAGACTTCTCATCAGAAACTATGAAAGTCAGAAGGGCCTGGGCAGAAGTCATGCAGTCTTTAAGGGAACACAGATGTCAACCAAGACTATTATACCCAGCAAAGCTTTCCATCAACATAGATGGAGAAAACAAAATTTTCCATGACAAAACAAAATTCATGCAATATCTACACAGCAACCCAGCCCTACAGAAGGTACTAGAAGGAAAACTTCAGTCCAACGAAAACAACTACACCAAAGAAAACATAGGATATAGATAATTTTCCAACGACAACAACAAAAAAGCAATGAATCACAGTAAGACCAACAACTCCACAATAAAAGGAACTAACAGTCATTGGTCACTATTATCTATCAACCTCAATGGACTCAACTCTCCAATAAAAAGACACAGACTAACAGAATGGTTGCAGAAACAGGATCCAACATTCTGCTGCATCCAAGAAACACACCTATGCAACAAAGATAAA
>CM053742.1:38823089-38924077 GCA_028658305.1 Pachyuromys duprasi
GAGGAATGGATACAGAAATTATGGTACTTTTACACAATGGAATACTACTCAGCAATTAAAAAGGAGGAAATCATGAAATTCGCAGGCAAATGGTGGGACCTGGAAACGATCATCCTAAGTGAGGTATCCCAAAAGCAGAAAGAAACATATGGTATATACTCACTTATATAGACCTATAGGATAGGAAGGTCATGCTGAAGTCTGTATATCAAGGGAAGATATACAAGAAGGAGGACCCAGGTTGGTATGATCAATGCTCGTTTAGATGAACCAATGGGATGGACATTGAATGGAGGATAAAACAAGCAACAGGACAAGAGCATACCAAAGAGGACATCTGAAAGAATCAATATAGCAATGTATCAAACAGATAATAAGACTCACAATCAAGCCTTTGGCCCTGGGTGGGAAGTAATAAAAACAGGGGAAGTTAGTGAGACTTGGGGAGAACAAGAGCTCCACAAAGACCAAACTGAGCAGGGCACAGGGGTCTTATACAAGACAGTTTCTCCACCAAGGACCATGTATGGATTTGGCCTAGAACCCTGGGATGCCTGGGATGTACCTAACCTGTGATTATTATAAAAATAAATAAATTACATTAAAAAATAAAGAAATCACTGCTACATAAAAAGTACAGGCAAGAATAATGGATAGTGATATTTTCAAGGGAAATGCTATACCTTATGCTAAGATAGAATTAACTGTTAACATATTTTGACAGTGTTCAGAAAAAGGAAAGCTTGAACAAAATCTGAGATTAACTACAGGGGAACTTAGGGGGGAGGAGTCTCTGTCTGCTTTGCTTCCCATTTTCCAGGACCTCTGGGGGATTCTCATGTCACTCTCTGTGCTTCCATCTGGGTTGAACCTGTCCATCTGCTTTCAGAAGGAATGGTGTGAAGCCTGTGGCTTTGACTCCTTCTTTAGCTTAGAGAATTTTTAAGTGACATCAGAGCCCTACCCATTTGTCCAGACAATCTCAATGACTACAGTAAGGCCCTTCTAGGCACCCATAATTCTTCAGTACCCCATGGGCCTAAAGCTTCTGGTTCTCATTATGTTTTGTCTCTCAACTGCCAAGATAGTCCTGGTTGGGCTTGAGAATTTCTTCTTTCCTCTTGTGTAAAGGTTAAAGGAAGGAAGACTTTCACTTTGTCCTCTTTAGACATTGATTCATCACAAGAAGTCAGAGAAAGGGGAAGAGTTGTACAAGGAGTGTTACTTGCATTTGGGATAGTGGATAATGGAACCATCAGGCTAGGAAGAGATAAAGTCCTTGTCTTCAATCAAGGTGAGCAGGCAAGCCAATGAGCAGAACTATGCTCTCAAACCACATATCACATACTAATGCCATGAAAATAGGGGCCCAGAAGGACTGAGAGCTTTGGCCAAGATCATGGTTGTGAAAATGAATTTGGGCATCAGGCCTTTCCATCCAGCCTGTTGGTATCTCTCCTCATTCACAGTGAATCCATAGTCATAGGCCATCATTATGAATTAATCATCTTGATGGGGAGTCCTTTCGCATTATTGTAAGCCTTGAAGTGAAATATTGCAAAAGATATGGGGAAGAGACTAGCCAATAACTAGATTCAGGTCCTTAGGTTTTAGACAAGAAGGCACAGAGATGTGATGATTTCTGATAGCCTTGTGTGTGTGTGTGTGTGTGTGTGTGTGTGTGTGTAGTGTGTTCATACATGCTCATGTATATGTGTGGATATGTGCATGTGTGTGCACATGCATGTAAAAGTATAGAGGCCAGAGGCCAATGTTGGATGTCTTCCTTGATTGTTCATCAATAAGACATAGTTTTTCACTGAACCTGGAGCTCATGGACTCATTTAAGCTTCCTGGCCACTAAGCTCCAATGATATGCCTGTCTCCATCCCTGCCTCTCTAGAGCTAGGATTACCAGCATACATCATAGCATTTGGGTTTTTATAGGTTCAGGGGACTCAAACTCAGGTCCTCACACTTGCAAAGCAAGCACTTTACCTCCTGAGCTAACTCCCTAACCCCACATCCTTGTAGTGATGCATGCCTTTAATCCCAGCCCTCAGGAGGAAGAGGCAGATAGATCTCTGTGAGTTCAAGGCCTGCCTGGTTTACAAGTTAAGTCCAGAGCAGGCAGGGCTACACAGAGAAATCTTGTCTTGAAAACAACAACAACAACAACAAAAGGAACAGGAATTAAGGAATGAAAACAAGTAGTAGGGATCAGACTCACATGGGTAGGAGATTTGAGGCTTTCTTTCTATTTGAGGGATGTATGTGTATCTATGTATATATGCATATGTGCCCATGTGCCCATGCACATGTATACATGAATGCCATGGCCCAAAGCTTCTTTACTTTCTGTAATATCCATGAAACATCTCTCAAATTGTAGGCTCCCTAAAATTTACTTACAGTCTTCCTATCAAAAGAACCTTTCTTCTGAACCTTTTCTACCTCTCAGGAACCAAGAGATGGCAATTGGTTCCAGTCAAGATATATATACATGTCCCATGTGGCCATACTCTGGGTAGAGCTGAGACTCGTGGCAGCGTTGAGTTAGAGAAAGATACATGCCAGTTAGGTCAGTTAAAAACCAAGCAGACAGCCTACCTTTGAAATCAGCCGTGGTTTGGCTTGGCTATAGGCCGCTCTTAAGAGGCTGCATACATGCACCCCGCTCTAAAAACTCTGTGCCCAGTTTTGAAAGGGCATGTGCTTGGTTGGATTTTGGAAGCTGTCTTGAGTCCTTGCTTATTGACACAAGTGTATCGAGTAGTTGGTGAAGCCCTGGGTAGAGCATCTGATCCAACCCTCTGCCCTCCCCAGCCTAATACCCCGAGATCATCTCATGCAAACTGGCTATTATTTTTTTTCAGTAGCCTTATAGAACCTACTAAAGGGTTAGACATGTGGTCTGGGCTGCTGTGGAGTTGAGAACCTTGCACAGACACAAGCCTACCTTGTCTTCTTAAAATGAGAAGGGACTCTGGGGCTTTATGGCAAATGGTGTTGTTGTTGGGGGGGGGGGGTAATCTCAAATGATTAAATTAAAATGTAAACTAAATTAGAGGCATTCCTTTGGGATTTTCCTTACATTTTTATGGAAATTATGAAATACATCCTTATCCCATTGTTGAACTTTAAAATTAAAACAACTCAGTCACTCCACATGGGAGAAAAGGGGGTCCCAGGACCTGAGAGTTCCAGTTTCTCCATCTGTATGGCTTTCTGTATTTATTTTGAAATTTTTTGTGTTTGGCTAAGGCATGGTTCCCTATTGTTTTCTAGCCGTATTATGGTTTGATTTCATGTTGGATTACTTACCTTTTAGTAACTAAATTCCTAGACCAGTGAAAAGTTCTCTCTCTTACAAGGAGCCCAGGCTCTTATTTATTTCACAACCTTTATTTGTGTGTGAGATGAACTATTACACTTAAACTATGCTTGATAGCTTAACAGATTATAAGAACAAAACCAGATGGCCCAAACAAAAACAATGTTTTGATTGCTTTCAAATTCATCTCTAAAAATTAAAAACAGCTTTCAAAAAGCCTTGACATTTTTTCTAGAAATGACTTTAATCATATATATATACACACACATGGACCTCCTGACCCCCAATTAGAAATATATAAAACAAAAATTTAACAATGGCTACTTAGGAGTATTTTTCTCTTTTCTCTTTTCTATAGCTCCATTTTCCCCTGCCTTTTCTTTTAGAGTGTGTGTGTGTGTATGTGTGTGTGTGTGTGCGCGTGCGTGCGCGCGCACACGCGCATGTATTTAATGGCTGTCTTTTAGCTTAATGTAACTTAATGTGAGTGGTGCCTTTTTAAAGGATCCTGTCGAGGTGTTTTCTTCTATGAAGAAAATGGATTATGTTAAACTTTAGCAGTTCATAATTCTTCAACAAAAAATGGTGAATAATGTGCAGTTACTTTAACACTGTGTTTTGCAAGATTCCAAAACAGAACCCATCTACGGTCTTTAGAGTGAACTCAAGTTTCGTAAAAGTGGTTATTTTATTTTCTAACTCATTTTAGTGTATATTCAGCATGTAGTGCCTTCTATTACTCACAAGTCTCACTCTCTTTGAGAACAGCTAGCCAACTAGTTCTTTCAAACTAAACTGTAGGATAATATTGATTTTTTTAAAGGTTCAGCACCCGTGAGATAACATAGAGGAAAAAGTTAGATTGTCACTGCCTGAACCACTAAACTACCAAGCTTCTCTCTCTCTCTCTCTCTCTCTCTCTCTCTCTCTCTCTCTCTCTCTCTCTCTCTCTCTCCCTCTCTCTCTCCCTCTCTCTCTCCCTCTCTCCTTGATCTGTAGAAGACTCTTTATTCCAACTCTAATTCATTTTTCTTCAAAGAAGCTGCAAAAGAATGAGCAAACTTTGTTGCAAACCAAATCTTTGACAGTTCTATTTCCCTGAGCTAATTGCGTGTTCTTTTGGAGTTTCTTTTTCTCTCTGTTTCCTTTTGTTTTGACAACAAGAGTCTGGGAAAACGATATACAAATAATCACTCTGCTGTCAAGAGTATACTGAATTTTAAAAATAAATTAACTATTGAACAAGGAAGTTTTCAGGAGCTTATGGAATGAGTTCTTTCTCCAAACTCTTCCAAAAACAGATGTGGAAATGTTTAGCTAATTCCCCTCCCCATTCTCCATGCAGAATTCCTACATGTCTCTAACAACATTAGAAGAGATGGGTAGACAAAATTCCTGCCTGCTTTCCATGAGATCTGTGTTACACTTCTGACTTTGTTCAGTAACACCACAAAACTGATTTGCACTTGAGATTTTGTTTCTTTTATAAAGCTTCCTAATCGAGATATGGTGGCACAAGCTTTGAATCTCAGCACTTGGTTAAGCAGAGAGAAGCTCATTTCTGATCCTGAGGCCAATCTGGTCTACACAGCAAATTCCAATCCAGCCAGCCCTACATAGTACAGTGTTTTCTCAAAAACAAAAGCATCCTCATCCTGAAATTTTAAAGTCTCTACATTTTGACACACACGCGCGCTATACTTGCAAAACCTACCAACAAACTTATTTTTCTGGTCTCAGTAAAACTCTGTTCCGTTTAACCAATTCTTCACCTTTTCCACTCATGGACAGGTTCTATTTTTAACTTTTAGAACAGTGGTGCTCATCCTTCCTAATGCTGTGACCCTTTAATATACTTCCTCATGTTGTGGTGACCCACAACCATAAAATTGTGGTTGCTACTTCATAAGTGTAATTTTGTTACTGTTATGAATCATAATGTAAATATCTGAGCATCTTCCTAACCCTGATTTCCTGAATTTTTAATATAAAGGATTTGTCTATGGTTATTACAAATATGGGAGATCTTGGGTAGAGGAAAGGAAGAGAAGGAAAATTCTTATTGAAGAAACTGGTGGTAAATATATACGCATAAACCTTACTCAAGAAAACAGGAAGTTCCTTGTACTCTGTAACTGCAAGGAAAATAAACATTTGCATCCAGGTGTTAGAAGAGTTTGCTTAGCCAATCTATACTATGATTCTGAGCCCTGATTAATTGACCAATGAATCTCAGTTCACCACAGATAAAAACTGCAATCAAGGTCAAACGGGGCTCCTGTAATACATATTCTAAAGCCCGTTTTCTAAGCCCACCTGACAGAAGCTGAACAGTAGCCACAAGGTGAGCACTTCTGTCTTTGTATTTCTCTCCTCCTGGGTCCTCATCTGCCCCTCAGCACCGATGATTTCTGGAGAGTTTAGCCGGAATTCTGTTCACATCCCACATCTCCTGGGCTGCTGTGTATAGTTGCAACTAGAACTGGAGATGCACCTCCCATAGTCTCCCACTTCTGTTCTTAGCCCTTCAGATGCCTTCAACTCTTGTAACCCAAGTCTTCTCTGTCCCTCCTCTACATGCTATGCTTCCAGCCCATCTCATTAGGGTGTTAGGAAAACCAGCTCATGTGACAAATGCACACTGTGTGGTGAATGACTTATAACCATTCCCCAGCACAAATGAGAGCAGCATGGGTACCCATACACACCCTTCTCCCAGTCCCAGCAAACAACAGGCAGCTGGGGAAAGGAGGCAGCTGTATTTTTGATGATGTGTTTTCAGCAAAAGGGAGCCGGTCTTAAAGTACAGCACTGAAGTTCTGGGCTTTGATTTAGCAAGCTCATTATGAAGTACATTCTGCTCTCCTCGTGATCTCTAGCTATGGCACCTCTAGCATGGTTTGCACTGACTTTCATTAAAGTTTTTATTTTTTCTGAGTCCAGAGCTGTATTGTCATGTACGTAGGCATCTTCATTTATTGCTTCTGTTACATGGTAATCTGTTGTTGGCTCTACAAAAACTGGAGGAAACGGGTTCTATCTTGTCCAAGTTTGGAGATTTGTATTAAGCGATTGCTGAAACTGCGGTGTCACCAAACCCTCTCTTTCAAACTGAATCAGAGCAGTAGAACTTGAAAAGTGGGTATGGCGCAAGAAGATAGTCTGAAATGATTGCCCGGTGACCAATTGGCTTGTTTCTTGGAGAATGCAGGCATTTGATAATTTTATTTGGATTATTCATGAGAAATGGGGAGGGGGTGGATTATACAAAGGATGCTTGGAAGAGGGAAAGGAAATGGATAGCTTAACTCCTGGGCCAGAACAGCTTTCAACTGGAGGCTCAGTTTGGGGGTTGAGAACAATAATGGTATGAAAGAATTGTTTCTTTGGTCTATTCCAAAAACTACTTAATGAGAAAGGTTTTGTTCAGGACAGATAACCCCAGGTGGTGAGACCATGTTAAAGAAAGAAATTAAAGGGAGAGGAGAAAGGAGAAAGAAAGGAAAGAAGAAATGGGAAAGAGAAAGCCATTGTAAAGCATGGTTAGGAAAGGGTAGTTTCTTTAGGCACAAAGTGACAATGCTGAGGTGATTTTCTCTCTCTCTCTCTCTCTGTCTCTCTTTGTCTCTGTGTGTGCCTATTTCTCTGTGTGTCTTTCTTTGTCTCTGTCTCCTTCTCCCTCTCTCTCTGTCTCTCTGTGTATGTATGTGCTGCATCTCTATTCTTGCTCTGTGAGAAAAAAAAAAATCAGTCAGCCCCAGGAGTGACCCTGAAGAATAAAGAAGGAGCACAGAGGAGTCTTGGCTTCTTTTTACACCCCCAAAAATACAGAGAGAGTGAACAGTCATTCAGAAGGGAATAAAGATAGTGCAAGCAAGCTGTACTCATCAGAAACAAAGCATTCCATCCATGCCAGTTCATTCTTCTAGTGGGTCTCCACACCATACTTCCCATTCAAAAACTCTGCGAATCTGTCAAGAGCAAAGGTCGAGAAAGAGAGCTGCCTGTTTACAGATGGGAAAGGGGGATGTTTTGGAGGAAATTTATAGACTGATGCTATGAATATAATAGGCACTCAATAAATATTATTCAAAGGGTGAAATCATCTATATGGAGACTACTTAGCAGGGAAAAAAAGTAATCCCTACTCTTACACACATGCATTGCCTACCAATTTTTAGCCGTTTGATGTATGTGATTTTCCATGTTTAAAGTGAAAGCCGAATTGGACACTATTTGATGGTGTCCTCCCTCCTTCCCTTGTTGCCTCCCTCTGCCGCCATGTTTTACACACTTACTCTTAGCTTTTTTTCTCTCTCTCTCTCTCTGCCACTCTGTCTACCACTCTTTCAACAGCAAAGGCAAAAAGAACCCAAAAGCTAGCGAGCACAAAAGAATCTAGGCAAAGATTTTAGGAGCTACTTGGTTAATCTATACAGAAAGCATAAAATGTTTCCTCGTTAAGATAGGACTTCTTTAAGTAGTTATATACAGTGTGCATTTAAAACGTAAAATTAATACCAGTACAATTAGATTTTTGTTTTGTTTTGTTTTGTTTTGTTTTGTTTTTGAGAAACGGTCTTACTCTGCAGCCAAGGCTGGCCTGTAACTCACTATGTTGCATAAGCTGGCCTTGAACTGTGGCAGTCCTCCTATGTCTACCTCAGAAACGTTGGGATTTCAGTGTAAGCCACCACACCAAGCTCAGACTGTTACTGTTATTTGCTTTCGGTTTTATTTTTCTATTTTGATAAAGTCTCACCATGTAGCTCTGGCTGGTTTTTTTTTCTTTTTTCTCTTTGTTTTCTTCTTTCTTTCTGAAATATTTTCTTGCTTTCAGAAATTTCTCTAGTGTATCAGATAATTTTTTTGGTCATCATGAGTTACAATGTTACTGGTGGAGTTCCCAACAAATTTATTTGGACATATTTACTTAAGCTATTCAGCCAAATTTCAATATGTGGTTGTCAAGGGAAAAAGTCAATTTCTCCCTAGTGCTTTTTTTTTAAAGCTTGCTATAGTTCATTATGGGAAAATATGTAATTACCTCATTCTATTTCATTGTGTGGAAATGAGTGTATGGAGGGCAGAGGGCATAGGACAACTTTCAGGGATCTTTCCTTCCATCATGTGAGTTCCGGGAATTGAACTCAGATCATCAGCCTTGCCAGCAAGTACCTTTATCAAATGAACCATCTCACCAGACTTCTTCTTGGGTTTTAAAATTCAATTTTTCTGCTAAGAAAGAAGGTCATATACAAGGGCTCATTTGGGTATATAGATGAGGATATATTAAAGCAGGCTAGGTTACTAGCTTGAATTAAACATGCCTTGATTTAGTGTTTAATGAGGAAACTGCTCTGTTTGGGTTTCATATTGGCCTTACACAGAATGGGGTAATCGTCTTAGTTGGTGCAGATTTTCATTATATACATGATGCAGTGATGCATGTTTTATACCAAGACAATATGAAAAGGCCACTTACAGAAGCCTTGTGTCACCATTCCAGGCCCATGTTGCTCAGAGTTAGAGCACTTGCCTCACATATGAGAGGGCCTGGATTTCATCCAAAGCACAGCCAAATAAATAAATAAATAAATAAATAAATAAATAAATAAATAAATAAATAAATAAATAAATTCCTCAGAAGCCATGCTGGTTATGTTTAACATGCAAGTTCCTGTAATAAAATTAAAATTCACTTCTGCCTCACATGGAAAGTTCCTTCTTTTCATACTTGAACATTATCTAAAACATAAGGTAACTTGCCTCTTGTGTTTTTGTGTGTTCTAGAATTTATTTCTGGATGCCTTCCTGCCTCCTGCTTCAAGAATGAAATTCTCAAAGATTCTAGGAGGAAAGGTCTTCTCCACTTTCATGTTTTCCAGCTATTCTGAGCAAAAACAATGAATGTCCTGTATTTGACAGATTTTTTCATGGTCACTGTTCACCCTTTCTTGTTGAATACTAATGTGTATGTACACTTTCATGAAGTGCGCTTGGAGCTAGGTTGTCCTCCCAACCACGTTCACACACACTTCTACCATTTCACGTACTGTGTTACCGAATGTGGCATCCTCATCAAGGCCATCTCTCCAGATGTCATGATTCACTACGTGTCCAAAAGCTCATCATCTAGATACAGGATCCCTGTGTAGCGTGCTGCTCCTCGATGGTCTTCTTGGCTCACTAAGCCCTACTCCGTGAAATCAGACAGTGAGAACATGGCCAAGACCCAAAGGATGCTGGGACCAAGAAGGATGAGACCAGCTACCCAATCTTCAGCTTGCCAAAGCCTAGCCAACAACCCAACTGCAGCTGCCCATCTTATGCCTTCAAGCAAGAGAGCACGTAAACTCCACATCATGGGGCAGAATTTTGGAGGCCCATCTTGTGTAGTCATCTGACTTCACTAGTATTTCTGGGAACTAGTGTGACCACTCAGATGATCGGAGGAAACCCATGTAGTGCCCAGATTTGAAGGCTTCTGAAAATTCTGTTTCTAGAATTAGTATGTAGCATTTTCCACTGTCAGTCAAATAAGTGCCATTACGGCTTTTTTAGGAGAAGTTTGTGAAGGGCCAATTCCTATATAGCTGGTTGTAACCCCCACCCCCTTTTTTTACTACTTTTGTAGCTTTCAAAAATTAATAAAATTCTGCTTGACAATAAAGTATCCGTTGGATAGGTTTGCTTCATAAACATATATCTTGTTTTGTCTAAGGACCAGGAGTTAGTTTAAGTGGTTTGCCACCATTGACTTCTGGATTCTTCTCTCTAGGATGATTTCCCACCACCTCTACAAAGCCTTTCCCAGGAAAATCTTTTCCTCTATATCCCCACTTCCTGTCATCTGTTTATTACCAAGTCTTAGCTTAGCACTAAGTCTTCCTCGTTTGATCTCCAGCTATAACACTTTTTATGGACAGGAAGGATAAGCCAGTTATCTTCAAGTCTCCAGTGATTCTGGGAAGCAGACAAGTCATGTTCCAACGTTCCCATGATAGGTTCCCAAGGCTGAGGTGGATCATAAGCTTGTAACACTTTGATAAAAAGCCCTCCCACCCCCAACATATAAACTGTCAGAAACAAGCCCCAAAGTGTGGCTGTCCATTAGCTTTCTCAAGGGCTTGAAGCAACAGGAGGAAGTGAATAACTCCACAACTATTTATTATGCAGTGAAACTACATGCAGGCCTGGCTCTGGACACCAAGGAATGGTAGTGAGAAGAAAAGGACTCAAAGAAATCGAGGTCACATAGCTAGTAAGCAAATAAGTAAATAAAGATAAATTCAGATAGTGACAAATGCTGTGAAGAACATCAAATAAAATGACATGGGAAACTGGGAAGGGACCAGGCCTCTGTGGTCTTGACTTTGAACTATGTCTTGGACTTGAAGATGTAGATAATCAGGAGAGAAAATATTTCAGATAGTAGAAACATCTCATTTAACTCTTACTACAACCTTATAAAAGAAGTGCTCTTGTCACATAGAATTAGAAAACTAGACTTGGCAGAGGCAGTAGGATTGCTACAAGTTCAGACTAATATGATCTATATTGTGGGACTCTATCTCAATACACACACACACACACAGGGAAAAAAGGAAATGAAGACAGGGATGATGAAGAAAGCAGCAGTTTGAGGCCATATACCTAGTAAGAAGCAGGCTCTTCAAAACTCGTGTTGTATATCACAAACATAAAATTCTTATTTGTCAATAAAAATAATATTTAAAGAAGAAATCAATGTTTGGGAGAGATGGCTCAGTGGTTAAAAACATTTGCTGCTCTTCCAGGATACCCAAATTCAGTTTCCAGCACCCACATCTGACAACAACTATTACT
This sequence comes from Pachyuromys duprasi, assembly GCA_028658305.1. NCBI lineage: Eukaryota > Metazoa > Chordata > Mammalia > Rodentia > Muridae > Pachyuromys > Pachyuromys duprasi. The sequence continues at coordinate 38,834,272 of CM053742.1, forward strand.
TGTTCTCCAGGAGATTCAAAGCCTCTGGCCTCTGTTGGTACCTGTACACACATGCCCACCTATATGCACACATCTGCACATAATAAAACATATTAAAATAAATAGTTCATTAAAAATAAGAATGCTATGTTTTAGCACAATTTTCTCATTTATAAAGGTGAAGTGCTTTAGCAGATTGAATAAATATTTTAAAAACAATCATCAAGAAAACAAATTCAACTAAAGAAACAGATTCATCTCAGTATTTTTTGCCCTTTTTGATAAACTGCCAAGTACCAAACCCTGGAAGCAGGATACGAATATAACAAATATCTATTACAATTATCTGATGTGTCAGTCACTACATTAGCTCTTGGAAATTCAATGACTGACAAAACCAACACAGTCTGATAAGATCAAGCCCTGTAAGGACACTTACAAGGGCTAGAGGCTGTAAAGGCTATTCAAGCCCATAGAATGGGTTTGCACAAAGGTATGAGGACAGGGCTGAGAAAATGCTAGTTGTCTATTCCAACACCGTGGAATAGGGCAAAAGGCAAGATGGTGGTGGGAAACTATGAAAAGGGTAAGAAAGACATCAAAGATGACAAGTGTGGGAAGATTGGGAGGGGGAGACAGATCAGTTCTAGTCACCAGGGCAACAGATAAAACTAAGATGGAGTATGCCTACAATTCATGAAATCGGGGACAATTGAGGAGAATCTTATATGAAAGTTCGTTTCATTCAGTTAAGATGAAGAAGGGCATTCAAGGCCAAGAGAATGGCAAAAAGAAACATGCAAAGAGAACTGGCTCTTCCTTTCCCAGCAGGTTCTCAACTGCTAATAGCACCTCAGCTAGAGGTGAGGCTTGGTGAGCCCTCCCCACTCATGCTGGAACTTTAGCTGGCTTGACCATGTGTGGTCTTACGCATCCAGCCACAGCTGCTGTGAGTGATGTGGAACAGCTCCCATGCTCCAGTGGATGGCCCTACCCATCCATGTACTAGCATCACTAAATGGACCCACGGATTAAAATAAAGAATATATGAAGTTGGAAGTATGAAAAGTGATGAGGAAGTATAGGAGACATTGGAAGGAGTCAGAAGCAGTAGATTTGATTAAAAAATAACTTATTGTATAAATGCATGAAGTTCTCAAGCAATAAAAGAAAAGCATGTGTACAAAGTAATTCTGATCAGTAATCACATTTTACATAACTTGACATCCCAGTATAATTAAGCAATGTTTTTAATCAGTAAAGATGTAGCTATCATAATATTGAGTCATGTCTCCAGCCCTTAAACCCTGAATTTTTAGTTGAGTAATTTAATTACCTTATGATATACCACTCCAAAAGAATGTTTTCCTTCTTTATTGTGGTAATGTTCAGTTAATTCTTAAGGTGACATGATTTATAAAACTCCATAGCACAGTGTTCAGCATGTTTGTAATAAGAAGAAATGCTTTGTTGCCATCAAAGGAAATGACCATATTCACCCTTCAACTTCTAGAAATGCCAAAAATGTTAGCATCATTTGTTATGATAATTGCTTGTCAAATATTTAAAAATTAGGGCTGTAATGAGATGTTTCACCCATGAAAGGAGACTCGGTGTGATGTCCAATTGTTTGTTCTTGGGCTGAGGATACAGCTCACTAAAAACTCTGGCTTCAATCTCCCAGCACTGTGAAAAATAACATTCCCACAGTCCAAAAACAGCAAACCATATTTTTTGTTGTGTAAAGCACTGTGTGTGTGTGTGTGTGTGTGTGTGCGCGCGCGCTAAGGGCAAACATTAATTTTAATATGTAAGCTCTTTTTATTATATTTTTATTTAGAGGGTGTTTGTATGTGTGTACTTGTGTGCCACAGAGCACATACGAAGGTCAGAAGGCAATGTTGTGATGTCAATTTTTCCTTCTCTTTCCACCATGTGGATTCTGGGGATCATAATGAAGTCCTCAGGCTTGATAGCAAGTGCCTTTACCCTCTGAACCATGTCATTGAACCTCGACTTGTGGATTAAATTTTTGAGGTGTATATAAATACGCTGTTCCTCTCTCCCTCCACTAATTAGAAAGTCTCACCAAACATTAACTTAAACTGTTCTACTGTTCTACACATACACCCCTGCACATTTATTTAAATAGTATATTATCAAAAGATGAATATTTATTATAAGATGAAAGCTAAACTTCACAAAATAACTGTTGCTTTTAATTACTGTTAATTTTATGTGAAGAATGTTATACAATGTTCTGTTTAAACTATATTAAAGTTGTTTATTCCCAAAGAGAGAGGGAGAATATAGAAAGAGAGTTTGGTTCTGTTATTTTTATGACTTTCTCAACAAATCAGGTCAAATTTTAGCTTCCAAACTCACTTTGGCTAATAAAAAAACTGTTGTATTAGTGAACCTCTTGCTGAAAAAGAAGTTACCGCAGACAACAAACCCTTATTATCTTCCTGGTTGTGTGAGTCAGGCACCTGGACTTAGCCAGGTGCCTCAGCTCAGGGTCTCCAGAGGCAAGGTGTAGGAGGTAACTGCAGCCATTTCAACCTTTACCCAGAGCAGCAGACTCTCTCTCTCTCTCTCTCTGAGTTCACTTAAGTGTTTGTTGACAGGAGACCTTCAGCCCTGCCCTGATGCCCTATCCACAAACTGTCCACATGTTCTCAGGTGCCCTCACACAGCAGTTAGTGAAAAGAGAGAAGGGATGGAAAGAGGAAGAAAAGACAGAGGGCTGTGTTAGAATTCACTTTCTAATCTCAGAGCATCCCATCATTTCTGCCATAGTCTATCTGAAGAGCCACTAGATCAGCAGTTCTCAACCTGTAGGTAGTGCCTCTAAAAACCATGGGAAAACACAGATATTTACATTACAAATCATAACAGTAGGAAAAATTGCAGTTATGAAGTAGCAGCAAAAATAACTTTATGGTTGGGGGTCACCACAACATGAGGAACTGTAGTAAAGGGTCACAGAATCAAGGAGGTTGAGAACCACTGCTCTAGACCCTATTTATACTCCATGATGGAGGCTATCAGAAGGTGGGGACAACTGGGAACTATCATATAGGCTGCTACCATACCCTCAAATCTGATTACGTGGGCAAAGTCCACAAATATAATATTCTTCTATTGATTCCCATATTTACATAAAGACACAATTCTTCAATTTATTCACATAAACATATATGTCAGGAAATAGACTGGGTGAAAAACACATGCTCTTTCGCTGCTGTACCTTTGCATTGGTTGGTTATATTTTCCTTCTTGGGGGGGGGGGGGTAATAAGTCCTACAAGGCATAAAAGTCACAAGATTGACTGAGGATTGGTAAAAACATTCCCCAAGAAGCCTGTATTTACTTTTATAAAAATACACTGATCTTCATTTGAGAGCAAAAGAAAAAGTATAAACTAGAAATCAAGCTATATAAAATGGCATTGGGTGGACACACTCAGTTGTTTCTAATTTTACCCATATTAGTGATACATAAACTGAACAATCAGTCTTATATGGACATAGGGCTGGGACTCAGTGTTAAAGTGTTTGCCCTAGAATCAATCTTTTGCACAACAAAATACAAGCCAGAATCATCCTCTATATAATTCTTGTCAAGCTAACAATCTTTTTTTGTTTTTTGTTTTTTAGTTTTGTGGGTTTTTGAGTCAGTCTTTTTCTGTTTAGCAATGGCTTTCCTGGAACTCACTCTGTAGACCAGGCTATCCTTGAACTCATGGTTACCTACTTGCCTCTGCCTCCCCAGTGCTGGAATTAAAGGCGAGTGGCCACCGCCGCCTAACAATCTTCTAAGTTACTTCAGGTTCAAGTGATCAGGTAGGGATCCACACACAATCTTCCACTGCAGCTGCAGACTCCACATCCTTGACTTTAATCAGCAGTCACTCGTTGTTGTTCATCATTCCTTAAATAATGTAATATATACCAACTGTTTAGGTCACATTAGGAATTAGAAGGCAGCGAGATGGTTCAGCAGTGAAGGCGCTTGCTGCAGTCTGAGTTCTAAGCTCATGTAGTACAGGGAGAGAACGCACTCCACAAAGCTGCTCTAGTTTCCACACTGGTGACACGTGTTTGTGCACAGCACACACCCACACATACAGAAGTAAAGAAACAGTTTTGGAAGAAAAATTACAAATAAATATTCAGGTGCATGTACCTTAGTTATACATAAAAAAATATGCCATTTTATATAAGGGACTTGAACATCTAAAAGTTTTGCCATCAGCAAGGGATGGAGTGCTAGAACTAACTCCTTATGGATATGAAAGGATTATTCTAGCATGCTTGTGTATCTATATATTCATTTGTACATATATACCCAAATATATGCTGAGTATTTGTATATTTTCCCACATACCCAGTATCTAAGGATAAGAGGCTGGGGTGGGGTGGGGCTTCGCTTGTTGATTTATATAGGAGTGTAAAACCATGCTTCCCATTGTTTCCTACTTCATCTTTTAGTTATGTTCTCACACAATTCATACTCATCTACTCTGGCTGTTCATTAGTGAAGTGTGGGTGACTTACCTGAAGACTGATACATGAAACGAAAAAATTTCATGGCATCATTATACACTGGTAGCTGAGAAGGGCTACCGCCGCATGGGCAGGTGGTGTGCTTTCAGGAGAGTAGAGGTTACCAAAAGAGAAATGACAGGCTTGCCCGTTGCCGTGCACTTTGTCACATTTATTCATAGCCTTTCTGTGACGGGCGAAGGGGAATAGCTTTGAGTTACAGAAGCAAAAGCTAATTTGTTTGATGCAAAAGGTGCATAAAAAGATTCCTTGACATAGAAATGCAGCCATTCAAATGCACTGATGTCTTACAAGTTCCTGGGAGATCTGGTCAGTGCTGTTTTTACTTTGTCATACATATGGTACTAATATAAATAATTCACTTTTCAAAGTATTTAACATGTTTTAACTTTTAGTAAAATACCTATTTATGTGTATCAAAAACTCTTGGAAAAGTTGTGTTTTGCAGTGAATGCTTATGAATCCAGTACTTAGGCTGAGGCAGGAGAATTATGAATTCAAGGTCAGCCATAGGAAGACCTTGTTTAAAAACAAATGAAATGACAAAATATTTTAAGCTCTTTATATGATGTCAATACACATACATCATTATAAAACCATTCTGAGGCTGAGGAAGGTGGTTGTTGCAAGCTCAGAGCAAGCCTGAACAACATAGTGAGTTCAGACCAGCCTGGCCCAGTCTCAAAAAATAAAAAGATTGTTTCCAAGTGATGTCCATCAGATAGTCATTTTATTTTTCTTTTTAAATTAAAAAATCATTGCATTTAGTTGGGCACAGTGGCATCAGGGAGGCAGAGGCAGGCAGGTCTCTGTGAGTTCAAGGCCAGCCTGATCTACAAAGTGAGTCTAGGACATCAAAAGCAACACAAAGAAACCCTATCTCAAAAACAAATAAGCAAACAAACAAACAAAAATCAGAAAAGAGAGCACCATAAATATTGCTGAAGATGTGGAGAAGTTTGAACCATGCACATTGCAGGTAGGCACACATTTAAAATTGCATTTATTTGTTTTTAATTGATTTGTATAGGGGGTTCAGTGCACGAGCAGAGGTTATGGGGCAGCTCTCCAAAGCTAGTTCTTTGAGTCAGGTCTGGTAGATGAAAGAGATCAAACAAAGGGTCGCAGGTTGGTGGCAAGTACCTTCACCCTCTCAGCCACCTGGTTTTTAAGCTTCATTTGCATGACAGAACACAAGGAAATTCAGAGTAAAGAACAAATAAATGTAGGTCCTCCTCACCAGCAAAAGAGGATCAGTAGTTTATGAACAAACTGACTTAAAAGTAGGCTTCCATGTCATTTATAAGCCAACTCCTTGGAATAATTTATACTCTACAATCAAAATAAAGTAATCTTTGGGATTGGGGATTTAGCTCAGTGGTAGAGAACTTGTGAAAAAGCACCCTCCAAAGAGAAAAGATGCTCTTACACACTGAAGACCAGAGGTTATTCAGGTTATATAGCAAGTGCATAAAAGATCCAGGCTGTCCAAGTTACTTTCAGTGTTGTTTTAATTTCATGAAAATATTTGATGATGATATTTTCAAACTGCCTGTGAAAAAGAACACTCTCCATTTGGAAGCTGCGCAGCCAGAAAGTGTGTATTTTCTTCTTACTTCTCTCAAATCAGCACTGCATGCTAAGTTGCTGGGGCCATGCCTTTTCGTTCTCTTTTCCTTCTTTCTTTTTGTTTATTTTGACTTATATTTACTGTCGTTGTAAATGAATAAATTTACCCGTTATCTTTAAAAGTCAATGAAAATTAATCCTAGTCAGGACTTCTAGTGATCACATATAGGGGAGGGGGAAAGATTGGAAAGAAGATAAAAGGAAGAGGATTGGAGGAAGTTGTCTTGGTTACTTTTTTGTTGCTTTGATCCAATGCTCCAAGGAAAGCAGCTCAAAGCAGGAGTAGGTTGGAGAGATGACTAAGTGATTAAGAGCAAGGACAGCTCTTCCAGAGAACCCAAGTTTGCTTCCCTTCACCCATGTGCAGGGCTCACACTACCTGGAACTGGTTTCTGAGGGCACCTATACAGGTGTGGTCTCCAATACACGTGCATGTCAATCAAAATAAAATTTAAAGACAGAAAGGTTTTATTTTAGCTCACAGCTCAAGGGTACAGTTTATCATTTTCATGGCTGCAGGATCTTGAGGCTGCTATTCTCATCAGATCCACAGTCAGGGAGTAGAGGGGATGAACGCTCAATGGTCAGCTCACTTTCTCCTTTTTCTTGAATCTAAGACCCCGCCCATAGTGCATTTCTTCACACAGCTAAGATACATCTTCCCACTGCAACTCATGTAATCACAGGCTGACCTACTGTAGATAAATTCCTCATGGGCATGCTTCTGGACTTGTGTAGTAGGTGACTGAAGATCCTATCAAGCTGACAAATACTATTAAGCATGACATGGAGGAACCTGCTATTGCCTCCTAACATACAGTCACCACAGCATATCGTCTGCTACATTTTCTCTTCCTAAACAACAGTTTCACTTGAGTATAATGGAGACTGGAATAGTCTACGTAAGATGGGTGTGGCTCTTACCAAATTAGTATGTCACAGGATTACCATTTAAGTTAGGTGAATCTGTTAAAACACTGTTTTGTGAAATCATGACCATCCTTACACAAAGCCCTTTAAAGCCCTCTGCTGTCTATGACTAAAGGCACAACTCCTCTTTCAAAGCTAGGAACGGGATACACTTCCAGTAGTGGTGGAGTACTTGCATGGCATACTCTGGGATTGCTCCTCAGCACTGCATAGCCTGCATGTGGTGGTACACACTTCTAGTCCCAGCACTCTGGAAACTGAGGCAGGGGGATCAAAAGTTCAAGATCATCCTCACCTACAAAGCAATATTGAGGCCAGTGTCGTCCTGGGCTACATGAGGCTCTGTCCCACAAAAGAAAAATGATTCGCTCTGCCTCCTACTCCTCCTAGTGTAGTCTCCCCACATGCAGATCTTTTCCCAACTCCTTCATCAACATCAGTCATCTCTTCTACTACTGAGTCACTGAAAGCTGTTTCCACCATTCCACCCCCCCCAAAATCTCCATTTCCCTACAAGGTTCATCTTCAAACTTACAAGTACAAAACACAGGGATGGCTTTTTAGGAGAAAGTTTCCAGTTCAGAGCAGCTAATGTAAAAACAAATTAATTCCACATTATTATTTGTGAATGTGCTCCAAATGCCAGTCCCAGATGGACTTCTGTTATGCCAGTGTGGTAGACCTGGTTTAAATACCTATCAGTTTCTACCCAAGGCACTAAGGCTACCAACCATCATCTTTAATCATCTTTAGCATCAACCATGGTTTCACTCTGTCCATTCCTCTTTGCCCTTCTCAGATATGCAGTCAATTCAACAAATAAAGTACTGAACATCAGCTGAGACAAGCTACTGCCCAAAGAGTGGAGTAGTGAAACTGGTTTTGACCTTTTAGGAGCTTTGTGTCTGCTACAAAAGCCAGTCCAGTACAGCTTGATCAAATGCCATGAAAATAGAGGCTAAAGGATACCCAAGAAAGTATCCAGATGGAAGTGGCATTGCTGGTGGCACTGAAGGATGAGAAACTGTGAGGACCAGGTTTCCCAGCAAGAAGGTATCAAGAGGGTGCTGATGAAGGGGAGGAAGTACACCTATAGGAGTAGGTTGCAGCTGGTTAGGGAGGGCCTTGAGAGTCACATTCCAGGGTGAAGCTTTATGGCTACAAGATTTTTATGCAAAACTGAATTTTCCAGGAAACGCTTAGGACAGCTGAAAGAGGGGCAGAATTCAGGTGAAAAATGTCCAGTGTGAAAAGGTCATTGTAAGAAGCTAGTGGCACACTGCTGGGCTATATTTGAGGACAAACATTAGCAAGGAGAGGAAAGCCATCATTTTCATCCTCTCCCCTTTATTTCTCTTGGCATGTCCCGCTTTTCTCCCTTTCACTCTTTTGGCATTGCCCTTTGTTTTCCTGGGGACCCTGAGCAAAAGAAGGTGCTGAGTTCTGGGTTTAGGGGAAACACATGTTCCAAGCTGGGTATAGTGGTGAATGCCTACAATCCCAGGACTTGGGAAGATGAAGCAGGATAATCAGGGATTTGAGACTAGCCTGGGCTACATGAGACCTTGTCAAAAACCAAAAATTTTATTCCAGATCTCTATTTCCTTTCTCATACCAATAGGTGGGCTTTACTCTAGTCATGGACAACTGCCCAACCCAACCCCAATTGTAAACTCAGAAATTATTTTAAGAGCTATAGCTGTAGCTCTGTGTCAGAATGCTTGACTAAGCACAAGGCCCTATGTTTGATCTTCACTACTGCAAAAAAAAAAAACCCAAAAAACAAAAAAACCTTCCCCCCCCCGGGGGGGGGGCAGCCTTACCAGGATCTGTAGGAAGGTTATGGGAGGAGAGGAGGGAGGGGGGGTGGGATTGTGAGGGGATGAGAGAGGGGACTGGGATACAAAGTGAATGAATTGTAATAAATAAAAAAATAAAAATAAATGAAAAAGAATTATTTTTAGCGACAAGTAAAAGAAATGACATACTTTACTGGACCTAGAAACCAGCTATATCATTTTATTTTATTTTACACAAGATTTCATATAATCCAGGCTGCCCTTGTCCTCTGCCTCAGTCTCTGCAGTGCTAACATCACAGGCAACAGCCACCAAACCCCCATCTTTTTAAATGCAAACATTTAATATTAGGGAGACAGAACAAGAACTTTGAGTCAGTTCTGGATAATTCTGTACTATCAGCACAGGGAAATATTTCCCCCTCTTCTGTTGCATCAAAGTAAGCCAGGGTTTGAAAAACACTCATCTGTGTCTTCGTTTTAAACAAAGATAACATCCTTAGGGAGCCTTCCACTTCCTGCTCTCTCTACTTAGTAAGATAAAATTTGCCCCCAGGAGTCTGTTCCCTCCAGAGCCAGACTCAGGAAGTGATGTCATTCAGACTTGCCAGAGCACTGCAGTTTTAACAGGATTTCTGGACTTCCTTGGGCCAGTCATTCTGTGGGTTTGTTCATTTGAGATAGTAGTTTTGTTATTTGGTTTGTTCTCTTTGGCTTTAAAACAAATGAATGGAGCCAACCATCCAAATGTACTTCTGCCTCCCTGAACACATTTGGCAGGATGACATTGATAGATATTAGATGTTTTCTTTCTTCTTCTTCTTCTTCTTCTTCTTCTTCTTCTTCTTCTTCTTCTTCTTCTTCTTCCTTCTCTTTTTCCTAATTAGATGGGATTCCAGGAAAGTGGTAGAAGTGTCAGTTTAGAAACTAACTGCCTCTAGCTTGTCTGTACACAGGTTTTCTGTCTCCAAGTGCTTCTTGTTACACTTTGTCAGTTCATACTGACCAGAGAGCAAATCCCAGCCACTGATAAGGCAGTCACAGGGAAATACTAAGGTGTTCCCTCCATTGTGGGCCTCTTTTGTGTGATGATCAGTCCATTCTGGAATCTGAAATCATGTTCAATTTAATAGGCAGAAATCCAGGAATAATTAAGGGTGTCCACCCATTCAAGGCAGCCAGTTGTGTGCTTTTTTGGGAAGGGAAAAGAAATCTTGAGATCAAAAGAAAACAACCATCAATGACTTCCTAAACTCCTCCTTGGCATTTGTTTGTCTGGTGAGATCAGGGTGGTAGGAAAAAGTGCAGATTCAAAACTCCCCTCAAGTTTTAAGGTTTTCAAGGAAGTGTTTATTTAAATCATTCAGAACTGAGATTCTAAAAGACACTATCATTTACATTTAATCTGTCACTTTAGCCTTTGCTTGAATTTTGTGGGTGGGGGTCTTTACCAATAACACAGGAGACACTTCCTTGTTTCCTTTCTGTTAAATCTGTAACGGTATCCTGGTTTTAGCTCTCTGAAGACTTCTGAAAATTTACAACCTAAGGAAAGTCCTGTTTAACTAAAGACATTTACACACACACAAACTCACACATATCATAAAAAAGTATTCCCATTTAAAATTAAAAATATCTAGAATTTTAATTAAAAATACCTAGAAATTTCCTTTGTAATATAAAAGTTTCAATTCAACTTGATTCTCTAATATCTATTTCCAAAGACCTACTCAATGATTGTTTCCAAAAGATATTTTTTTCCAAAATTATTCCAAATACTTTGTTGAGGAGCATATCAAGAGTTGAATGTCTCAAGTCTAAGGCTGATTTATTTTTCTCAGCTGCAGCCAAGACCCTTCAAGCTACTGCTACAACCTTGTCTCCCCTTTGCTACAATATTTTAACAAGGTAATTTCTGACTGTTAGTTGGGAAAAAACTGAAAGAAAAAAATAACATGCTATTTTCCAGAAAATAACTGCTTTAAAACAGTATTTCAGAAGTAAGGGGATGGGGCGGAGTACACGGTGTACATTTTTTCTGTTTCCTACTTGGCCCGTAATAAATGCCTGACTCCCAGATTGGAAGCTGCTTAGCTGTCTCCCCCTTTTAATCCCAAGATGACTGGCAGGCCACTTTTTAGGATGATTTTTTATCTCAGTAAGTAAGGAAGGGCCTAATACATGAGAAGCCATTTCAAGAACAGGGCTTGCTATAGATGTCCTAAGAAAATCCTTGAGCCACCATCTTTGAAAAAATATTTGAAGAGTGTTCACTTGAGTAAATACTTAAGCCTAGTACTTAAGCCTACCCTCCCTTGCTTTCTTGGGCCTGTAGCCACATTACTCAGCCTCAAAGAATTCATCAATATTCAACTGGCTTTCTTAGTATGCTGATGTAGCAAAAGGAGTATAATAAGGAAAGCTGTTGTCATTTTTCTTCAGAGGACTTGTCACAAATTCGCCTTTCATCTTCCAGTACTGGAATCTTCTGGTATTTATGTAGGAAAAATGAATGTTTCTGTGCAGCAATCCAAACAAACAGACCCACCAGGCCAAACCTTAAAGATCCAAAGAAAGTCTCTCAACCCAAGGACAGGGGAGCTTTATGAGGGGCCAATCTAAGGATAGACTCGCGCCTGACAAGTCAGCGAACTCAGTCCTGTCCACAGAGAGTTGTGAATTAACAGAAAAATTTTAGTTCCTAATAATTGTTTTAAGTGCCCACCGAAACTATCCACATTATCCACGGTGTTAAACACACACACACACACACACACAGAGAGAGAGAGAGAGAGAGAGAGAGAGAGAGAGACAGAGAGACAGAGACAGAGAGAGAGACAGAGACAGAGAGAGACAGAGAGAGAGAGAGAGAGACAGAGAGACAGAGAGACAGAGAGACAGAGAGACAGAGAGACAGAGAGACAGAGAGAGACAGAGAGACAGAGAGAGCGCGCCTTCCGGAATAGAAAATCTCGGTCTGTAAAATCTTTTTGGCTAATCCCCCCAACACACACACAAACAGTTTTGCAGACCCTGGAAAACTCTACCTTCCTGTCATCTCGCCGTCCCCCAGGGGGGAGAAAAAACGAAAATAAGCCCAAGCTATCAGCCAGGGGATTCTAGCCTTGAAACTTTGCGATCTTTCTCTCAAAACTCAAAGTTATAAGATCAGCCTCGAAGAAGTATCACAGTAAAATACAGAAACACAGCGAGAGCTGATCAGCTCAATAAACTGCAGCGCTGAGCACCATGGAAGTCTGAGTCCGTGGTTTTAGTATCTGAGTGCGGTTTTCGCGAGTGTTCTCTCTCTCTCTCTCTCTCTCTCTCTCTGTCTGTCTCTCTGTCTCTGTCTGTCTCTCTGTCTCTCTGTCTCTCTGTCTCTCTCTGTCTCTCTCTGTCTCTCTCTCTCTCTCTCTCTCTCTGTCTCTCTCTCTCTCTCTCTCTCTCTCTCTCTCTCTCTCTCTCTCTCTCTCTCTCTCGGCATGTGGTGGGTTTTCCAGTACTTGTTCCAGCTCCCTCAAGCGGTTCCAAACTAACCCGCGTGCATTCTACCCTTTGCAATAAAGTTTAGCCTTGACTCTGCGAGCATGTAGGGCCCCGCGGCCGCACCGCAGCTACCAGCATGCCACTCAGCTGCTAGCGATTCGCGGACATCCAGATGAACTTACTAGTCAAAGGCGCTACTGAACCCACTAAGTCCCAGAAAAGAGAGGTAGCTGGAGTGGAGATTTAGCCAAGAGCTGCCAGGGAGAGTAATCTTTCCCCAGAGTCCCCCAAGCGAATGTGCCACATAGCTCCTATTTAGCGCCTTGTGTCCAGCACTCCACATGCCCCCGTGGCCCTTCTGGTCGTCTTTTGGTGCCCCGGTGTGTGGGTGCTTGCAGACAGGCAATACCCATTGCCCTGCCCGTCCAACTTTAGCTTAGTTTATATCCCCGCTTGTTCAAAGATTTGTCAAACCCGGGAAATGGGGAAAGAAAGAAGCGGAGCTTATCTTGAGCATCCAGGCGCTATTTTATAAGGGATATTTCTTCCACATTTCCTTTTTTTCTTGAGAGAGTCTCTCACATAACTCAGACTGTTCTCTAACTTGTTATGTAGCGAAGGACGCCCTTAAACTTTTGTTTCTCCTGCTTCCTTCAAGTGCTGGGGTGTCAGGCATGCGCCACCATGCCTAGTTTTACCAGATTTGTGTTCTTGTGACATTTTGCAAATACACAGGAAAGTTGCGAATATAGTACAATGAAAGGCTCCCTCCAGATGCAACAACATCTGGTAGCTCTGTGAAACCCATTCCTGTTCCCGCTTCTCTCTGCATGTGTGTATACATCAGAGGCATCATTTGAAAACCATGGCCACCTTTACACTTCATCTCTTTACTCTTAGGCTCAGATCTTGTAAGAATGTGAATATTGTGCTATTAACTTCCTCACACCTCCCTAGTAAACAACATCTTAGCTAAGAATATCTAGCATACAGAAGAAAAACTCCTCCCTTTCTTTCCCCACTCAAAACTTAAGTCATAAAGACTTCCCTTACATAGAAACTGTTGCTCCCTGCCTCGGAGTCATTCCCACCCCCAAAGTGGACCGCCAGGACCTAAGGGAGTCCTCCACCTGAAGGAGAGTTTGGCGGAGTTTTCCAGAGCACAGAAGGCCCAGCAGAGCCAGGACATTAAGGCGCGCTGAGCATTTCCTCCTGCAGTCTGAGGGTCCCTTGTTTCCTCATCCTGTTTCAAGCACCCCCAAGAAAAGCAGTCCCAAGTGGCTTTGCTTAGCCGCCCTGTACCCTTCTATCAGCCCAGAGGACTGGGCCAGAAGACTAGTGACTTTTGTAGCAGGGGTCTTTGAGCTGGAGCTGAGCTACCTTGAGCTCTTGGTTTTGCTTCCCCCACCTCCTTCCCCTTTCCCCTTTCTCCCTGTTTTTTGTCTCCCTGCACCCTAGGCGAAGAGGCTTTGTACGTGGCCACTGCAGGCTCCCGGTGTCCTTCCCGGCCTTTCCTGGCTTCAGGCCAAGGCTGTGGAGCTGAGAGCCAGCACGGCCTCCCCCTCCCCACTCCCTTCCGCCCCCGGGCCTCCGAGCTGGGCTGGCGACTCACTGGGCGGGGCGCGGAGCAGCGCCCGGCCACACCCCCTGGGCCGGCTTTTTCTAGGAGTGCTGAGGGACACTGGGCGCTGGCTGCTCCCGCTCGCCTCTCCTCCTGCGCTCAGCTCCAGCCCCGCTCCGGCTCTGCTCCACCACGCTTTCGAGCTCCTGCACCGAGTCCTCTGGCTCCTGGCTTTCGGCCCCAGCGTCCCGCACCACTGAAGCTTCGCGCCCTCCGAAGTCCAGGTGACTGCTCTTCAACTTTCACAGCCCTGCCACAGCCTTCCACCCTTTCTCGCCCTCCGACTGTCAGTCGGTCTGTCTGTCTTCTTCCCCACCCGCCTTTTCTGTCCTCTGTCCTATTTCTCTGGCTTGTTCACTAGGTCGACGCAGCGGAGCGGCTTCGCAGGAAAATCCCAGAAACCTTTGCAAAAAGCTTACAATGAAATTTAAGAACTTCTGCGATTTCGGCGCCATTTTCGAGTGGAGTGAGAGGTGACTTGGGATCGAAAAGAGGGGATGTGGGGGACTTTTTGGCTCGCCTTTTACCCCCAACTATGATGCTGGTCATTACAGACTGTAACAGATGTGGGGATAATTCTGAAAACAAAAGTTCTGTGTCTCACTGGTTGGGGGTTCTGGGCAGAAAGCGTGTTTGGTGGTCGGAGTGGGGAGAGGGCAGATCTTTAAAATGTATCCAAGTAAGTGTGGCCAGGGAACTTCTCAGAAAACCGGTGAGAAGAGTGAACCAGGAGAAGCCGGGAGAGAAAAAGTGAGCAAGGGGCAGTGGCAAGCTGTCAGCCTTGGCGGGGTAGGGAGGGTAGGTCTGTAAATGGACTTTGGGTGACTCTCATTTGTAAGCAGTAAAGAATGTCCCAGAAAGAATGTAAAATTCATTTTACTTTGTCTCTCGCTAATTAACACGGTTCAAGGTTGTCTTGTTTTTTCCAGCATGAAACTGGACATTGGAAAAGTATGGCTGGAAGGTGCAGAGGACGTGTACATCTTGTGTTTTGGGTGTGGGGGAGCATGGCATCTGCATTATTAAAAGACCGAATGTTCTCAACTGTGGAGAGAGGAAGAGACTCTTAAATCATTTGGCCAAACACATCGCAGTTCTGAAGGGGTGGAGCTATGGCAACTCTGAAGTATTGATTCTTTGTCTAGTGTATCAGCGAATGACCCTCTCCAGAAGTGACCAGATCCCTCTTTGTGCTCTCCTTTCGTAAGTAAAGTTCAGCCCAAGGGGAAACACATATACCAGGGCAGTGATTGGGCTTTCTAGGGATAAAAGTCTTTGTAGTGTGACAAGAAGAAAAGAAATGGATAAAGTAAATTATGTAGATGAATTTGGTTCCGGCGTATTCGTTAACAAAATGATCTAGGACCTTCATCTTTGATGTTGATCTTACTTGGAATTAACTTTTGTTTTTGTAAGTAGTCAACTAAACAAATGTTAAATTAGGAGGCACTTTAATCTCTGATGTGATGGCTTACATATTTGTGGAGGTCGTAAAATTAAATTGGGAGAAGGTTATGCATCTGTAAAGTATAATTGTACCTTTACTAAACATGTTTTTTCTCGATCTCTCTCTCTCTTTTTAAGGGAAACCATCCGATGTTTTTTCTCCATTATTCCGAGTCTATGTGAAAATGACTTGTAATACAGCCAAGACAAGAAGGAATTTAGAGATTCATTCCAACTTAAGGAGTGGGGCTATTATTATTAATAGCTTTATCATGACCTAAACAAAGCATTTGTTAGCACTGGATCACAAAATCTGTTAAGAATTTTGTACTTAGTTTAATTACACACTGTATAATTAATTACTTAGTTAATTAATTGGACCTAGCATTCATTGTACTAATTTGGAAAAACTGACATAATTTTGAATGAATGCAGGAAATTTAGTGACATTGAATCTCTGTTTATGTGCACAGAATGTAGTTTAAGTTTCAAAGGAACTACTGTTTTATTGTTTCAATTATTAGGTTTGTGGTTAAGAAATGTAAGATGTTTTGTGCTTTCTTGAATGCTTTGTTTAAACAAAATGAAATGAATGAATGTAACTTATTGCTCATGTGTGTCCATTTTGAAGAGTAAGAGTGGGAGCTAATGAGTTAATCATTAAGGAGTATGCAGTGTCAGCCACTTGAAGACACGAATTTCTTACAAGTTGCTTGAGAAGGAGCAATTTGACGTTGAAGCATTTAAAGTTCTTGCTTTGTGATTTGATGTGTTGATGTTGATAAATGTAAATTACATTTGAGTTAACCAGCAATATATGAGAACATCCAGGGTTTTCCTCTACAGAATGTTCTCATGCTCTGTCCTTAAAAGTAACTAATGACACGATGTTTAGTGTAAGAATGAAGAGAACTACTAGACATGAGTTAAAGAAGATGTCTGCTGCCTGCACAAATATGTCTGTATGCCATACCTATAGTAATCAGTACAATCAACTGGATCTACCCAGAGGGTGTTTTGATTATCAGAAGTCCCTTGCATCGATTTCCAATAAATGACCAAAAGCTGGGGACAATAAGTGAGACTTATACAATGCAGCAGGGATTTTCACCAAGACTTTAGATCTGGCAAGAGTGATCCAGATGGTACTAAATTGTCTCAGTTTATTTAATCTCACTTTTCACCTACTTACTGAGGTAAGAGTCTTCCCCCACCCCACTGTCTTCCACAGCTTTGCTTTCCACAAATACACTTTTCCAGTATCCGTAGCGGGGGTGTAGAGGTTGAAAACCACACCCTTTGGCCCACCAGCAGATCCTGGAAATCAAGCAAAATTATAAGACTTAGCCTATGAACCTGGAGTGATATGTCCCGAGAAGGAAGCATTGTACTTAATTCTCATCAGGGGACAGGGCAAGGAGGGGCACCCTTCTACTCACAGAGACTTTCTTCATTTGCAGGTACCCCCAGTGTGGCCCCCACCCTCGTTGACTCTGAAGGGATGCAGCAGCAATTCATATTTTGGAGTATTGTAAAGGTTCAAAACATGAAGCGCTGCCACACCCCTTCATGGGGAAAGTAGAAGGTTGGGAGCCTGCAGAACAGACCTGCGTGGGTTCTCCTAAAACCCTCAAAGCAGGTAGGTAGGAGGGCAGGGGCTTTTTGTCTCTTCAGTCCATCCTTAACCCTGGCAGGATCTCAGTGTAGGGAGAGCCACTCTACACTTTTCAAGGACCTGTGGAGGGATGAGGGAGGGGGGGGGCTATGGGGAGTGGGGGTGATGCCATTCACTTGCAGGAAGGACAAGGTATCCTGCCCTCAGCCCACCACACTCAGTTGTGCCCTAGCAGCGTGGAACAGTACTTCAGTGAGTGTTTGGTGCCCTGGAGTACTGTTTCCGCTGCCTGGGTAAGTCTGGGACTTCCACATGGGCACTCCAAACCAGGTAAGGTAAGTTTCTGTCCATTGCCTGCAGCATAGGCAATGGGAGTGAGACTCTAGAACAGCTCTGAACTAGAGCTTCCTTGAAACACTTGTTGATCTGTGAATATGTGACTGGGTGTGACAGAAACCTTGTTGTTACCACCTCATTTACTGCCCAGGTAAAACTGAACCAGCTGGGGAAAAAAACACACTTCCTGATCACCTAGTAGAATAACATCCACAGGACAGCAATGAAGAGAGGTGGTCTTCAGTCCTCAACAACAAAGCTGGGGGGGGGGAGGGCTGAATACAAATAAGAAGGGCTCAGAAGATGGCCAGAAGGGATGACTGGAAGCAATCCCCATTTCTTTCTGCAGTTCCTACTGAAACAATTTAAGTACTGTGTGTAAAGGACTTTAAAGGTAAGGAAAGATTATGGGGTCCCACAGTGGGATCCTGGGGTCCCTGGATCTTAGGCATCCAAAAGAAGGGCTTAGCTAGGCACATGGCCTTGCTGGTGGCGAACCCCAAGAGGCACAGTGAAAAGTACTGAACTAACAGGAAGCTTCAGAGTGAGATTCTTCATTTCTAGACTTCTTTCATGCCCCTTTCTCAAAGTTACCACACAATTCTACCCTGGCAGCAGGTATTCAAGAACACCCTTGTCACTGCCTAGAAACTTAGTATTGACAACCTCTGAGAAAATGGCAGGAAGCTGTAGATTTAGAGTCCCTTTGTGATACCCCAAACTGTGCTGTGACTGATCATGGCACCTCTGTAGTCTTATGACACCTCCACTCCCTTGAGGAGCCCTTTGAGCCTGCCAGTGAGAAAAATGGGTCAAGAGTCACCTGGGAACTGGAGTGTTAATTGTCTGAGCAAGGCCTTACTTTTCCTGTGAAAATCACTTTATATGATCTGGAGTATGGGCATGTAAAAGACTGTTGGAAAATGGTGAAATCTTCCTGCTTTGTCATATTAAAAAATAAATACACATACACACACCCTTCTGGTCTGTATGAGCTGCCTTTTAGTGATCATCCGCAGGGACTGGGCACAGACCCCCATAGAAATTACAGTTAGAGGAGGCCTTATGAGTCTGGGAGTCTAGCTCTAGCCACCAAATGCCTTTCTCCCAGAGTCCCTTGCGTTTGAACAATGTGGGAGATGTGGTTTGAAGCCCTTTGGGCCCTCAAGGACCCCCAGACTCCCAGGAGCACCAAGACCCCTTGAAACTTCAAGTCTGGTCCCCATCTCCTCCTCCAATGGTTGAAGCTATACCCTCTGCTCCTGCCACACCCCGCCCCTTGGCAGGGCCCCTCTGGCCCAGAATCCCCTGAGCAAATGGCTAACAGGTTCAAGCATTTGCAGCCCAATGCACAGTGTTGGAGGAGGGGCAGTTTGACTCTCCCTCACCAGCTTCCCTTCTCCCTTTAGGGATTCAACAGGGTTTTCTCTTAAGATAGAAGAGCACTGGGGTGCACTGAAGACACTCACCCATCCATAAGAATCTGGCCCCTGCCATCTGGCTCCTTCCAGTGGGTACCTGCAGGACTCAGGTGAGATTCAGGAGGGTTGGGGACTTTAGAGCAGAGGAAATGATCCAGATTTAGGACCATAGCCTTCCAGAATCCAAAATACCATTAGCCCAAGGTGCCCGGGGGTGCCAAAATTGAGCTCATCCACACAGCACCTGGCTGCATGGTGCCCTTTTCTAATTTAAAATGTTCTTCGAACCTTTATTTGCCCAGTCGAAGTTACGATATGCCTAGATTTTCTTCCAAGGGCAAAAATGTAAATAAAGCAATATTTTAGCCAACACTTGTATGTCAATTTAGAAGGTGGCAATTCATTCCAGACTATAAATTCTCTTGAACAACTCCCTAAGGTATTCTTTCAAATAGTGTTTTCAAACATTGCTAAATGTGCATCATAATGTGTGGGAGATTTGTGTAAGGTGATTCAATTTATAGTTGTCTGATTAACTGATCCTTCATTACCACATTCAAAGAGGCACCTCTCCATTGTTTTCTTCATCCCCCCGCCCCCTCGCAGCATATGTTATTTGTTAGTGAGAAGGCTGTGTGCACGTGGCATTGTATAATGTTTATTAGACAGACATGGCTCTTAAAACTATGAAAAGCTTAGCCTGCCTCTAAATCTAAACTCCAACATTTCTGTAAGTTGTAGGACAAGATAGTCAGGTTATTATGATACACTAGATTGGAACATAATTTTGTAACAATTTTAATAACAAGAACACTTTTGAAGGCATCTTCAGTTAGCAGTACTGGTTTTGTTTTGTTTTGTTTTTTTCCAAGAAAGGAACACTGCATCAACAATCTTGGGGATGTGGACACAGAAGACTCCTGTTTCAAGAAAATACAATCATCTTTCAAAAGCTTTAATTTATATGCATTTTACCACACTAGATACTGGAAACCACCAACTGGGGGTTTGCAATATAATCAATAGTGCATAATATCATATGTCTTTTTAAAATGTTACTGGAAAGTGTTTTATATCTGTAAATCAAAGATTCTGGTCTCACCATTTCATTCTTCCCACTGTTCCCCCAAATCGAGGCTCCTTTGTTCCACTTGGCATGTAAACTTGTTTTTCCCACCAAATGAGTCAATTATGATAGGAACGTCAATTGATTTGAACAGATGTGTGTCAATGTTACTTGGAAAAACTAAATGCCAATAACCAGGACTGCAGAAAAAGTCTATGATTGTAACTTTATAAACCACACAGACAAGGACAAAAGTAGAATCCTAAACAGGAATACCTTTGGATATACTCCAATGCTGGGAGAGTAAATAATTGTATGTTGCTTTTGATTTCCATTAACATGGGCAACTGTCCAATTAAACAGAAACCCAATAAGGACTCTGCAGTGCACATTATTTTGCTGATTATTCTAAAGCACCATACCTGGTGCTACTGGGGAGGAGGGAATAGCAAGGGATAGGGTGTGTTCCTCAAATCCTGGAGAAAACATGACTGTACAAGACAGAAGTTAATTGACAGGCAGCTTTTCTGAGAGAGAGTTCAGGTTGAAAAATACAAATAGGTTCAAAAAGTATGCATGAGAAACATCAATGAATATGTTTTGATAAAAACTGAAGGACTAGAGATGGGGGCTATACCAACTTGACATTAATTTCCAGAGATCTATTTTCCCATTGTCCAGAAGCATCTCTCTAGATTCCTGAAGTTTGTATTTTTGTCTTTATTCGGAGTTTTTTCGTAACTCTTAAAGGAAACACAGTGCACATACACCAACCATACCAAATATGTATCTCTCTGGCCCAGCACAGCCTGCCTATGGCCACCCATTAGTACCTATTCACTGAGTAGGATCTCCTGACTCTGTCCTAATATTTCACCCATCTGCTTCCCTTCCGGGCTCCACAATTGTTCAAAAGGGCTTAGAGCCTTGTGGGAGCCCGAAACTGCGTCATTTGGGAGGAGCCTCTTAGACTTCCACTTCCTGTGGCCCCTCAGCGTTGGAGCACTTAAGGTCTTGAGCTCCATCATCAGAGCAACTGCTGGAAACTGAAAAGGGGGCCCTGGCCCCAAGCCGGGGGTTGGGGGTGGAGGTCTGGGAATACTGCACGCTTTGCAGTCTGAATTTCCTGAGACAGTGCCCTTGCCAGATTTTTGCTACCCCTCCCCCACCCCCACTCCGCCTAGGGAAAGCCAGATTTTTGTGCCCTAGAAACAGAATCTTTACAATCCTCATCTCAGCACTCGCCTTTATTTCCTTTGTTCACTTCATTTCCCAACTGCCTTAGTGAATTTGTTGTTTGCAGACAGTTTCAAGAAACCTGGGGATTCTGAAGATGAAGGAAGGTATGGGAGCCTAGCCACTGAGGCCTCATCATCCAGACTTCATGCTGCGCCAGGTTATGGCCCGACCTGGTTATCAGAAGTCTATACCGTATTGACTACAACAGAAAATGGAGCTGAGTTAGTACGTTTGGTTAGATAAGGTCTCGGTGAAACTGCCTTGTCCTAAGAGTCTACAACTGCTAAAGACTTCCTAATTGAGGCCCAAGACTGGCGTCATGATTAAAAATTGACTATAAATTATCTACCCAGGCACAATTTAATCTGTACAACTTTAAATTAAGGGAGCGAACATGGGTTTTTAGTGGTGTCCACACGAGATCTTTGGGAAAGTTACTAATAATCATAAAAACTACCTAGAAACTTAGAAAAATGCTTAAGATAACAAGTTTTGAAAAATCAAGGCCACAGACTTACATGGACTCTAGTGGATGAAAGTAGAGCAGAAACTGAAGGGAAACTGCAAAACAAAAAGATCTGTTTAACAGTAGGATTAGACCTAAAGGTATTATTTATTTATTTGTTTTTCCTTCTTCACAGTCTTTGTTGTTTCTCTGTTTTGTTGTGCTTTGGTTTTTGTTGCATTGTGAAATGTTTCTCTCTAAAAAGTGTTTAAGGAAGGTTCCTGGGAGATGCAGAAATTTGAGGTTCCACATGCAAGGATCTTAGACGTCTCGGGGATCATCATGTCACGAGATACCACTGTGCACTTGTGACAGATTGATAACTGAAAGGTCTGGGAGCCACTCATCTCCCTAAGAACAGGTGGGTGAGTATTTCAAGAGATGAGAGGTCAGGAGGGGGGTGGGCCCTAAGCAGGGAGGAGAGGTGTTGCCATGAAGTAGGGGAGGGCATGAGTTGTATTTTCATAGAAGTATAATAAGAGGGGTTTTATTAATTTGCATTTCTATTCAGTCCATTGAAGCCTAGACAGGGTATACAATTTTACTTATAGGCTAAAATATTAAAACATTTTTTTCCTCAAACAAGGAAAGCATGAGCTGTAAGCACGAGAAACACAAAGTCAACTTTAATATGTTGAGTCATGTAAGTGAGCATGTAGAAATACACAGGTCACAGAACCTGAAAGTCACAGAAAATGAAAAAAATCTCTTTCAGTATGTTTATTATTATTTATTTTTTATGTATTATTGAGACAAGATTTTATGTAGCCCAGGTTGGGCTCAAACTTATGTAGCAAAACTCACCTTGAATTCCATATCCTCCTGATTCCATCTCTTAAATGCTGGGATTATAGGTGTATGCCATCATACCCAGCTTGAAATTTTTGTTTTTGAGACAAGGTCTCACTAATTTGCTCATGCTGGTCTTAAACTCACTCTGTTGTAAACCAGACAGAATTTGAATCTGTAGCTCATTTACCTCAGTCTTCTCTGTCACTGTGATTATAGGCCTCCCTTCACTTCAGTAATTTTGAGGATAAAATTAGGAACATCCTGAATGACTAACAATAAAGTGTTGCCTAAATAAAATATGCTTTTCTAAGACAATGGGATAGGATGCTAGAATTGAAATTGATATTTCTGAAAATAACTTTAGTGACATAAGGATATGGCGCAAACACTGATAAAGTACTTAGTGATCAACATGCAAAATATTTTCTTCTCTGTATTTTAACTTTATGTGCATAGGATTAATATACAGATATAAGGCTAAGAGGAATATTATGGTTATCTGTGCATTGTGCTTTAATGTTATTGAACAAATATGCTGGGGACCTGGGGTATGGTTGAATGATAAAAGAAACCAAGATGCGGAAGCATTTTTGCGATGTGTTCCTAATATGTATTATGAGTATATTGGGGACATCTTGCAGTCATGGTTCTGCATCAATCATATGGAATGAAGTCAGTTACCTCCAAGCTGTGGTACCAACAGTGAATAAAGAAAGATACTGAACTGTTTTTGCGATGTGTTCCTAATATGCACTACAATTATATTAGGAACATTTTGCATAAGTAGTTTTGTATCAATACCCAGGCAAAAGGCTGGAAGAAAGAAGCCGCACATTTAACCATAGTTATTTATGGTTTGCTTTTATAGTAGGACTCAGATACAGAATTGTTTTTGCAGTATGTTACTGAATACATAACATAAGTGTATTGGGAACATTTTGCATACATAATTTTGTATCAGTATACATGGAAAAGACTAGGAAGAAACATGACAAAACTTTATCAGCAATTATGTCTCTGGTATTACAGGTGATATTTGCTTTTCTCTTTATATTTTTATTGTTTTTCCAAGTATTGCACAAACAGACTGTTTTTCTTTTATAACAATAATTAAACTCATTTTATTTTAGTACTAGAGTCTGCATTGATCTTTCTGGGGGGTGGGAGTTGAAATAAGGTCTCCCAACGTAGCCATGGCTATAGCCTTACTATATAGACCAGGCTACCCTCAAACTCACAGATATCTGCCTGCCTCTGCCTCCCAGAGTGCTGCAATTAAAGGCATGTGCCACCACTACACCTGGCTTTACACTGATTTATTATTTTTTTTGAACCGTGAAACCCTAGCCCGTGTAGGGGGCAATATTTCTGTGAAGGCAGTGGTTGACCTAGAATACGGTTTTCAGCCTGTCTAGGAATACCCTACATTACTTCCATAGGATCTGCACTGCAGATGCATGTTTTCATTTATCTGGGCAGAGGTAAATCAAAGTCTGCCTTAAAAAAAATACAGAAGTTGGGGGATAGCTTCTGACTATAACTTCTTTACTGCATTCATCTCTCGGAACTGCTGTTTTGTTGTTGCTGTTTAAAGAGGGCCTGGATAGGTGACTCTGCAGTTAAGAGCTCTTGCTGCCCTTGCAGAGGATTCTAGTTGGGTTCCCAGCACTCAGTTGGTTTCCAGCACTTATAACTACCCCTGACTCCAGCTGCAGAGGATCAGAAGCCCTCTTCTACCTTCAAGAGCACTCTACACATGCAGTGTGCATACATACATGTGAACAAAATGTTCAAATCCATTTTCAAAAATAATTTGTATTTGAGTCCTGGGGAAGTAGATCTTTGGGCTCTAACCAAACTGGTGAGCCCTAGGTCCTGGTGAGAGTCCCTGTTTCAAAACAACAAGGTGGAGAGCCCTTGAGGAATACATGAAATAAAAACACAACCATAATGGCTAGATGTGGTAGCTTGAGCCTGTAATCCCAGCAGCACTGGGGAGAGTGAGCGAGAAGGTTGGCTGGAAAGTTTGACCTGTGTCTAGACTAGAAAGTGAGACCCTCTCTCAAAACACTGCATACACAGAGTAATAGTAGTGACTGCTAAACAGAAAGCTGGTTGTTATCTAATCACCCTAAACAGGGCATTGAAAAGGATCATTTTCCTCCAGGATCAATTCAGGAAGTTGGCACTTGCATGATTGCCCCTGTCCTCAAGACACACTGACTAGTTTGGGAAATGCCTGAGCCAGGGAAAACCCTTCCGGACAGCTCACTTTCATGGGCATACAGATGCCAGCAACTGGCTGCAGTTCTCCACCTACTGCCCACTTCCATCTAAACCCCTGGATGCTGAGGACATAAGACCTTCCCCTTCAGCTTTCCCTTTTCTTTCCTAATAGAAAGAGGACGGACTTCCCTGGTAGCTTAGTAGACTCATAGTCTGACAAGGTTCCTCTCAGGGGTGTTTCTGGTTCCTTGGGACTTTATTGCTCTTTCATGTTTTTTAATTATGTTTGTGGGTGTCTGTAGTAGAGGGTATATGTATGCTCTGTCCCACTTGTGGAGAGCAGAGAACAACAGGTAGGAATCAGTTCTCTCCTTCCACCATGTGGATTCCTGGGATTGAACTCAGGTCCTTAGGCTTGACTGCAAGCTCTATTACCAGCTGAGCTATCTTGCTACTCCCTCCCAAGGGAGGGTTTTATTAGTGTTTCTCAAATTCCACACATTAGATAAGGAGCTAGAGTCTCATTTGTAGGTCACTTATAAGCACTCCAGGAAAACTCTCCCCCAAGAGCAAAGGCCATATAGCCCTTAAAATGGAGCTAATGCTGTCAAGAAGAAACAACAATTCAAGAAGGTAATGGGAGATCATTCATCCCAGGGCCTCCCACCCCACACATCTGCTTTGGAGCAAGCACACAGTCAGGCATATCCTTGGCAATGAGTTTTCACAAACACTTTACTCTGTCACATTTAGTTAGAGCACTTTTACTAGGTCTCTTGATCTGTACAGGGAACAGGGAAATGAGGGAGTATGGGAGAGAAACAAGAGTTAAGGTGAAGCTGAACCAGGGAGACCTTGGATACACAAATCCCGTGCTCTATATGGTATGAAGCAGAAATGTCCAGGCCCAATCTCACACAGAACTTCCTCCATACATTGAATGATCAAATTGACCTCCTTCCCCTTAGGCCTCACTCTGGTCCTTGCTATGCAAGGGTTATATAAAAGGGGAAGAGCCAGGGTGAGACCCTGAAATGGGAGTTCTATACCAGAGGAAGAGAAAACTCCATCAATTTAAGTACTGAGCTTCAAGCCCTCTTATTGAGAAGTGAAGACTCACATTTCTGAACCACAGACTACCCTAGAATTAGGCTAATGCAGACAGCAAGCTTCCTAGTTGGGAGGATGCCAAGAGGCTCTGGGGTGGGGGTGGTACAGAAGGAGGGAGGGCTTTCCTTTCTATCAAACTAGTCCTCCCTCCTTGCACAGAAGAGGAAATGCAGTTGCAGAGAGGAAATAACTCCCAGCAAGATCATGCCTTGATCTTCAGGCCTCTTTCTACTGTAATACACTGGATCTAAAGGACAAAAGGGGGTGGCTTTAGAAGACACTGGGAAGCATGTGGGATTTGAGAAACACCTCTGAAGGTGGGTGGAGCTGGAAGGGGCAGGGAGAATGAGGTAGCGAATTTCAAGCAGGCGAAAATGACAGGGGCACAGGAAGAGGCAGGAACAGATGGCTTCTGTCACTGAACAGTCAGGAGCGTCTGGAGGAACCTGTCAAGGACAAATCCAGCTTCTAAACTCAGGCGGGGCTATACCCTGAGGGTGAAACGGTATCTTGGAGAGTGGGGTATACAAAATGCCCCCAGAAAACAGATGACACAAATTCCCAAGGTGCAGACTTGATTCAGTAGTGAGAAATTTACAGCAGTTTTTCTATTCAAAGAACAGATTAAAAAGAAAACAAGCAAAGATCTCAAAGACTATTTCCAACTTTCCTATTTGTCTTGGGCTCCTCTGGGCTCCTCTCAGATCAGCTTCGTCCCAAGGGGAGAATTCATGCACCTGACTCCAGATATTTGGCTTTCCATCTGTTACTACTGCCAAAACACTAGCCTCAGGGTGTTCTAACAGTTTGGGGGCTCTTTCTTTGCTTTGGTGAGCTGCCCCTCCCCCACCATAATCATAAGACTCTGGAAGAGCTGTCAGTTGTAGTAAACTGTCAAGCATCTCTAACAAGACTCTTCCCTGGAGCACCTTTTCCTTTGTCTACTGATTGGCCTGGAACCAGCCATTGTGACCCTAGCCTAGCCAATCAGAGTACTTGATAGGGATTGGTGGTGGGTGGGTGGTGGTAGTGTTTGAGGGATTTTGAAACAGGATGTCACAATGTAGCTCTAGCTGGTCTTGAACTTGCAGCCTCTACCTCTCAGTGCTGGGATTAAAGATCTGAATCACATGCCTGTCCTTGGATTTGCATCTTTTAATTAAATACCAATCCAGAGGGTCTCTTTTTCTTTGACAATTCTTAACTGTAAAATTGCATGTAGCAGAGCCCTTGCTCACATCTCTGTGAATTCTTTCCTCAGCTTCCTCTTATGTAGACTGAGGACTGAACAAAGTGTTCTCTCTATCTTACCACCAGAGGACACCCAGAAAGAGAAATGACACAGAGGACAGAGGAGCAAGAGAGGGTAAAGACAGAGAGGGAGGGAGAGAACTAGGGGAAAAGAGCAAGGGAAGAGAGAGGAAAGAAAGGGAAAAGAGAGATTTGAGCCCCCAGACCAAAGTTGTTCTGTGGTCAATTCCACTCTCTCAGTTGCCACAATGTATGTTAAACTTCTTTTTTAAACTATCTTATTGAGTCCAAGATGGCAGCGAACAGCACATACCATATCTGGGGGGCACAGGATCCAAAACTCTGAAATTGGTGAGTAGGGGGACAGCTGAAGCCGGATTGAGGATTCCTGGGAGAGAGGGGACAACCTGTGAGTTAAGACAGTTTGGATTCAGGTCACCAGTGGACATCTCTGAGGCCTGAGACTGGCAAACATTCAACCCCCCTGCACTTCCCCTTGGCCCAAGCATGGGCCTCTCTGCTCAGCAGAGGCTACACTGGTTGCCCCAAGCATGAGTGTCCCTGCTTGGTGACCAAGACTACAGAGGTGGTTGCTGTACAGAGGTGGTTCCCAGATCTGTGGCTGTGGCAGGCAGCCTCTCTCCCAAGCAGGAGCCCCCTTGCTTGGTGCCTGAGACAGCAGAGGTGGCTGCCCCAAGTATGGGTCTCTGAGAGTAGAAAACAGAGAACCCCTGCACTTTCCGATTAGGCCTGAAAGTGAGTGAGTGCACCTTCAAGTGAGTGCATGCAGAACACCGGATCCAGGGTTCCTCTATACCAGCAGCCAGACATCAGATCCCTCCCACCCACACCTCTACTGTGGGCAACGTAGGGATCCTTGGGACAGCATTCTCAACACTAAAGCCCCTATTCTGTCGTTCTCCCAGTGGAGTCCAGGCAAACAATTCCTGGAGCGAATATGGTACAACCCAGGCAGATACAAATGCCTGGAAGACAGTACCACAGGCTTGTGGGCACTGAGGCATTCAGGGAACCTGTGCACATGCATTCACCTGCAAACAGCGCCAGCACCCCCACCTGCGCTTATGCTCTACCCTTCCAGGCATCTACACACTCTAGAACCCTATCCTTCAAGGCACACTTCCACCCACACTCCCATGCTTGTGTACATGAACCTGCAACCTTCCTCCCTTAGCTACAGCTGAAACACTAAGATCCAGAGACAGACGGACCCAGTCTGAAGTACAGACTCCAGGAACAAGCAGCAAAGATTACAGATCAGCATATGGCTAGAGGTCAGATAAGAACACATCTAACAAAAATCAAGATATCATGGCTTCACCAGCAAACCCCAAAACCAATGGGTATTTTAATTCATCAGATACACAGGAAAATGATCACAAATATATGCTTATCCAGTTATTAGAGGCACATAAAGAGAAAATGAACAAAGCTCTCAAAGAAATATAGGCTACTACAGTCAAACAAATAGAGGCACAAGTATAAGTATATAGAGAGGATACTAACAGAGCTCTCGAAGAAATACAGGCAAATAAAGTCAAATAAATAGAGGCACAAGTAGAAGCACAACTAGAGGCATATGGAGAGAAAATAAACAAAAAATAGAAGACATCATGGAAAAACATGAACCCACATTTAAACAGATGAAGGTAATGCTGCAAGACATGAAAACAGAATTAGAATCAATAAAGAAAACACAGAGAAAACCCTGGAGCTGGAGAACTTGGAGAAAAGACCAGGAACCATAAAGGTGAGCATCTAAGAGACCACAGATGCCAACCCAGACATACCCAGCAAGCTTTCAATCATCATAGATAGAGAAAACAAAATATTCCAAGACAAAACTAACTTTAAGCAATATCTACACAGTAAACTAGCCCTACAGAAGATACTAAAAAGAAAATTCCAATCCAACAAAATCAACTACACCCAAGAAAACACAGGATGTAAATAACTTCACAACAAAAAATTAAAAGAAAACAAACATAGATACACAGTAACACCACCAACTCCACAATAAAAGGAAAAGTAAAGGATTGGAAAAATGTTTTTCAAGTAAATGGACCCAGAAAGCAAGCTGGGGTAGCTATCGTAGTATTTAATAAAATGGACTTTTTTACCAAAATTAATCCAAAAAGATGAGGAGGGGCACGTCCTTCTCATCTAAGGAAAAATCCACCAAGAGGACACCACAATTCTGAACATCTACACCCAAATACAAGAGCACCTGCATTTGTAAATGAAACATTATTAAAGCTTAAATCACACATTGATCCCAACACCTTAATAGTGGGAGACTTCAACACTCAACTCTCACCAAGGGAAAGATCATCTAGCCAGAAGCAAAGTAGGGAAATAATGACACTTACAGAGGTCCTAAATCAAGTGAACCTAATAGATGTCTACAGAACTTTTCACCCAAACTCAAAAGAGTATACCTTCTTTTCAGCACCTCACAGAACCTTCTCAAAAACTGACCATTTAGTTGGACACAAAGTAAGCCTCAAGAGATACAAGAAGATTGAAATAATCCCTTCTGTCTGTGACAGGAATGCACTGGCTGGCTCTTTGACCACCTCCCCTTGAGGCAGGGAAGCAGCCTTACCAGACCACAGAAGAAGACAATGCAGCCAGTCCTGATGAGACCTGATTAGCTAGGTTCAGATGGAAAGGCAGGAGGACCACCCCTATTGCATGGGAGAAGAGAGAGAAAGGGTGGGATTGGGTGGGGATGAGGGAAGGGCCTATAGCTGGGATACAAAATGAATAAATTATAATTAATAAAAATAAATTAAATAAACAATAAAACAATCTTATTTATTCATTCAACAAATATAATCACCATGGTCTCCAAACCAAGGACTAAGCAGGTTGGTCCTGCTCTGTTTCTGATGTCATCCAAGTCCAAGAAGGATACCCATCTGTATTGTAGAGCACCAAGCACTTTCTGAGCAACAGGTTCCATTCTGTGTCTGAATATAGAAGGGAACCAAGGAGTTCTTTGCAGACCTGTTCTCCTTCTATGTAGAGGCTAGAAGGAACAGGGCTGACTGTCAAATTATGGAAGATTTACTACCATAAAGGACGACTAAAATCAATCTCTGGCTGAAGAGTGTTCAGAGAAATCACACATTCCTTATACATGTCCAGATTTAAAACCATCCCTGTTCACTGTCAGTAATAATCAAAACGTCGAAGAGTTTTGTTTGGAAGATTTGGGCCTTTAATACTTTTTTCTTAAGAAATCATTTCATTTCATGGCTTTTTTTTTACTTGCCCACATGTGTGTATGTGCACCATGTATGTGCCTGGTCCTGCTGAGGTCAGAAGAGGGGGTTGGGTCCTCTGGAACCAGAGTAACAGATGATTGTGAGTCATCACGTGGGAGTTGGAAAAAATCCAGGTCCTCTGGAAAAGCAACAAGTCCTCTTAACTGTTGAGCCACCTCACCAACCCATTATTTTTCTTTTTTAAAAATTTGCCTTTTTTTATTACATTTTGTTTATTTTGTGTGTGCCCATGGGGAGGGAGTGCAAGTACATGAGGGTGCATATGGCTCTTGTGGAGGTCAGAGGAGAAATTCTGGGGTGGCCCACTCCCTCCCCCCATCATGTGAGCTCAGGAGGTTGAACTCTACTCCTCAGGCTTGGTAGCAGGTAGGTGCCTTTACCCACTGACCATAGAAGGCTGGAGTTTGGGAATACTTTGATTTGCTCAATATTTTGTTTTTGTTTTGAGATTTCTTTTTATTTTCAATTATGTATTGGTGTATATTTTGGTGTGGGTGTGAACATATGAACGTGGGTGTCTGCAGAGGGTAGAGGCAGCAGATCCCCCCAGGAGCTGGAGCTACAAGCAGTTGTGAGCCACTCTATGCAGATGCTGCCTCTGCCTTCACACCCAAGTGGTACTAACATGAACATGGACACATGCATCAACCCCTCCCCATGCCAGACAGCTATGATTTAAACCAGAAGTAATGATTCGTGCATTCGGGAGGCCAAGGCTGTGAGCTCAAAGCCAATTAAAACTATGTAATGAGTCCCTGTCAAAATGAAAGGAAACACACACACACAGAGTGAGACAGAGAAAGACAGAGAATGGTGCTTGCACTGCAAGTTGAGCAATACAAAGAAGGGAATTAATGACTAATGAGTATAGAGTTTAGTTGGGGGAGGATGAAGACCTTCTGAAACTGTATAGTGGATGTTGGTAGTGCAACAATCAAACATGTTGAACTGTATATTTTGAATGTTTAGAATGGCAAATGTTATGCTATGTGTCTATTACTATAATTTTAAAATTCAAAATCTTCCAGAGATAATAATCATTAAAGTTTAGCTAGTGGGGAGTAGTTCTGTGGAGACTCATACCTGTAATCCTAGAATTTGTGAGGCTGAGACATGGGGATTTCTATAAGTTCCAGAAAAGCCTGAGCTACATTGTGAGTTCCAGACCTTCTTGGTTTACAGAGCAAGACTCTGTCTCAAAAAAAAAAAAATGTTTGAAGAATTAGTAAGATGACTCAGTGTGTAAAGGCGTTAGCTGTCAAGCCTGATGACCTGAATTTGATCTCCCTGGGACCCACAAAGTGAAAGGAGAGAACTTACTTCTTCAAGTTGTCCTCTCACATCCACATTCTTTCCATGTCATGTGCACATCTGTACACCCCCCCCACAGACCCACGTGTATACACACAACAACACAACGGTAATAAAATAATAATAATTTAAATTGTAATATTTTTTCTAAAACCTTTTCAGTGTACAGAACTTGCATAGTACACAGGAGGCCCTGAACTTGGTACCTTTTATTGTTAAAAATAACCCAGATACTTTCACATGATAAGCAAATGCTCCATCACTCAGTTACACCCCTCTCTCTTTTTCTTTCTGTTAAAGAGGTTTTTGCTCCTTGGCCTAGGCTGGCCTCAAGTTCACAATCCTCTTGCCTCAAGCTCCTCAGTCCTGGAATTATAGGACAATGCCACTATGCCAAGCTGTAAATTGCTTTTCTAACCTCCAACAACGACTAAGGAGCTGAATGTTGTTTTTAGCTTATCCTTCTGGTGAAACAAATTGTTCCAGGTTCTTGCATGCTTCTTGACCCCGACCTTGAATTAGCCATTTGTCAAAGGAGCCCTGTTGCTAGCAGTGGGAAAGAATGTTTCAGGGTCACAATGCAGACCTTGCATATCATATTTCAAGCCCCAACCTTGCTTTCCTTTCTGCCTCACAGTCTCCTCTTTCCTGCTTTATTTTCCTGTTGCCCTCTCTTCTCCTGATATACTGGCTACATGCATACTCTACTTATTGTGCATTACCAGAGCCATAAGCTTGAAGAGCTAATGTGGTTTTGTTGCTGTTCCTGCTCACTGACATTATCTCCACTACCTAGAACAGTGGCTGGCCCATCCCTGATATTCGGGAGATGAAATTCAATGACTGAACACATTTGAGCTCACAGATGCCAAAAGGAAGTACCATAACAACATGAGGTCTTCTGCAGGGTTTGGGAGTGTGGGGGGCAGACTTTGAAGTGCTCTTATCTTCTGATCCATCTCTCCAGAATATCTCTACAATTTTAATAGTGCTGCTGTCTTATTTCATTTGTAAACTTTTAACTTAGATGTGAGCTCAACTTCATAGAAAAGTTACAAAAATGGTACAAAGAACTTCTGATCAACTTGTTCATTCAGTGAACATATTAGTTATGTCATAACCAGTTCTGATTGAGTATCCCTAATCTGAAACGCCTAAGACCAAAGTATGATAGAATCTGAAAGTTTCTGAGTCCTGACATGATGTTACAAGTGAGAATGACACATCTTATTTTGTGTCATGTTTCATAGTCAAAACCAAGGTGCACTGAAAATACTGCAAAAAGTCATCTATATGTCATATATTTACCATGTGTGAGACATAGGGGCTGGAGCTCAACATGTCAAATGTTTGCCTAGTGTTCACAGAGCCTCAGGTTCTATCTTCAGTGCAAAGCAGATGTAGTGCTACACTCCTGTCGTCAATATGCTTGTGAGGGGGAGGCAGGAGACTCAGAAGTTCAAGCCCATCCTCCTCTACATAGCAAGTTTGAGGACAACATGAGACACATGAGACCCTATCTTAAAGAAGAGAGAGAGAGAGAGAGAGAGAGAGAGAGAGAGAGAGAGAGAGAGAGAGAGAGAGAGAGAGAGAAAGGAAGAAAGAAAGGAAGGAAGAAAGGAAAAGACAGTCAGAAGTGATAGTACCTGTCTTTAATCCCAGCAACTCAGAAGCCAGAAGCAGATGGAGCTCTGCGAATTTGAGACCAGCTTGGTGTACACAGTGAGTTCCAGGACACTCTGGGCTGCATAATAGAGAAACCCTGTCTCAATAAGAACAAAAACAAAAGAGCAACAGAAAGAAAGAAACAAAGAAGAAAATAGATGAATAAATGAATAAACAAAGAAACAAACAGTGGGTGGGCCAGGCATTCATGGTGGTGCATGACTTTTAATTCCAGCACTCAGGAGGCAGAAGCAGGCGGTTGTTTGTGAATCTGAACACAGCCTGGTCTAGAAATTGCTGTCCAGGATAGGAGAATCCCTGGAAGCTCTCAGGCCAGGTAGCTTGGAGTATGCGAATGTGAGACCTTG
Source organism: Pachyuromys duprasi (assembly GCA_028658305.1). Classification (NCBI taxonomy): domain Eukaryota; kingdom Metazoa; phylum Chordata; class Mammalia; order Rodentia; family Muridae; genus Pachyuromys; species Pachyuromys duprasi. The sequence goes on from CM053742.1 coordinate 38,867,945, forward strand.
TCTCAAACAAAGTGGAAGTCAGGGACTGACACCTGAGGAAGTCAGGGAGTGACACTTCTGATCTCCACATGTGTGCAATCAAACAATCACATACACACAGATAAAACAAATCAAATGAAGTCTAAGAGTATAAAAATAAGATTCTCTGTTCATATACAGCCAGTGAGGTACTGTGTGTTAGGATGCCAACATAGGGAATTAAGGCAATGTAATTTATGCTGTAAGAGTGAGTCAGCAGATTTACTCACCTTGAGAGCAGTTCATACAAGCAGCTACCAATTATTACAGCAGGATTATCACAGGCACATGTCAGTAGACTCAGGAACCAAGCCCAGGTTTCCACTGTCCTTCATGGGAGGTGAAAGAAGACACAACACATTTCTTTATAGCAACCAACTGCAGACATGGATGGACTCAGTGCCTGCCTAGGGAAACCTGCTTGATATCTCAAGGTTTGGGGTTCATATGGCTGCTGGCCACATATACTCGTCTGCTAGTGACTGTGTATGGCGACTCAGGATTCCAACAGTGAAAGCAAGCATATATTTCATCAGTCTTCATGCAGAGCAACCCTATTAAGACTGCACAGCATGCTCTACTTTTCATTAGGACAGGACCTAGTATAAATACACAGTGAATGTCTAGTTTCATGAGAACACTGGGGGCTCTGGAAGTTGCAGAATGACAAAGTAATATCAACTCATGACAGTGCCAAAATAAAATTTGGTGAACAATATTTGTTATTCTGGATTAGGTAAGACTTTTTGTTGTTATTTAGAGATAGGGTCTCATGCCTTGCAAGCTGGCCTCAAAATTGCTACATAGTGGAAAATGACCCTGAATTTCTGGTCCTCTTGACTACCTCCCAAGTGCTGGGATTATAGGTATGTGCTACACTCAGTTTATGCAGAGCTCGGGGGAAAAACACCAGGACTTTATGCATGCTAGGCCAGTTCTATATCAACTTAGCTACATCTCCACTCTTAGGGGAGACCTTTCTAAACATGCTATAAATGGCAGAAACCAAAAGTAAAGCACTAAAATAGTTGGCCATACAATAAAAAACCACTTTAAATGATTAAAAAAAAAACACAAACTTAGGGCTGGAGTGATGGCTCAGCAGTTAAGAGCACTGGCTACTCTTGCAGAGGACTCAGTTTCAGTTCCAAGCACCTTCATGGTGGTTCACACCTGTCTGTATCTCCAGTTTTAGGGAGTCTGATACCCTTTTTTGGCCTCCATGGGTACCAGGTACACATAGTACTTATGCACACATGTAGGCACAACACTCATATGTGTAAAATAAACTAACCTTAAAAAATCACCTAAGAGAAAGATTTCTTTTTGTTTTTTTTTTATTTTTTTAAATTATTTTTTAATATTAGTTACATTTTATTAACTTTGTATCCTGCACCCTCATTCCCTCCCAATCCCACCCTCGTTCATCTCCTCCCTGCCCCTTTCCAAGTCCACTGATAAGGGAGGACCTCCTCCTCTTTCATCTGACCCTGGTTTATCAGGTATCTTCAGGACTGGCTGCAAAGTCCTCCTCTGTGGCTTAGCAGGGCTGCTTCTCCCTTGGGGGGGAGGGGACATCAAAGAGCCCACCATTGAGTTCATGTCAGAAATAGTTCTTGTTCCCCTTACTAGGATACCCACTTGGATACTGAGCTACCATGGGCTACATCCGAGCAGAGGTTCTAGGTTATATGTATACATGGTTCTTGGTTGAAAAAACAGTCTCAGAAAAGTCCCCTGTGCCCAGATATATTTGGTCCTTGTGGAGCTCTTGTCCTCTCCAGGTCATATTAACTCCCCCTTCTTTCATATGATTCCCTGCACTCTGACCAAGGTTTGGTTATGAGTCTCAGTATCTGCTTTGATACACTGCTAGGTAGAGTCTTTCAGAGGCCCTCTGTGGTAGGCTCCTGTCCTGTTACTTGTTTTTCTCCTACATCCAATGTCCATCCCATTTGTCTTTCTAAGTGAGGATTGATCATCTTACCCTGGGTCCTGGGTGTATAGATTTCAGTATGTTTATCATATCTTATAGGTCTATATAAGCAAGTATATACCATGTGTCTCTTTCTGCTTCTGGGATACCTCACACAGAATGATCTTTTCTAGATCCCACCATTTGCCTGTAAATTTCATGATTTCCTTGTTTTTAATTGCTGAGTAGTATTCCATTGTGTAAATGTACCACAATTTCTGTATCCATTCCTCAAGTGAGGGACATCTGGGTTGTTTCCAGGTTCTGGCTCTTAGGAATAAAGCTGCTACAAATATGGTTGAGCAAATGTCCTTGTTGTGCACTTGAGCATCTTTTGGATATATGCCTAGGAGTGGTATAGCTGAATCTTGAGGGAGAAAGATTTCTACAGGTATAAATAAAACTAAAAAGAAACTAATTGGAAAATAAGAACTAGCGGAAAGATTAAATATTTTATAGACAAGAGTTTTTTAAAAATACAAAGAATGAAAATAATGCATCCAGAGGAATTTCCCTAGAAAAATTGGCAAAGACCATACATACATAGTAAAGCACGTCATTTTGATGTGTTCAAGTTATTCATAGGGACAGAACCCTTTTGACCCAGCTACTACCCTCCAGCCACCATGAAAAGCTGTCCTGCTGGAATCATGTGGTTTTTGCCTCTTTCTGTCTCCTTTACCTCTAGACCACTCGATTTGGGCTTCCTAGCAGACAGTATTCTATTCTCGTTTTTTAACGCCCTTTTGTAAATGTTTTACATCTAATCAGGAACAAGGAGAGAAAATCCTGCTAAATAGCCTCTTCTGATGGTTAGTCAACTGGATACAACCTAGAATCACCCACTAAGAGAGTGTCAACGAATGATTGGCCTGTGGGCATGTCTGTGGGAGATTGTATTGCTTGCTTTAATTGATATGGGGAGTCCCAGTCTCCAAAGTACTTGATACCACTGCCTGGTTTGGAGTCTTGGATGTGTAAGAGGAGAGAAAAGTATAGTTCTGAGAGATGACTGAGAAGTTAGGAGTGCTTGCTGTCTTTCTGAAGAACCCAAGCTCAGTTCCCAGCACCTACATCACTATAGCTCTAGCTTCAAGAAAATCAATGTCTCTGGCCTGTGCAGGCATCTGCACTAATGTCCACATACCCACAAGAAGACATACATATGTACACACATTTACAAATAATAAAAAACAGCCAGACACAGTGGCTCACACATGTTACTGCAGCACTCTGGGAGGCTAGAGTAAAACCAAACAAGAACAAGAAGAGCAGAGAAAGTTAGCTGAGCAACAAACATGTGTGTGTTCATTTATCTCTGATCTTATCTGTGAATGTGACATGAAAATGTTTCTGAAGCTCCTGGTGGTATATAACATCCCTGCTATGATGGACTATAGGTAAAATAATGCTTTTCTCCTTTACCACAGCAACAGAAATGAAGCTAAAACACTTTTTTTTCCTGTATAGCCTTGGCTGTTGGGAACTAACTCTTTAGACCAGGTTGGCCTTGGACTCAGAGATCTGCTTGTCTCTGCTTACTGAGTGCTAGGATTGAATGCATGCACCATCTTTAAAACACTTCTTAAGAGGGAACCACAATCACCTTAAAATATGTTAAGGGGCTGGGTGTGGTGGCACATGCCTTTAATATCAGCACTTGGGAGGCAGAGGCAGGTGAATCTCTATGAGTTTGAGGCCAATCTAGTCTTCAGAGAGATTCAAAGACACAAGGCCTACAAAGAAAAACCCTATCCTGAAAAAACATAAATAAAAATGTAAATAAAAAAATGTTTAAGGACAATTTACTGGATTTGATCAAAATTCCATTATAATAATATCTAAAATTCTTATATAATACAAAAGGGCCATAGAAATGTTTAATAACAGAGTAAGGGATGTAGTTTAGTTGGAAGACATTTGTCAAGGATGCAAAGTCCAGTAAAATATAAATTAACAAAAATATTAGTGGTATTAAATATAATATTTACATACTCAATTCTTAAAAGAAAATGATTTAGTGGAATATGTTCTTTGAAGTCTGCAGCTAAAATTTCAGTTTTTGAGACAGGATCTCTTGTTGCCAAGACTAGTCTCAAAATTCACTGTGTAGCTGAGGGTGACTTTGAACTTGTGACCCTCCTGACTCCATTTCCCAAGCACTAGGATTATAGGTATGTCAAACCATGCCCAATTCATATGGCATGGGAATGAATCAAGGGCTAGGCAAAACCACTCTGTCAACTAGGTCATATCCTCAGGAAGAATCTTTTGGTTGTGGTTCTCAGACTTAACTCTGGATCCTTCTGCTTCCAACTCCTGAGTGCTGGCGAGTCCTGGGATTGAGTGTGTGCCACCAAGGCAGACTGCTACAATGACGAATCTTACTCTTTTCCAAGTACCTTTCCTCTCTCTCTTTTCCTCAACACTATGTATATCTGGTTCATTCATTCATGCTTTCTGTATGTAGTGAGCCCCTCTTGTGCAGCGGGCAGTAGGCTAGGCCTAAACTGGAAAATGAAATAGCAATGAACTGGAAACAGTCTTTCAGGCCCTCATGAAGCAAACATTGAAGTTGGGGGGTTGGTAGGAGGACAAGCATAGAGGAAGTCAACATTGATGTTAAGCATATATTGTCAGGTGAAACGTGGGAAGTGTGAAGTGGCAGGGGCTGCTGTTTTGGGTAACTCAGTTGAGAAGGTGTATGAGACAATAGTTGGGGCCTGGAACGGCTTAGGGAGGTTTGGGAACAGGCTGTGCAATTATTGAAAACACTTCAGAGAGAGACACCGCTACAGCCTCAGCAAAGAACCTGAAGTAAGCACGGCCCAGGGGTGTTGAGGAACCTTGAGGCTGCCATTGGCAGGGACAGAGAAGACAGTGAAGAGTGAAACTGTAGGAGGTAAGGTGAAAGGGAAGTTAGGGCTCTGAACACTGCAAAGATATTGGGTTTATTCTGAGAGTTGTTCAGTTGGTTGAATGCTCATCTAGCATGCTTGGAGGCTTGGGTTCAAGCCCCAGTACTGCCGGAGCCTGCCGGCAGAGTCGAATGGTTCTTGAGTATAGAGTGAGGATTGAAATTAATAAACGAACATACAACACATGGGACCTTTCCGAGAGGCTTTAGTGGAAGCTAGACGCCTTGCTTTATTCCAGACCCCTTTTAAGCCAAAGCAAAAGCACCTCAGCACAATGAGTACATTCACAAGGAAGTCAAGCAAAAGGTGTTACTTTGACAAGACATCTCACCTCCTGTCTCAAACAAAAGGAGATGACTTGGAAATTTATCACTGACTCCAGTGAAGGCCATGGTGAAAGCAGTCTTTCTGATGAGATCTAAATATCAAAGCAAGCTGGCAGACCAGCGGTTCCCAACACAGTACCACATATATGAGGTGTGCTGATGCATGCCTATAACACAAGCACTTGGAGAATAGAGAAGCAGGAGGCTCCAGAATTCAAGGCCATTCTGAGCTACATAGCAAATTTGGAGCCAGCCTGGGCTACATGGGACACTTTCTCAAAAAATAAATACACATAAAAACATTTTGGGGCTGGAGAGAGATGACTCAGTTGTTAAGAGAGGTGGATACTCTTCCACAGGATCCAAGTTCAATTTTGAGCAGACATATGGTGGCTTACAACTATCTGGGACTCCAATTCCAGGGTATCTGGTGTGCTCTTTTGGTCTTGGGCACAACACACATATGGTAGACAGACACACATGCAGGTAAAACACCCACATACATAAAATGAAAATTAAAAAGCCAAAAACAGAAAAAAGTCTAAGAGCTGGGAAGGTTGTTGTAAGAAGCCAGTTTGCAGGAAGAAATGTCCTTTATGTAAGTGAAATGGAAAAGAGTAATATCTGTTAAACAAGTAACTCCCACGTACAGGTGAGGTATAGTCCAAACCGATTCCTGATTCCTTATTATCATGTAATTTACTTACTTCCTCATCCAACCTGTCCCTCAGAGTATCATTAGCAACATAGAAGTCTTATGCTTGGATTGCTGTGAGGTACAGTTAGCTCAGCAGGTCTAGTGGTCTATTCCTTGCTTGTCTTCAAAGAGCTCTTAATCCTTGGGAGCTTGGCCTTCAGGGCACTCCCGTTACTAAGAGACTGATGATTTCACAGAGAGGCACAAACCTGTGCTGCCACTGCCCAACATGAATATGATTTTTGGCTGCTGTATTTTATTTAGAAAACTTTATTTTCTTTTTTAATGTAAACACTTTATTTTCAAATCAGTCTATCACCAAATTATTATCCCTTTATATCAGACTAATGGACTTCCTCTTTCCCACTCTCTTGTACCTGGGAAGAACAATAGAGGAAGGTGGAAACTTAGAGAGAGGGGAGCTGTCAAGAACAGAAACTGTGTGGGGAACAGAGCAAGATTTGTGAGGAGGCAGCAAGGGACAAAAAGGTATACTGTGTACTCAGGAGGCAGAGATAGGTGAATCTCTATGAGTTTGAGGCCAGCCTGGTCTGTAGAAATGAGCTTCAGGTCAGCCAGGTGGCTATACTGAGAAACCCCTTTGTCTTGAAAAACCAAAAAACCAAAACCAACCAAACAAAAAAGTTTACTCTGTTTCCCTAATACTGCGTTTAAACACAAAGACTTGATTACTGTAGCTTATCTTTAGTTTGTATTTCTCTAATTTTAAAAGTTCCTTTGTTTATCCAGACTTCCTGTAAAAAGATGCATAACTAGTTTTTTGGAGAAAGACTATCTCTATATAGCCCAAGCTGAACTCAAATTCAACTTGTGTAGCTCAAAATGTAAAATATTTAAAATTGGAGAAAATGTTATCTGGCATAAAAACAATATGATAATATCTGTTTTCAAGTGCCAGGGGCAACTGGCTCTGGGGCAGACGCCATCCTGGAAAAGCAGGTGACAGTAACACACATGTCACAGTTTCCAGGGCTCTGACTCACCAGTGTTGTTTTTCCTAATGCAAGTTAAATTGTTAACTTTTCAATTAGGGTTCAATTATGAATCTATTATATTAAAAACAGCAGTATTTTTACATTTATTTACTGGGTTTGAAGTCAGTACACATTTAATCAGGAGTGTATGGAGGTCAGAGGACAACTTGCAGCTGTCAGTTTTCTCTTCCACTGTGTGGGGCCTGGTGATTGAATGTCCTGGATGAGCTACCCCTCCAGTCCTCCTCAGTGCTTTTGAGGTTAGAAGATCAGAATTTCAAGGCCAAACTCAGGTATGTGGAGTTTGAGACAATCCTGGCTTACACTAGCCTCTCAAAATCAGAAAGCCAAAAACCCACCTAAAACTTTTCCATGATCTCTATTTTTGTCTCAAGAAATACATAACTCTACTAGAGACCATGCCAATTATTACTAGCTGTTTCTCATACACAATTCTCCACATCTTCCATCTTTATCAAATCATGAAAAACGTAAATCCATTCTGAAGGAGATGGACTCCCATCTTTGTTCCTGGAATGAGCTTTCCTGGGCACACAATTGCCAACGAGTACTTCAAAAAGAGATATAAGAATTAGGAAGATGATTTGTTAGAACAAGGAGAATCATTTGTGATTTTATTTATTCATTCATGTTTGCAGTATGTGAGTGTATGAGTGCACCCATGCCACAGCACCCATGTGGAGGTTAGAAATGAAATTTTGAGAATCCATTCTTTTCTTCCACTACGCCAGTCAAAGTGCCTGAACTCAGGAATACACCCATGGCAGCAAGTGCCTCTACTAGCTGAACCACCTCATCAGACCAACAAGAAGGTTGCCAGGGGAAGGAGGCAAAATGAGAGCACTATGGGGTGAAAAGTTCTAAAATTCATTACACATACATGTATGGATCTGTCCAACAATAAAAATAAATTTTAATGCTAGGGATGGTGGCATACACTTTTAATCCCATAATTCTGGAGGCAGAGGAAGGTGGATCTCTAGGCATTTGACCAGCCTGGTCTACAAAGCCATTTCCAAGCTACAAGTTGTAGGATAGCAAGGACTACAGAGTGAGACTCTGTCTCAAAACAAACAAACACACAAACATTCAAAATTATGGCAACATTTCTTTTTTGGTTCAAAACAGGGTTTTTCTGTGAGGCTTTAGCTGTCTTAGAACTCTCTCTGTAGACCATGCCGACCTCGAACTCACAAAGATCCATCTGCCTCTGTCTCCCTGAGTGCTAGGATTAAAGGCATGCACCACCACTGCCCAGCATGATATATATTTTCAAAATATAGGCATGATCATCCATTTTGGCAGGTAAGACCTGAGCAGAGTCTTGAGTCCTTTGAAGACAGTTGACACAAAAGTTCATTTTGAGGAAACTTGTTCAAAGAAAGACAATTGTTAAGCAAACATGGTATCATGGTGGCCCAACTGCAATCCCAGTACTAACCATGGAGGTGAGATGGGTTCAAGGACAAGGTGGGTAGAGCTAGAGTAGCTGAATTAGCAAGTCTTTGCTTTATACTGTAGGAATGTGCTTTGTAATAACCTTCCTCATTCTGATTCATGGCTGAAGTGACTTTCAAACTTGGTAGCTTTTCAGCAGAGCTTCCTTTCCTGATGTCATCCCCCCCCCCTACCCTATTCAGGATTCCTTTGTAGCACACAAGGCTTCCTCTGCCTATAACTTTAACTTTGAGTCTAGACATCGTGTGTGTAGTGTGTTTGTGTGTGTGTTAGTACTTATCTAAAAATGATGCCACACACACAACAGGTATTATATGAAAGATGTTTATTGGATGGAGATGGAGAGAGAGAGATGGTGGGGGAGAGGGTGCCCCAACAGAGAGAGGGGAAGAGCAAGAGAGAAGGGCAGTGGCTGACAGGTCACTATGTACCTGGCCCAGATGATGTCATAGGACACAGGTACTGACACAGGACATTGTCAGGACCCTAAAGATCCCTAAGGAAAGGCAAGTTGAATTGTCTGCACAACATAGCATTCCTCTCTTTTTGTTTAATTAAAAAATGCGGAGATTGGGCTACTTCTCAAGGCAAGTTAAAGTATATAAATTTAGGTTCATTGGAAGTATCTCTTGGTCTCCCTGCAAGGGGGTAAGAGAGAGAGAAAAAAATTAATGGCAACAAAATGTCCAGATCACATGGTCAAGAGGAGGAGGGGAAGCCTGTGCCCTAGAAAGTTCAGGGTAGAGGGTTGCTTGTAGAGAGTTTCCAGATATGCAAGGCAGCAGGTAGAGACTGAGGAATTCTGGGAGAACCTGGAGCTACTTGTCCTGGGCCTGAAGCACACCATTCCAGCCTTTTGTTAATAATAAGTGAATAACGGGTATAGAGTCTCTTCTGGCTCCTTCCTGCTGACACTGGGGGCACTGCGGAGAGGTCAGAAGGCTGAAATGCTGGCCAAGTCCAGGAACAACAGGCTGCTATGATGCTGTCCAGGGTCTGTGAGAACATCCATGGCTGGGAGGGAAGGTGCAGGTCCAGCTTGACAGAAGCCTGTGAAGTCGGACTGCAACACCTGTGGTAGCTGCTTTGGTGCTGTTATGGATGTATGAAATGTCTGGATCTGGCAGGATACTGGAACACACACACACACACACACACACACACACACACACACACACACACACACACACATATATATATATATATATATATATATATATATATATATATGGCAAAAAAGTTAAATAGGTTATGGAGAAAAAACTTGACAGTTTATAAGTAACACTTGAGGTTACAAATAACTATTAAAAACATTTAGAAAGCATTACTCTTTCAAGTGGCTGTGAGCGTTTATAAAATTCACATTTACAAATGGCAAAGAGCACCCATAATCCTTCATAATTGAAAGTTATTTTGTCTGAAGCTGCTCACAAGATTGTAAAATAAGCCAGAATAAGAAGGTGAAGAGCACATTGGTGAGAAGGTCTACAAGCCTTTGAAACTGCTGCCTAATACCACAGGAAGTCAAGTGGCATGCAAAATTCCATGTGTGATGTCCAAGTCATTTCTGATGATTACCTGCAATCAGCTTAATGCAGTTCTTCTGTTGTTGGCATATTCTACAGAAAAGCTGGCTTAAGTGGCAGTGCATTACTAGGAAGAGTCTGGAATAAAATTGCCTGCTTAAATTCCTTATCTGATACTTACTACATGACCTGGGAAAGTCATGCAACCCTCTCTGGACCTGCATTTCTTTATCTGTGAGGTTGGGATGAAACAAAAAGCAAACTCAACTTTCTTATCATCAGATCCCAAAAGTGCTTAGAGCAGTTCTATTGCCTAACAGACACATAATAATGGTTTTTAAAAGTTAGCTATTCATAATAACAATAAGGTTTCTTTCCCCTTCAATCGAAAAACGCGTTTTCCATCTGCACCTGTGGGTTCCATTTATTTGTATTCAACCAGACTCAGATTATAAATTTTTGAAAAACAGAATCACATGTGCATTGAACAGGATTTTGTGTCTCACTCCCTCAACAATACAGTATAACAACTATTTACATAGCTTTTATATAGTGCTATCTATTCCCGATATTCTAAAGATGATTTTATTTTAAATATACCAGAGATGGTGTTATAAATTTATCCAGACCTACTGACAAGGTCAACTGCAACCCGCCCTGTCTTGAAAGAATACTCCCAGATCACATTCTCTTGAGCTGTCCCGAGGCCATTTTTTCCACCCACCTCCCTTTCTTGTGGAGGCTGCCTCCCCTCCCGGGTTCTGGAAATGCATAGAACTTTTGACCTTGGCTTCTCATATGCCCGCCATAAAATGATTAGGCTGGAATCTAGAACTGACCTTCCATGACAGAGCAACCCACTCTTCCAGTAATCCTGTAGGCCCAGGGACCTGGAAGGCTGATACCATGCTGGTTTCCAGGGTCTAAGTAAAAAATCTCGACATGCACTTTGGCTTGTTTCCCTCTAAGCCCAATCTAGGCTAGAGTGATGAGTCCAAGCCAGCCTTTGTTGGTGTTGCTACGTAAGGTCTGCTTGGCTCTGTTAATGCTAAGAACTATGGGTAAAACAACTGAAGTAATTAATGGAAAGTGATACTGAGGTAGTGACAGTGGTCAGGGCAGGGTTCTCCAAGGTGACCCATGAAGCTGAGTGGCAGGGAAGAGCGTTAGAGGGAAGGGGCAAGATTTATAGGGATTCTGAGGCAAGGAGGAGACCGGTTTGAGGAGTGGTGGAATAGTGGTATGGTGGAAGTGAATGAGAAGAGTTAGCAGGGGCTAATTTAAACACGGGTTTGTAGGCCACAAAGCAGTTTATTTTCTGAGGTGCTAAGGAAGTGATGTGATCTAATTTATATTTTGAAATGATCATCTTCCTCCCAAAAGTAAACCAAATTAAGTTTTAAAAAATTGTAAAAAAATAAACAAAAACAGGGCTGGCAAGCTGGCTTAGTGGGCAAAGACACTTGCCACCAAGCCTAACAATCTGGCTTCCATCCCAGGCCTTCCATGGTAGAAAAGAACCAACTTGTACAGGCTGTCCTCTGACCTCTACATGAACATCAAGGTACACATACACACTCTAAATATGAAATAAACTGGAGAGCTCACTTCAAGTACTAGGCGAAAACCCAGTGAGATGAGAACGAAGATAGAGGCCAGCTGGGAGGTGTTTATGGCAATCCCAGTACTTGAACTAGTCGGAGGCCAGCTCAAAGATGTCAAAGCCTGCTTGGCAGTAACTAGGTTGTCATGAGGGGGGAAAGATTCTCCACCACTAAAAGGACTTGGCTTTTTCTGTTAAACTCAGTCCCACAAAGGATTCCAGCAGAACAGAAACTCGTTATAACAGTTTTTTTTCCTTTTCTTTTAATCATCCTTGAGGTGGAATCTTGCTATATTGCCTAGACTGGCTTCAAACTTTTGGGAGTTGTGATGTTCCTGCCTTTGCCTTGTGAGTAGCTGAAATGAATAGTATTCACTGTCACTTCTGGCTCTAACTTAAGGATTTTGTTTGTTTGCTTGGTTTCTTTTTTTAATAATTTATTTAATTTTATTTCATGTGCATTAGTATCAGATCCCTTAAAATTGGGGTTACAGACAGTTGTGAGCTGCCATGTTGGTGCTGGGAATTGAACCTGGGTGTACTTGGAAGAACAGACAGTGCTCTTAACCACTGAGCTATCTCTCCAGTCCCTGCAAGAGAGGGTCTCATATAGGCCAGGGAATAATCTGGGACTCCCTGTGTAGCTGAGGATAATTTTGAATTTCTGGTCCTCCTGTCTCTCCCTTTCCAGTGCTGGGATTCATGACAAGAGTATACTCTTTTGTTTTTATTTTCAGACATCTTTATGAGTGTTTTGCTTGCATATATGTCTATGGGACACATGCATGCCTGGTGCCCACAGAGGCCAGGAGAGTGCACTGATCTCCTGAAACTGGAATTATGGACGGTTGTAAACCACCATGTTGCTGATGGGAACTGAACCCAGGTCCTTGGCACCGGCAACAAGTGCCCTTGACTGCTGAGCCCCATATACATATATTATTTTTAAAGATTTATTTATATTGGGATGTGCTATTCCTAGTCTGGGCTTTATGATAAATAGAGAGTGAGAGAGAGAATGGAGGGAAGGGGGTCATACGGGAGGTTGGGCCAAGACAGAAGCAGATTCGGACATAAGCTAGTACCAACAGTTAGACAAGCAATCATGGCCAGTTTCCCATTGGCAGACTTGCCAAATTTGGCCACATAATACCCAAGATGGCCTTCCCTCTGTGAAATGTGTGTGAATGAAAAGAATATGTACAAAGCACTTAGCATAGGATCTGACTATATACAGAAAACAGTAGTTAGCTGCCATTGCCACTGTCACTCTTGAAGCCCAGGAACCTGCTTTTTGAAAAGCTCTTAGAGGTGCTTGAGCTCTTAAAAATGCAAATAAAATTTCTTTTCTGGCTTAAAAGCCTCGAAGGCCTTTCTATTGTGGAATGCAGAAAATTCATACTTCTTACCCTAATTTTCAAGGTCTGACTCTGGCCTTCTTTTTTCTTATTTATTTGTATTTTATTTATTACAGTTTATTCACTTTGTATCCCAGCTCTAGCCCCCTCCATCTCCTCTCAGTCCCATCCACCCTCCCTCTTCTCCCCCTACGTCCCTTCCCCAGTCCACTGATAGAGGAGGACCTCTTCCCCTTCTATCTGAACCTAACCTATCAGGTTTCATCAGAGCTGGCTGTATCATCTTCCTCTGTGGCCTGGCAAGGCTGCACCCTCCAGGGGGAGGTGATACAAGTGCCTCCCCCAGTGGGAGGTGATCAAAGAGACAACCCCTGCCCCCATTACTAGGGAACCCACTTGGAAAGTGGGAGTCTAGGTCCTCTCCATGCATGGTTCTTCGTTGGAGTATCAGTCTCTGCAGGTCCCCCTGGTCCCAGGTTTTTTGTCTGGCCTTTTTTTTTTTTTTCAGTCTTAGGTTCTATAACTCTTCCCATAAGCAACTCTGATGGCTTATCATCATCTCAGTTTCTTCTGTTTTCTCTTCCTCCAGATTTTCCCTATGGTAGATTTAGTCCATTACAGCTCAATTATCACCTTTCCTAATCACAGGGCCTGCCTCTCATGGCCAGCACACCAAATTTAGTTTGTTCACAGCACAAATTATCTTACGGCTGGTGTAGCTCAGTGGTAGAAAACCTGGCTAGCATGCATGAGGCCTTGGGTTGATTTCTCAGTCTAATTTTTAAGCCTGGTGTGGTAGTAGGTAAACACCTATGATTTCAGTCTGGCGTAGAAGAGACACTGTTGCAAAAATAAAATGAAATAAAAAATGTCTTGTTTACTGTTTCTCTAACTAGAATGAATCTAGCTTTCATTTTCCAACACATAGGATAGATAATACTATTTCTAGAATCTCAAATGCAGGGAAGGACACTAGTTGGTTTACCTTACAAGCCTAATATTAGCACAATTAACATTTATAAATTTACACAGGGAATTAAAATAAAGACTTATCAATATTTACACATATGATTCTAAGCGTCTGTAAAGGAGAACTACAAAAGCTTTTATGTAACAAACCACCAACACCTTCTTAGGTATCAATATTCCTGAAACAAGCTCTTGGATTTTTCTGTAAAACACATTAACTCCTCACTTGGACCCAACCAAGGTAACTAAAAGCAGTATAAAAGCCTGGTGTGTCTGCCTGCATTTTCTGTCCTGTTGACTTCAGCTGAAAGGGCAGTGTTAAGTCATCCTTAACCTTTCTTCCAATTACCTAGGAATCATGGGACAGCAGAATCTTGCAGGACAGGTGGAAGTAATTATCCATGAGGGCCTACCCTGCAGCGGGGAGACACCTGGAGGAACCAAGATGACTCCCTCAAGGGAGAAAAGATAAGAGGGATAAGGGCTTCTTGGGCTCATCTTGCAAAACCAAAACTGAGGCAACTATCAACCAGATCATATCTTGCTCAGGACTATTTCATTATGCCTCTCTTACAGTCTGGAAGGATTACCTTGGAGTCACTGAAACCCTTTATTTATCCTTTTCAACACTGGAACATGAAATAACATTAAAGAAATCTCATTTTCACGACGTTTTGTCTTTTAAGTGCATATTGGGGATGGGTGGCTGAGTCTAGCTTGTTAGGGTTGCTTGGGCCCAGGCTTCTGCCTCCCCCTCCCAAAAAAACCCCTCCAGTTACAGTTCTTAAAATGGATATATGCTTTCCTAGCTTTCTAAACAAGTTTAATGCAATTTTGTTTTCTGCCTTTATTAGCATCCATTTTGCAGGACTGTAATGAAAATGAAACCCTGCAGGACTGAGGTAGGTTAGGGCCATTCACTCCTATACTAAATAGCCACAGGAAAGTATAGCTTCTGTCAAATTTTATTCTTCCTCTATTTTAGACTATTACCCAGAAAATAACTGCTCCCTCTTAATAACTCCCATTCCCTGTCCTACAAACTGATTCTTTTTGATCTGTTGAGAATTGGTTTTTAAGTCAGGTGCAGTGTGGCACATGCCTGTAATCCCAGCAGGGAGGCAGAGGCAAAGCAGATCTCTTGAGTTCAAGGCCAGCCTGGTCTACAAAGCGAGTTGAGGACAGCCATGGCTACACAGAGAAATACTGTCTCAAAAAAAAATGTTGGTTTGTAAAAATGATATAATTAGGGAGGTGAGAGTAGCTCAGGAAGTAGTGTCTAATATGCACACAGTGCTCAGAGTAACTGGGTGAGAATTCAACAAAATTATTAGCATTACATACCCTCAAACTATGTTAAGTAACTGCAAAGAGGCTTTCTTTCCCAGCTGTTAGCTTCACTTCAGGTTGGGTTAGGCAATCAGCTAACATATTATACTAAACACTAAAAGTTCTTCGTGATAAACTATAGCAAATGTCAGGCAGATCTGGGTTAAAACTGGGCTGTGTCATAATTTAACGAGAACTTGAAAAATTCATTTGTTTTCCAGTAAAAACTAATGCTGCTGGAGCATTTGCTATGTGTCAACTTAATGTCCTGTTTCACCTGCACTATTACTATAGCCCACGGAGAAGACAGCAGTGGGCTGGTGAGATATTTCAGGTGGCAAAGGTACTTGCTGTCACAGCTGATGACCTGAGTTCAAGTGCTGACACCTACAAGGTGGAGGAAAAGAACCTATTCAAAAAAGTTGTCCTCTGACCTCCACATACCTTCTATGGCATGAGTTCACCCCTCCAAAAGATGTAAAAAGAGAGACAGCACCACCCTCACTACCAGGTTCTAAAGGTAAGTAATTGTATGCCTAATCACTATTAAGTAAGCAGACAATCCAGCCCAGAGTAGTGCCAGAGCTCTTAGCTACCTATTCATTCAACAACCATCATGTGAGTCCTTATTCTCTAGGCACTGATCAACTCACCCACCTAATGCACACCGGTGAATGAGACAGATGACAAGTCAGCTATAATCCACATCCTCCACATCCTTGGGAGGCAGACGCAGAAGTGTAGTAAAACTGAAGCCAGCGTGGGTTAAGAAGGCCCTGCCTCAGTACAGACAAGTAAAAAAGATCAAAGTGGTTTTTGCCAGCTTGACATGATGGCACACCCCTTTGATCCAAGCACTAGGGAAGTAGAGGCATATGGATCTCTGAGTTCAGAAGGCTGCCTGGTCTACATAGTTGTAGGACAGCTTGAACTAAGTAAGAGAGAGACCTTGTCACAAACAAACAAAGGGCTTTGCTTGCTATGGAACTTGCATTCTATCAGTGGGTTGGGAAAATAGTAAAAAAAAAAAAGAATACAAATGAAAATTATATGCCATTCACATCACTTTCAATCTGCCAATAGTGCCAAGTAGGGGGATGCTGTTTTACCTACAAAAACTGGTCATCTCACTTGACTCAACAAAATAGAGGTTATAGTGCAACTGAAAGAGTAAGGAGGCTCAGCAGGGGGAGTTGAGAGGAGTGTTAACGAGAATAGTCAGGTGGACCTCAGTAGGTGACATTTGAGGAGAGGAGAGGACTCAGTTATTCTTAACCCTGCATCCACACATAGCAGCACCAGGCTAAGAAGAACAAATGAGAAAACAAAAGTGAAGTGTTTTGTAAACTTGACGAAGAAGTTTCTAGGACTGTGGCATTTTTTAATTTAATTACATTCATTTGATCATCTTAGTAAGTGTGTGTGCTCGTGTGTCTGTGTGTGAAGGTGAGAAGACAACTTGTAGGAGTCCTCTCCTTTCACCATACAGGTGGTCCTAGGTATGGCAGCAAACCTTTACCAGTTGATCCATCTCACTAGCTTGACTACAGCATGTTCTTGGTATTATTTAAAGCTCCCTACTTCACTGCTGGAAATAAGAACAAAGTTTGAAAGGAATAAAAATACGCACTGTGACGCAAGGTTGCTAGATCATACCTCACCACAACAGGAGAACAAATAGGACTTTTTGTTTAAAATAGTTCTCTTACTCACCTCCCCCCCCCCCAAAAATAAAACCCAAAAAACAAAAAACGTTTTATTGTTATTGTTCTTTGGTCAACAGAGTTTTATCTACATGAAAAAGGTAATGGAACATGTCTGATAACAAACTGTAGGTCAGACTATAGCCTCAACATACTCACAGAAATCCAAGAGAGAGCCATGTTCTTTTAACAGAAGAAAGTATAGTAAATAGTACTGAATGTCTGTATTTTATAGTCTCAAGCAGGTAGGCAATTTTCTAGCCCTACCACACTGTTCTACCAGATAACCATTACCTGCAATACTTGGTGAGGATTACAACTAAAGTAGGTACTAAAACTTAAGGAAAAGGTAATCAATGAAAAATTGTACTAAGTTAATTTATAGTGAAATGATAGGTATGTAGCATTCCCTTAAAACACAGTCCTTAGTTTTAAGAATTTTACACTAAAAACTTTAAAGAGTGGTAAATTTTTAGAATTTATTCATTGGCATTTAAAAGAAACTACTGGTAAAGATTCACTGAAATAATCTAAGTGGGACAATACAGCCAACGCTGCTAAAAGATGTTTATTTCACTAATCAAAACCTCTTAGATGCTGTTACTGACATGAAACTGAGTGCTTCAGACTGTTCTAAACAGGTGGTGGTATCATTAACAATATTCATTCACATCTTTTTCTCTTGAATATATAAAAATTAAAAAACAGTTAAAAACTGATATACCTTCTCTTTAAATGCTTCTTACAGATACACTCTCAGTACTATTATTTAGTAGTGATAATTTAAGAGATTTGTTTTACTCACAAGGTAAGCGACACTGTACTAAAGGGAACTGATAGTCTGCCAATAGGCTCATAATGCAAATCAAAAGTCCAGGAATGCAGCAAATTACATTTCTAAAAATAAACAAACATAAAACTCGTAGAAGGTTTATGCAAAAAGTTTTACTAAGCAGAGGGCCACAGAAGTAGAAAGCTCGCTAATTTACCGGCAACATTAATGGGACTCCTTGTGTTCATAGATTCAACTTGCACTCTTAGGCTTTTCCAGTTTCCCTAATGACACAAACATGCTATAAAATAAAAGAAACACATTAGAAAAATGTGTTCTGAAGAGACAAGAACAGCATTAGAGAGTGGTACTATGTTGTCTGGGTTTCTACCAAACAAGGTACTTTGGACCAGTCATTTGAAGAGAATACATTTGGAAAAGAATTCAGAATTATGCTCCATTAGTTTGCTTTGTCTTTGTAGGAAAACAAAGCTGGATATTGAAGGCATATCAAAATAGTGGCCAGGGTAAGTGATTTTAAAAGATGAACTTAAAATTGTGCTTTTGATTTTTTGCTGTCTATGTAGTATTCCTAACTGCTCCTGGACCATGTTCATAAACTCACCCAAGGGACTCGTGCCTCCAGAGTGGGAGGCAGGTACCTGAAGCAGAGTCAATTATAAGAATTTAACACAATTGTTTATTTCTTACTTATGACCATATTTATCATGTGAAATAACAAGACAGTTACTGTATATTACAGCTGTTCTACTATTTCAGCCAGCAAAAAGTGTCACCTTAGTCTGGCCAAGTTCCAGTTCTGAGGATGTCTGTACTTGACTATAGCTTTATGTGACTAATGGGAACCATCAGTCTGGTCAAATTACGAGGTGCTGGAAGGAGAAAACCATTCTTCCCTTTCCTGAATTGTTATGTGGGTTTTTGAAAAATAAGAGTGAGAAAAAAAAGAGGAAGAAGCATTACTTACATTCAAATCCCTTAAGCACTCATTATAGTCGAGGGCATATCCAACAACAAACTTGTCTGGAATTTCAAATCCAACAACTGCAAACAGTTTATTCTTTAGGTAGGGAACTAGTACTTTCAAATTTAATACTTGCAAATGTGCCTTCTTTACAAATGTTCTCTAAAGCAACTCTAAGCCATTCCATAGTTAATTTTTTCAGTTATAAGATGGATAAATGATTGATCAAAGGTCATCTATTACAGCCTGGCCTGTATCCAACACTTTAAGAGGTCCTTTTCACCAGCAAGCTGTTAATTACAAAAAATTTCATGTGACATATGGAAAGACAACAGAGCATTACAAAAGAAAACATCAGTGTTCTTAAGTAGTATCATCAGCATTTAGAATATGGTCAGCTTAGCATACCCATAGGGAGACTGAAATGGAGAACTAAATCAGAGTTCACATGAAGGTCATGACCCCTGGCTGGTAACCACCTGGAACCTCCTAGGATGCTTCTGAGAGCAGAAATCTAACTACCCATATGTCT
Organism: Pachyuromys duprasi; assembly: GCA_028658305.1. Lineage (NCBI taxonomy): Eukaryota > Metazoa > Chordata > Mammalia > Rodentia > Muridae > Pachyuromys > Pachyuromys duprasi. Next base: position 38,887,130 of record CM053742.1, read on the forward strand.
ATTGAAGTGCTGCTACTGAGAAGGATGAAAGGGTGGGGAGTGCCAAAAAGCAAAGATGAAAAGATAAGGGATCCAGATCCAGAAACCTTGAAATACAACTCTTAAATTTGTAAAGAAGGTGGGTAACAAATGCTCTTTCATCAAGACTTTTAATAACTGGCTCACAAATGGGAACTTCAAGCTACAAAAAGAGTAGTGTGTTAAAATAACCTTGTTTATTTTTTGTGGTCCAGAGCCTTGTTTGTGTTAAGAATGCACTCTGGTAGCCAGGAACGGTGGCACACTCTGTAATCTCAGCACGCAGGGAGGCAGAGGCAAGCGGATCTCTGTGAGTTTGGCCAAGGCTACACAGAGAAACCCTGTCTGGGGCGAGGGAGTATGCTGGACAGCATTTGGGAGGCAGAGGCAGGGAAATTCTCTATGAATTCGAGGTCAGCCTGCTCTAGAGTTTCAGGACGGTCAGAGCTATACAGAGAAACCCTGTCTTAAAAAACAGAAAGAAAAAGAGAGAAAGAAGGGGGGGGGAGGTGAATGGGAGGGTGGGAGGAAGGAAAAAAGAACTCTAGCAATGAGTTACCCACTTCATTTTTTACTTAATTACATTTCAACTATTTGACTCTTGCTAAAAGTAAGTTTTGAGCAGTTTTATTTTTTTAAGTTATACTGCTTTTATTGAGTAGTTATAGAAATCATGACTTTGCAAATATAGTTTAATTACATAATTATACAACTATATATAGTTAAATGTTAATTATTTGAATGCTCGTCATGTCTGCACACAACCTGAGTTGAATCCCAAAAAGTTAATGGCTTTCAAAATTTGTATTTTTACAGTAAGTCACAAAAGAAAAAAAAAATCACATACAAAGGAAGTCTCTTGTGTCCTTTTTCAGCAGATTGTCACAACCAGAACATGGGCATTGGTGCACTAAGTGACTTTGTGTAGACTTCACCAAATTTACATCTCTCTGTCCAGGTCAGACAATTTTATCACATATGGATTAATCACTATCACAATCAAGATACTTTGAATCATACAAGGCTCTCTTCTGTATTCCCTTAAGCCCTGGCAACCCCTCATCTGTTCTCATCTGTATAATTTTGTTATTTCAAATTGGACTATGTAAGTAGAATCATAGTTTCATTACTTTGCCCTTGGGGACAGTGTCCTACTAGCCTTGAAAAAATGGGGAATTTTCAGGTATATGAAAAACAGGGGCAGGTAAGCAGTTTAAACTGAAAGAGAAAAACACCTGCTTTATATACTGCTGAAAGTGTCATAATTGGTATAGTTCCTGAAATACTCATCTCAACTGTTACTTATTGACAGCTGTTCCTACTTATTGCTGATTTGATGGTATAGGTGTACTACAGTTGTGTTCAAGTTTCATTGCTTTTGATTCTGGGCTACCATAAATTATCTGAACATTCCTATACAGATTTGAGTAGGGAGGTATAAGAGAGGTTCTCACTATATATAGTTCACACTGCTTGTTTCAAATTCAATGAATGTGATCCTCCTGCATCCACTTTCCAAATGCTGAGATCACAGGGGTAAACTACCATACACGGCTGTCAATTTATACAGATTTGTATATCAACATATATTTTCACTTCTAAGGGATAAGTACTCAGTACAATTTCTGAGGCCTTCTGGTAGTTAAGTGCACAGTTTAAAGAAACTGCTTTCTAAGCCAAACATGGTAGCACAGACCTGTAATCCCAAGCACTCAGGGAGGCAGAGGCAGGCAGATCTCTTTCACTTTGAGACCAGCCTGTTTTACAACCCAGGCCTACACAGAGAAATCCTGTCTCAAAAAAAAAAAAAAAAAAAAAGGAAAGAAACTGCTTTCTAGAGTGCCATACTATCTTATATCCCTATGAAATAAGAGCTTTTTAATTTTAGTTTGGGAAAGATCAAACATACTTGTGTAGGACAACTACATCATCACAATTTACTCAAGTATTCTCTGAGTACATGCCACCTCCAGCAAGACAGAAACTCACTAAGGTATATTTGTACCATCTATCAGAAAAGTCCACAAGGATGAACTGCTGAAATATTTTATTAGAATTATAGAGATTCAAAGACTTTACAGACAGTTTGATCCTTAAAAAAAAAAAAAAGAATTTATAAAAGCCAGTTCATTGGTCAGGAGAGATAGCTCAGTATGTAAGGCTGCTTCCAGGACTGCCAACCTGTGTTCCACCTGACCCAGGACAAAAAAATGTAGAAAGAACCATCTCCCCCAGGCTGTCCTCTGACCTACGCAAGTGCACGCGCCACATGCCCATAGCCTTGGCATGATAAATAAGTGTAATTAAAAATGAGATCCAGTTAATCATTCAGGAAAAAAAAAGAGCTGAACTTTTGTCTACACACACACACACACACACACACACACACACACACACACACAAATGAGTCAAAGATTTTAAAAATAAAAATGAAGTAGACACAGTAATGTACATCTGTACTCTGTAAAAAGCAAAAAAGATATTGCTTTTAATAGTAAAACCCAATTTAAAATTGCAGGAGCATCATCTGAACCAGGTTCCCCATGTTCAAATCTTCTCTCTATAGTTTATTAGCTCTGTATCTATGGGCAATTCTCTAGGCTTCAGCATCCTTTTCTCTAAGGTAGAGATAACAACTGTTGGAGGATCAAACTATAAAACTAAAGATAAAAACAGAAAGAAAGCAAAAGCCAAACAGCCAAGTATTGCAAGATGTGAGAGTGCTTCAGAAAAAGGAAGAAAGCATTGTAAACTTTCAGTGACAACAAAAACCAGGTTGCCTTATTCACCACTCAAATCCATGCAATGCAAATGTTCAGGACCCATCACTTGCTTCCACCTTTGGTTTCAATTTCACCAGGGGACCTTGTATCCTCTGCCATGCTACTAAGGACAAGTTTGATATACACTCATTTTTCGGAGCCTGGTGTGGTGGCACACACCTGTGATACAAGCACTTGGGGAGGCAGAGATCAGCCTGCCTCTGCTTCCCAGAGTGCTGGAATGGCAAGTATATGGCACGGTGCCCAGCTTCTTCATTTTATCTTTAAAGGCATCTAAAATTGCCAAGTTTTAGTGTATAAAATCAATGGTAAAACACCCTCGTAAGATCCATTGTGACCAAGATCACCAGTACTATGCAAAAAAATTAGGAAACAAAAATCCATAAAGCAGTGCAGAACACAAGGAGTATCGGGGATAGCAACTTGTGAAAAATGCAGATTTTAGGGTGTGACAGGGAAAAATGTTGATAGGCACCAAAATTACTGCCCTCTAGCGTACACACTGGAAAAACTTCTACTCCGGGAGGTGATCAGGAACTTGAGAGAGAACTCTACTGCTGGTTTTGAAGAAGTCAGTTTTCATGCTGTGACAGGGCTGAGTAGCAGGACATGCGTCTTTGTAGCTCATAGCCACCCCAGGGCAGTCAGGAAGAAAACTGCCCCTCATTTGGACAATTAAACAAAGAGCTGTAAGGTGCTTTCATCCTGAGTGCATTTTTTAAAAAATTGCATTTATTTATTTGCGGGGTGTGTGTACACAAAATCTGCCATGGTTCAAGACCAGCCTTGTCTACAAGCAAGTTCCAGGACAGCCAAGGCTATATAGTGAGATCAAATCTTCAAAAAATAATAATATACGTGAAAGAAGCCAGATACAAAGGGCAATTACTACGTAATTCCATATATGTATAGTCTCAAAAGCCAATCTTAGAAAGTCAGAAGAGGAAAGAAGAAATAAGAAATGATGGCTAAGGGAACTGGATTTCTCTGTAGGGAAACAATGTTTTTTTTTTTTTTAAGAGTTATTTATTTATTATGTATACAGTGTTTTGCCCGCATGTGTACCAGCAGGCCAGAAGAGGGCAACGGATCTCATTATAGATGGTTGTGAGCCATCATGTGGTTGCACAACATCATGGGAATTGAACTCAGGACATTTGGAAGAGCAGCCAGTGCTCTTAACCTCTGAGCCATCTCTTCATCCTGGAAACAATGTTTTTATACTGTTACTTTAAAAAAAAATAGTGGCCACAAATGCCTCTGCCATGCAGATTCAAGTTATCCTGGTCTATATCATCAGACCAGGCCAGATGAGGCTACACAAAGACTGGGGGAAAAAAGCCATCTTGAGCTGAAGAGGATCTTGCTGAAGGAAAAAAAGAAAGGAGGGAGGGAAAATGGGAGTGCTGGCATCAAGGATGGAATAAGAAAAAGAAAGGGAGGGAAAAAAGGAGGTGGATGATGATAGATGCCTGTAATCCCAGCACTTAAATTAGGAGGTATAGGAAAGATAGAGTTAAGAGTCTAGCCTGTCTTTTTGCTTCTGGGATACTTCACTCAGGATCTTTTCTAGATCCCGCCATTTGCCTGCAAATTTCATGATTTCCTTGTTTTTAAATGCTGAGTAGTATTCCATTGTGTAAATGTACCGCAATTTCTGTATCCATTCCTCATTTGACGAACATCTGGGTTGTTTGCAGGTCCAGCTATTAGGAATAAAGCTGCTATGAACATGGTTGAACAAATGTCCTTATTGTGTACTTGGGCACTTTTTGGATATATACTCACTTATAAGTGGATACTAGACATATGATATAGGATAAACCTACAAAAACCTGCACCAAAATATCTGGGCCCAGGGGTCTTTTCTGAGACTGATACTCCAAACAAGGACCATTCATGGATATTACCTAGAACCCCTGCTCAGATGTAGCCCATGGCAGCTCAGTCTCCAAGTGGGTTCCCTTGTAATGGGAACAGGGACTATCTCTGACATACACTCAGTGGCTCGCTCTTTGACCACTGATGGGGGAGCAGCCACGCCAGGCCACAGAGGAGGACAATACAGCCAGTCCTGATGAGACCTGATAAGCTAGGGTCAGATGGAAGGGGAAGAGGACATCTCCTATCAGTAGACTTTTAGAGAGGCTTGGGAGGAGATAAGGAAGGGAGGGTGGTATTGGGAAGGAATACGGGAGGGGGCTACAACTGGGATACAAAGTGAATAAACAGTAATTAATGTAAAAATTAATTTAAAATATTAAGAAAAGGAGTCTAGCCTGGGGTAGGCGGTGGTGGGACATACCATTTATCCTAGCACTCAGGACGTAGAGGCAGGTGGATATCTGTGAGTTCCAGGACAGCCTGCTCTACAGAGTGAGTTCCAGGACAGCCAAGGCTACACAGAGAAACCCTGTCTCAAAAACAAACAAACAAAAAGCAAACAAGTCTAGCCTGGGTTATTTATTTACCTCTCTGTCAAACCAAACACATACAAACAAACAAAAAACAAAACAAAGAGCTGAGGGTGAAGTCTAGTGGTAGGACACTTGTTTAGCATGAACTGGGTTTGATTCCTAGAACCACACATAAAAACAAAGAAATAAAATTTCTTTTGTTAAAAAAAAAATAAGTGGTTAAATATACTAGCTGGACTTTGTATCTCAGCACTGACAAAAACTGGGCCTCTTGCTCCGACCTGAGGCAGGAGTTTACTGGCTTCCAGCCTATAGAAGAAAATGTAAGCCCCAGGTTCTGAGAGAGACCCTGCGTCAAATGAATAGAGAACACAATAGGAGGGCACACATCCTCTCCTGGCCTCTGTACAATGTACAAAAGTAAATATTACTAAAAGGAGAAAGGAAATGAAAAATAAATAAGCAACTAGGGGCAGAAAATGATGATAGAAAAATGATGCTCTGGGAAATGTATAAAGTATAGAGAGAATGAAAGATGATAGAGAATGAGGCTGATATGTATTCTGAAGCCATACTGGAAAATGTACACCGAAGAATTGAGTCAACGTAAGAAGATGATCATAATATATGCTTTATAAGTGTGTATAGAGTTCAGTAAGGCAGGCAGATATGAAATAGGAAGACTACAGACAAAAAAAATAAGTGTGGGCACCTGTGTATGCATGTGCTGTTAAACAATGGTAAGTGAAAAAGTACTGAAAGGAACAGGAAGTTGGAGACTTGGAAATGTAAGATTTTACATAGGATAGCCAAAGAAGGCCTTAAGGACGTTGCAGCTAGTCCTGATGAAACCTGATAAAGTAGGGTCAGATGGAAGAGGAGGAGATCCTCCCCTATCAGTGGACTTAGAGAGGGGCAGGGAGGAGATGAGCAAGGGAGGGTAAGATTGGGAGAGAATAAGGCAGGGGGCTACAGCTGGGATACAAAGTAAAACTGTAATTAATATGAAAAAATAAAAATGTAAAAGAAAAAAGAAAAATGTAAACAGTATATTAAAAGTTGATACAGAACTTACTTCAACAATCAAGACATTCTAGAAGAAAAATGAAAATTAGTACATGAAGTGAGATGGTATTCCAATTATCAGTAAAATCATGTAACAAACTCTTAGAAACCATCCAAACTCTTACTTGTAAGTACTTTATTATACTGAATCATGCTTGAAAAAGTGGGCCATTAGAACTCAGAAGTTGGGGGCTGGAGAGATGGCTCAGTGGTTAAGAGCACTGTCTGCTTTTCCAAAGGTCATGAGTTCAATTCCCAGCAACCACACGGTGCCTCACAACCATCTATAGTGTGAATTGATTCCCTCTTCTAGCAGGTGTAAATGCAAATAGAACACTCATATACAAAAAATAAATAAATTTATTAAAAAAATAGTAGGTATCTTTAAAAAAAAAAGAACTCAGAAGTTCTTAATATTAAGTCTTTCATAAGGAATATTTGACCTATATGTTAATTTTTTTATAAAAAAGCTTTTAATCCTTTATGCAAGATCTTAGGCAACTTGTTGAAATTTTTCTGGGTCTTAGTGTCCCACACGTAAAACAATAAACTTGAACCAGCTGGCCCTTTATATATCTTGATGATAATATTCCATGAAATGTAATCAGTGAAAATGCCTTTAAAAATCACATATTTGACATAACAGAGAATGCAATTAAAGTTTTTACTTTTCTATAAGCTAAAACTAGTATGGTTGTGCACATATTTAGGAAACTGCACTAAGTAAAGATACCAATACTTCCCACCACTATAAAATTTAAACACATTTCAACCCACTATTTTCTTTTACTCTGTAACCCGGCTGACCCAGAACTCATTATGTAGCCAAAACTGTTCTTAAGCTGGCAGTAACATTCCTGTCTCAATCAATTGAATGTTAAGATTACAGCTGTGATTTACCATGCCTGGTTCCTCCCTCCCCCACCTATGTTTATGTTAGTTAAGAGAAACCTGGCAGAAATTCACATGCCCACAATATTCACTGCACAGATTTCTATACTGTTTATCTCTATAGTTCTCAATGCACTGTCAAACAACCATAACACCAGAACTCTCTATTATTCTAAGTTAGTGATTATCAAAATAGAGTACACAGAATCCATTTGAGTTTCATGAAAATTTAAAACTCCCTTTTTGAAAATCTTGTGGTAATTTGAGAATGCCCCTCATAGGCTTTTACACTGAAATGCTTGCTCCTTACTTGGTGGAACTGTTTTGGGAAGATTAGTAGGTGTGGGTCTTGTTGGAGGGGGTGTGACATTGGGAGTGGACTCTACAGTTTCAAAAGCCCACAACAGGCCCAGTCTCTAGGACTGTCTGCATCCAACATGCAGATAAAATATAAGCTCCCAGCTGCTACTCCAGTACCATGCTGCCGGCCTACCTGCCACCAGGCTCCCTCCCAGATGGTAATGGACTCGCCCTATGCAACTGTAAGCACTCTCCCAATTAAATGCACTCTTTTATAAGTTACCTTGGTCGTGATGTATAGTTACAGTAATAGAACAGTAACTAAAGACATACTTCATCTTGTTTAACCTACAGTTTTAAGTACTTTAGGAGATAAATTACTACCAAAACTCATACATAATTTATAAATACATATGCTGTGGTAAATCCTTAAAAAAAACTTTTCAGCGCCTGGGCATGAAAATCAAAGTTTGAAGGATCACAGCTTATGCATCAAAAGTAAATTATAATCAAGGAAAACTTCTAACATGGCCATGTTTCAAAGCAGTTTATCATAGAAGGCAGTATCTCATAGTCCTGCATAGGTCTGATCAAGGTTAGCCCAGAACTTCTGGCAGGCAACCCACAACTGCAGCCTGTTCTATAGACAGGAAAAGGGCCACTTTAATGTAAAGCTCAGGATATGCATAGAAAATAAAACAGATATAAAAATTTGGGACAATCTTAAGGTACAGAGTACAAAGCAAATGAATAACATAACTGTTTTTTTTATTATGAGGTCATTTATAAAGTCTAAGTAAACTGAAAATACATTAATATACTGAGAAAAAAAGCAATTTAGGTATTCAAATGACACCTAGTATAGTGTAAGAAATACAGACATTGGACTAAGACATTCATATGTTCAAACTGTGGTTCTGTTACCTAATAGTTGTATGACTTAATTTCAATGTCCTTCTATATAGAAAGGGGAAAATGACTCCTTACAGGACAACTGTTGAGAGTTGCATAAAATAATAAACATAAGATACTCCAATATAAATCTTTAGCAAACTAAATATATGTTAACTCATGAATCAGTAATTGTTTCCTAGCCACTATGCAGTTTTCTCAACATTTTGTTCCCTACCTCGAACATCTAAAAGTGGCTCACAGCAGCAGTGACAGCTGCTGCAATATTATAAAATTATATATTGGTAAGCAGCATGGGCTTCTGGAACAGAGACTGAATTACTTATGTCTAACACTAAATAACCTAGGTTGAGATCTAAGTATGCATTTTAATTCTTTACATTTATTTTACACTTCATTTGGGAGGTTGTAACACAACTCACATGTAGAGGTCTTAAGGCTTAGTAGCAAGTGTCTTCCTATATCAAGCCATCTTGCTGGCCCATCACTATAGATTTTATTAGTACAAGACAGCTTATTCAATCAATAAAGCCCAGAAAGATTAAATGTTTGAACCGTACAAAACTGTATTAGACTACTATTTTAATACAGAGACTGAGAACTGCTATCACTGAGAATTTATGTCAAGTAGCTACATGGCTACTTGATAATGAAAACAATGAGGCTCAGGAGTCAAATGACTTACCTAAAAGTAGTAAACATAGAAAAGGGCAAGAAGAAGGATTTGAATAAAAGTGGACTTTGGATCCGGAGCCTATATTCTCAAGCATTAATGGGAAAATGTTGGCATATATATAGCTGTACTTGCACACACTTAAGATACATTTCCACAGAAAAATAAAAACACTGAGAACAATCCATAATCTCATCACCAAGATTTAACTCTGCTCAATTTTTTCCTTGATTTTTTTCCACAATAAATGGAATCTACTGTGACTGTCATAAATTAATTTCAGAAGCAGAGATCTGTTTAAGATCACAGACCTGTGTAATGGGACTGAGTCATTAGATGAAAAAGACAAGTTCATACTAAACCACAGGCCTTGAAGGCTAGGTGCCAGAGCCCGCTGGCAGAGTCAAACAGTTCTTGAGTGGGGAGTGAGGATTGAAAGAAAATTTAAAAAACCAAGACACTACACACGGTATCTGTTCGAAAGGGCTTCTAGTAGAAACTAGGCATTAGGTTTAGTCCACAGTCCCTTTTTACAGTCAGAGCAAAGCACTTTGATACGAGAAGTCAAACTTGTTTACCTCGACCACCTGTCAGTGTGATCCTCACACAAACAAAAGGAAGTGAATTTGACAGAAACATCCTGTCTACTGTTACAAACAAAAGGAAGTGAACTTGGCAACGCATCCTATCTATCCCTGTCTTCAGGTGAAGGCCAGGGTGAAAACATGCTTTTCAATGAGATCTCAATAATAAAGCATCCTGACAAAGCAGCTCTCCACAGCTAGGCACTTTCCAGCACCGAAAACTTATTATAGAAGTGCAGGTTTCAAATAGCTTCTAAATATGGAAAAAGCATTCAGAAAGGGAAGGAGGTCTGGCAGGTGTACACTAAATGGACCAGAGAAAGAACCAGCAGATGACAAGTTTTCCTCTTTACTTTCTAAACACTGCTGATGGCAACAATAGTTTGGCATGACCCTGATATAGAACTATAGGATTTTACAAGTGTTTTAGGTTAAGGTTCCCCTACAGATGTTCAGTGAAGTAACTAGTGAGCACTAAAATCTAAAAGCTAGAGGAAAGAAAAGAGCTTTGGTGTTTGTATTCAAGTTCTTCCACATGTATTGTGTGACTTGAGATTGTGAGACAGTTTTCATCTCATAATCCCATGTAATTTTTGAAATTGTACGTGTATTGCTTAATCTCGTGATCTGCCAAATGGAGATATAACTTCCTGCACCAGATTATTGTGAAATTTACCAGATTACATTTACATATGACAGTCTCTGCCAGTAAACAATAGCTAGCAGCTTAGAAAAACATATACAGTCTATTAGTAGAGTCTTGTGATCCTAGCATTTGGGAGGCTGAGACAGGAGGACCACTATGAGTTCAAGGCCAACCTGGCTTACATAGGAGATGTTTAAGAATGATGTGGACTACAAAGTGAGACCATGTTTCAGAAAAACTTAACAAGTGCTTGTGAGATGGCTCAGGGGCAAAGGCACTTGGTGCCAAGTTTGAATCTATGACAGAAGGAAAGAACTGACTCCTCTAAGCTGTCCTCTGACCTCCACATACTCATGCATCTCACACATACACACACATCTTAGAATGAAACCACATGAAAATCTATTTTAAAAAATGCTTACCTCCCCCATTTGTATTTTCTGAAGGATTTCAAATTATATTTTCAAAGAGATGTTATAGAAAGCAGTAATTAGCAATATTGACTTATAGGGGTAATGTTAGATTCTTCTGTCATTTGGCTATTACAGTCCAGAATATAATATCAAACTATATCATGTACTTCTAAGAGTTAAACAATGCTTGCTTATTTTTACTAATAAAGTACCTCTGACTGAGTAATTGAAAGTACAGTTACTAATTAATTCCGGCAGAAAAAAATTCTTTCCTTCCCCTTCAAGATACATACCTTTCCAGTAAAAGTTGAGAGATCATCTCTACCAATAACTTTTATGTCCCCTGTTGACTGATCATTCTAGTTTAAAAAACTATATTCATATTGTTGTGTACACACAAACTTCCCAAATTATTAGATGTAAGCTAGTTAGAAGCTGGTTATCTAACGGCCTCAACGTTAGCATATTCTTAAATTTAAGAATTGGGTTTCTAGAAATGAATGACTCAGCAAATTTCACATAGAGATTAGTAAAAATTAAAAACCCTAAATGGCCATTCCTAGTATTCGATGCTCTGAACAGTCCTAAAAACCAAGTACATTCATTTCTGGGTGGACATATTATAACTACTCACCAAGTATTTACCAACCACACAGGACAATTTATTATCATGGCCAGTGTCTGCTTCTGGCCCTGCATTATTCCTGTGAGTCACATAAGTTGTAGGAGCTAGTCTCGGTCATATCTAATCCAGAGATGTGGCCCCCTAAAATAGGCCCATATCCTGGATATGCCCATATCCAGGTCATCTTCTGAACTGTCTGTGAAACCAGGTTTGATTACTACTCTGTTAGAACATACTGCTTAGGTTTTCACTTTCTGCTCTCAAAGAAATCAGCAGAAAACTTTACAGGGGTTTCAAAGGAGAGTGATTAATACTCACTATAGTTGGTAGGAATAACTATAATTTGGATGTGCTGGAATCAAGACAAAACTGAATTGAAAACAGGTGAGTAAAAGACCTTGGACTTCCTCTACTGGAATAGCAAAGCATATCATAAACTACAGCAATTACCTTGGTATGGTACCATCACAATGACTGAAAAAAAAAAACTTTAAGGAACCAAGTAAAAGCCAGAAACAGACTCCAAAACATATGTCAATTTAGTATATGACAAAGATGATATTTTGAGTCAGTAATTAAAAGATGAATTATTCCACAAATGGTGTTTGGTCATTACTTATCCATTTGGAAAAAAATTACGCATGGTCCCTATCTTACACCATTCACAAAAATTCCAGGATTAAAATATAAATGTAAAAAATAAAACTATAAGTGGATTAGAAGAAAATGTAGGAATATATTTTTTACCTCCATTCTTAGAAAGAGCAAAAAGGTAGTCATGAACTCCAACTGAAAGATCTGTAACCAAAATCCCTTATGCACATTACTCTTCAAAATAAGAACCCACCAGATAGCACTGGAGAGCTACCTCAGAAGTTAAGAGCACTTGCTGATTTTTGCAAAGGACCTGGGTTCAATTCCCAGCACTAACATGGTAGCTCACAATTGCCAGTTTCAGGTGATCTAATCTCCTCTTCTGGCCTCAAATGAATCAGGCATGCACATGGTACGCAAATACATAAAAATAAGCAAATCTTTTTTTTTAAAGAACTGCTAGAAAATAGAGAAGACAAATAGACAATTTATAGAAGTCCATAACATAAAAAGATGGCTACCTGAAAATACTAAACAGTGATTCTACTGTTCATCCATCCACATTTACAAAACAATACACTGAGGGGAATCAAATATTCAAGTTGCTGGTTCAAGTAGGGAAAGCAACATAACTACTTTCGAAAAAAATAATGTCTATTAAAATTGTAAGAATACAAACCATTTTGGTCTAACAATCCCATTTCCAAGAATCAGTGTTACAAAAACATTCACAAGCATGCAAAGAAACATTCAAGGATATTCACTATTATCAGTTATTCATCAAAAAGAAGCTCTGGGGTCTATAAATACAGGTTTAGTGTTTGTTTCTACTTTGTCTACACCTTATAGTCCAGATGGGAAAATGGGGGTGACAGGAAAAGGTTTATTCCTATTTTTCCATCCTTAGGATTTCTGAAAGTCTCTTAACTGCAACCAGAGCTCCAGCTTTAGAGCATATTTGCTTAGCATACTTGAGGCCTTGGAGTCATCAAACACTCACAGTAAAATAATTACAAATTTAAAAATAAAACTCAAAGGGTTGTTTTACTAACAACCCTTTCTTTCTAGGTCTCACTTTTCTGCAATTACTTTAGTAGAATTTTATAAAATTGAAATTAAAAAAAGAAGCACATTTGTGCACTTATCAAATTTCCATTTTTCTGAAGGTTACAGTACTTGGAGCAGAAAAATGTCAATTATATAACACTGTATTTCACTGTTTTAAGATGCACATTCATACTTTACTACTTCTGAGAAAACATAATTCATGGCATCATACAACTATAACTAGAAGTATTTTCTGTCTTGGAAGCACAAAAAATACAGTGGTTTTAATTAGTGGTCTCTTTCATTAAATAAAATAGATTTGGGGGACCCCAAGGTTCTTTTCCAATGAGGTAGTTAAATAAATAGGAAAGAAAGACAGGCAGAAAGACAGGAAGGAAGGACAGAGAGAGAAAGAGAGAGAGAGAGAGAGAGAGAGAGAGAGAGAACGAGAAATCAAGAAGACAGAATGAGGTAGAATGAGGAAAGAAAATTGCTATTTACTGGAGCTGGAGAGATGGCTTAGCAGTCATGAGCATGTGCAGAAGACTGGGTGGTTCTTCCTGAAGATGGCTCACAACTCTCTGAAGCTGCAGTTCCAAGTGTACATGAAGGCAAAGCATACATGTAAAATAAAAATATAGCAGTCTTAAGAGGATTATGGGACCGGTGAGATGGTTCAGTAGTCAAAAGCACTGGCTGCTCTTCCAGAGAACCCAGATTCACCTAGCATCCACTTGGTGGCTCACAATGGTCAAACTCCAGACCAGTAAAAGGGATCTGAGGCAATTCTTAGGAATTTTTTGAAAAATTCCAAAAACATAGCCAGCTATGGTGATGCATGCCCGCACTCTTAGAACTTAGGAGGCCACAACAGAAGGACTGAGCCATACAGTTTGAGACTAGCAGTATCATGAAACTGTTGTTAAGTGGCGATTAATATTTACCACTGGTTTATCTTTTATTAAAGCTTGCTGTTAATCCTAAACAGCTGTAAAACCAAATCACCATACAGAGACTGGGTTTATTTAATTAACCTAGAACACAATGCTGGGCAATAGTTACTCCCTCTTAAACTTCCAAGCCCTCGTAGTTTCCTAACATTTAGATTTTACCCATTATACTTGCTTTTTGTGAAATCTTAGGTCTGGTTCATTCTCTGTGTCCTTCCAAGATCTGTCCTCCAGCTCTGCTCTCCTAGCTCTGCCCCCACCCTTTTGCCTCCCACTCTTTTCCTGTCCTCTGGCTCCTCCCCTTTCTTACCTACTCCTTCCTCTTTATTGCTCAACATTGTGGCTGGTTGTTTTATTTTGGATGTTTACTCAAAGTTGAGACAGATGATGCTTAGAATGAGTATCACAATGCAATATTCAGATTGAAACCAGAGGGGGGGCAGAATCAGCATTTTAATGAACAAGGGTAAGGTGTATACATTTCAAAAGAACATTATGCCAACATGAAACAAATCAAAATCCCTATCAAAATAAGACAACAGAGAAACCATAACAAATAATTCAATTTTATGTTGGTCATGAACTACAGTGGTGACTACTGTGTGTTGTGATGTAAAGTACCAATGAACCAATAATAGTAACAACAAAGATCATGGCCGCCTGCCTATAATCCCAGCTACTTGAGAATATGAGACAAGATGATTGAAATTTATAGATCAGCCAATGTGTTTTGAGTTCAGGATAGTCTGAGCAAGTTAGTTAAAAAGGATCTCACACTAAAATTTTAAAAAATGAATGGGATGAAACTCAGTTTTGGAGTACTCAGTCAGGTCCTGGGTTTCAACCCTAGAACAGAAAAATAAATACAGTAATCATAGTAATTCCACTATAACCAGGTGAGAGGATTATTTAGTACAGTTTACAGAACTTCAAAGAAAACATAGATAAAACTAAAATTGCCTATTTAAAATATATATATACAATTATATTTACATTAGCTCTTTAGTCTTACAAAACCTACAGTCATAGGAATGTATTTATCACTGTGTTTATTCAGTGATTTAATGTATCCAGCAGGTCAGCAAAGAATTTATAGCCCCCCCCCCCCCTTGAGCACCCAGTGGTCCACAAAGTGATGGCCTCCCATCTCTTTCAATGACATCTTGAGCAAGACTTTCAGTCCTGCAGAAATAGAATCAAAAATTAAAAAGAAGATTCTGAATACGTTTTATAACAAATATCCTTAAGCATTAAACTTCCACTTTGTCAGCATGGAGGGGATTATTGATTCATGAAGACTTCTTTTTTTATAAAGTAGGGGACTTTATTTTCTTTATGTCAGAGGTAAGATGGGGGGGTAGGGGAAGGTAACATAGAATCCCTCTATATAGCCCATGCTAGACTATAAATCATAATCCTTGCCTCTACTTTACTTTGTGCTGAGATATACACCAATACACCGAGCTCAACCAAAATTAAAACTTGATAGCTTTAAAAACAAGGTACATAGCTAGGTGTGGTGACACATGCCTTAATCCCAGCACTTGGGAGGCAGAGGTAAGTAGATCTCTGTGATTTCAAAGGCCAGCCTGCTGTACAAAAGAGTTCCAGGACAGCCAGGGCTGCACACAGAGAAACTGTATTGGGGGAAAAAAACAAGGTATGTGCTAGGCATAATGGTATGTTCCTATAATTCCAACACTCTATAGGCTGAGGCATAAGAATTGCTGAGTTGAAGGACAGCCTGGACTGCAGAGTAAGTATTAAGTCATGTAGGGCTACAGAGCAAGATCCTGCTCAAAAGACAGGTACACTATAACATCTATCATAAAATTTAAAAAATGTAAATAAAAACAAGATATAACTTTTAAAGTTTACTAGACTGTCAAATTATAAATTGAATTTCTCTAATATAAAATATTACAAGAGACTATGAGAAAAATGAACTCTCACATACCATTGAAAGTATAAAATGATTTAACTTTTTAGAGGATAATTTAGCAGTATAAAAACATTCAATAAACACATTTATCTTGAGCCATAACTTTTACTTACCTAAAAACTAAGCAAGTGTCAAAATGTGTATAAGATATTTCCTCTAATATACTTTTGTAAGTGCAAAATAATGGAGATCTTAAGTTTCCATCAACAGTACACAGGTTGTTGGTATAATGTTCCTTTGGAATGTGTACAATTTAGCCTTGTTCATTCAAATGCTGATTTCTCTACCCCACTATGTGGTTTCAATCCAGACCTTGCATCGTGATGCTTACTCTAAGCATCACCTGTCTCAACTTTGTGTAAACATGCCACCATTGTTCTCTATTTGTCAATTAAACAACCAACCAGCCAATGCTGTACAATGGAGAATACAGGGTGGGACATCCTGGCCCAGAAAGTGGGGGAGAAGGAAGCAAGTGGGAGAGAAGTAGAGGAGGTAAGCAAGAGGAGAGAGGGAGGAGAAGAAACCGCAGGAGAGGTTTTAGAAACACATGGAAAAATGAGCCAGACCTAAGATATGACAAAAAGCAAGTATAATGGGCGAATCTGAATGTTAGGAAACTATGCAGGCTTGGAGGTTTAGGATGGAGTAACTATTGCCCAGCATTGTGTTCTAGGTTAATTAAATAAATCACAGTCTCTGTGTAGTGATTTGGGTATACAGCTGTTTAGGATTAACAGCGGCTTTACTGAAAGCTATATCAATAGTAAATATTAACATTCTACAACAACTGCTTAAATCAGTTATGGTATGTTCATGTATAGCACATAATCTTTAAAATAAACCCAGGGGAACTGGGGATAGAGATCAGCCGGTAGAGTCCATGCCTAGTATACACAGGAGGCCCTGGGTTCTGTCCTCAGAGCTATGCAAACTGAGCATGATGGACTCCAGGAGTTGAAGCAGTAGGACCAGAAATTCAGGCCATCCTCAGCTACAGTGATTTTAAAGCCAGTCTAAGCAATTTGAGGCCCCATTTCAAAAACAAAACAAGACGTATGGCTGGGCACGGGGGCATATACCTGTGATCTCCACACATGGGAGGCAGTTGGGGAGGCCTGCTGAGTTGAGGCCAATCTGGGGAATACACCAACTTTTAAGGCAGACTGAGCTAAACAGTGAGACCCTATCTCAAAGAGCAAGTATTTCACTCACACACACACACATACTCCTTGATTATAAAGTAATGTTTAAAAGATTAAAAAAAAAACCTATGTGAATAGGTCTGTATGTACTAATATTTAAAACTCCAAAAATTTTAGTACTATATGACAGTATGTAACTTATGTGTGTGTACACTTTACATACTGTGTATGAGCACAGGCAGTGTCTAGGTAGGAAATGTGTATTGAAAGCTGAGAGAACAGAATTATAATCTCATTTATAGCCTCCATAGACAGACTACTGGCAATTCTTGTAACCTCTCTTCAATGTACTTACTATAGATTCCCACTATTTATGCCTCAAACTGGGTAAGACTTACTGCTGGTGTTGGGGGAGGGAAGAGGAGGGAGAGGGAGAGGGACTTTAAAATAGAAAACATTGGGGCTAGAGAGTTAGGTAATTAAGAGCACTTGCTGTTTTTGAAGAGGACCTAAGTTCAGTTCCCAGCACCCATACAGTGATTCACAATGGTTTATAACTCCAGTTCCAGGGAATCCATTATACTTTTTTGGCATCCTGTAATGCATATGCTGCACATACATGGAGGTACTCACACATACAAATAAAATAATATCAATTAAAAAAATACAAAACCTAACCGGTGCAGTGGCACATACCTGTAATCCCAGCACTCTGAGAGACAGAGGCAGGCAGATCTCTGTGAGTTCAAGGCCAGTCTGGTCTACAAAGTTAGTCCAGGACAACCAGGGCTACACAGAGAAACTCTGTCTCATAAAAACTGAATTAAAATAGAAAACCTAAGTTCAGATCTCCTAGTAGTCATATGAAAACCAGGTGTGGCTGCACTTGCTTACAACCTCAACACTTGTGGGGCAAGGAAAGACAGATCCCTGGGTCTTGCTAGCCAGGAAGCCTACCCAAAGCAGTATGCTCCAGGTTCAATGAGAGACTCAAGAGAATAAGACAGAGAGCAACAGAACACCCACTGTCCTTCTCTAGTTTCTACATACGTACATACACTACACACATACATCACACATACACATATCACATGCTCAGTCACACACACACACACCTAAAAAAATTAACCTTCAACTGAGTTCTTACTAACATGTCCATAATCAGTCTATGAAGAATAAACACCTTTGCAAAATCCTCAGCATAATGATTAGATATGCCAAATAAATCCAGGTCATAGCCTGTTTCATCACCACTAGTTTGAAAAGGAAAGATAGCTATTTCAAAGCAGAGTACAACAAGATATCTACTTTTAACAAAATGTATATAAGTCTTAATTCACCAGAGGAATTTAGGTATGAGAGAGTATGAAGGGAAGTTAATTTTATAGTTTTTTGTAATAAGCTATACTTCTCTAAGAAAGCCAGGTGTCTTATTGCTGAATAGGGTCAAGAATAAGAAGTAAAACGATATAAAATTTCTTTTGGGTCACAAAGAGAACAAGAAAAATTTAGAAGTATGACAAATGTGGCAAAAACATTTTAAGCATGAAAGACTAGTATATGCAGCTTCTACTCTATACACCTTGATTATATTTGAACATTTTTGTGTACGTGTTCTGTGCGTGTGCACATATTTACGTGCAGTGCATGTGCACATGTATGGACTCCAGAGATTGCAACTGGCTCTAAAATTTTACTTATTCACTGTTCTTCCAGAGGTCCTGAGAATTGATTCTCAGCAACCAAATGGTGGCTCAAGACCATCTATAAAGGGAT
The DNA here is from genome assembly GCA_028658305.1 of Pachyuromys duprasi. NCBI lineage: Eukaryota > Metazoa > Chordata > Mammalia > Rodentia > Muridae > Pachyuromys > Pachyuromys duprasi. The sequence goes on from CM053742.1 coordinate 38,905,911, forward strand.
TTGATGCCCTCTTCTGGAATGCAGGTGTATATGCAGACAGAGCACTGCTACATTTAAAAACTATATACATGATTAAAAATAAAAATATGAAAAAAATTACTTATGCTTGAGACAAGATCTGTCCTTGAACCTGGCTAACCAATCTGCCTAGTCTAGCTGGTCAGGAAGTCCCAGAAAGCCCCTGTCTCTGCCTCCCCTGTGCTGGGGTTATAGGAATGTGCTTTTTATCTAGGTACTAGTGTTCCAAACTCAGGTCCTGAATGAAGATGACATGGCAGGCACTTTACAGACTGAGCCACCTTCCCAAACCCCAAAAGTATTTTTCAACTTAACAGAGTATATTCTAGTAGGTTAAAATAAAATAGCGTACAGAATAAAAATGAAAGTGTTAACCATCCAAATTCTAAGAATCCCCTTAAAGTGTGTATGTCTGTTTTTGTGACCAAAACAAAGCCAAACAACTTATCTTTTAAAAAGTTAAACTCTCAAAAGTCTTAGGATTGTTAAAACTCCATGAATAAGGCAATTTCACAGGAGATTCTCCAAAATTGTTTTGACTTGTATCATATTGGTTATATTAGTGTGCCCAGAGCCCAGCATACAGAACATTTAATGACATTCATGATATGGTACTTTGTTGGCAAAATATATTGTGATCATTTTATAAATATACATGTACCTCTACACACAGGGGGGAAAAGTGCATAAAAATTGTAAAAGCTGGCTGTATCTACTGGATACACCTGCTAACCCAGTACTTGGGAAGCTGAGGTAGAAGTTTCTGAGCTTGAGGCCAGCATGGGTTACTAAGTGAATTCCAGGCCAGCTAGGAACAACAAAGCAAGGCCCTGTATTTAAAAATATCCCCAAACTTCAAAATCATAAAAGCCACTATCTGACAAGGATCAGAAGGAAGGAGAGGAAGAACTCCCCTTATCAGTAGACTTGGGGAAGGGCATGTGTGGAGAAAGGGGAGGGAAAGTGGGACTGGGAGGGGAGGGGGGTTTAAGTGGGGCTACAAAGTGAATAAAGTATAATTAATAATACATTAAAAAAACTAAAACAATTCTTATGGGGAAAAGGCACTATCTTTGAATGTTATAGTGAGCATTATAGTGGGATGGGCGGGGTGGGGGGGTGCCTCACGTATCCTAGACTGGCCTCAAACTCAGTATGCAGCTGACCATCGACTTTTGAACCATGTGCTTCTCCCTGGCCAGTGAGCTATCATAGCCAGTTTATGGGGTTAGGTGTCAAACTCAGGGCTTTATGCATACCAGGTAAGCACTCTACCAACTGAGCTATGTCCCAGCCCTCTTTACACTAAAAACAAACAAACAAAACAAAACAAAAAAACAAGAAAACTTTACAAGATCATTAATCTAACAATCAAAACTTACTGAAAGAAATAGGCCAGGAAGAATTTTAAGAGTCAACCTTACATGATGTTCTTCAAGACGTTCAAATCCTATCTAAGAAGGTGGCAGTACCTGGAAAGGTATCATAGGAACTAGAGCATCAAGCTACATGGTGCCACATACCTCTAATGCCAGCTCTCAGGTGACAAAGTCTAGTCACCATGTGGCTGCTGGGAATTGAACTCAGGACTTCTGGAAGAACAGCAAATGCTCTTAACCTCTGGGCCATCTCTCCAGATATCTTTAAAAAAAAAAAAAGAAAAACAGAAAAACAAAAACAAAGTTTCTGTGTGTAGCCATGACTGTCCTGGTCTCACTTTGTAGACCAGGCTGACCTCAAACTCACAGAGAATTGCCTGCCTCTGCATCCCCGAGTCCTGGGGTTACAGGCATTTGCCACCACACCAGGCTCCTACTGCCTTCTTCTTCTTTCAGTTAATATTGCATTGCGTGCTTTGGCTAAGTAGTTTTACTTTGAACAAAATCAAAAATACATATACATTCTTTGCAGACTTCATTTGCTATTGTTTTTGAGACAGAATCACGTCATACAGTCATGATGCTTTCAAACACACAACCCTTCTCCTTCCTAAGTCCTGAAACTGGGAACACCCAGCTCAGAATTTAGATATGTTTTGAGGTTTCACCCAGAGGACAAAAAAATGAGGGTTGTGTAGTCTAAGTCCCAAATGTCTATTTTGAGTTCAAGCCTTTGATAGATTTTTATTTATTTTCAGGTCTGTTCACAAGACCCTATAACATACGGAAATAAATATTGATTTAGTCTTAAATATACATGTATTTTTTTTCATAAACAGAAAAAAATGTTTGGGAAATATTATGGCAATTTGGCATTTTTTGGTTACGTATTTTTTTTACTTTTTATGGTTTTTAATTATTATCATTTGTTACAATTTATTCAATTTGTATGCCGGTTGTGGTCCCCTCCCTCATTTTCTCCCAGTCCCACCCTCCCTTGCTCTTCTCCTCACTTGAGATAACTGTGGGTATACATGTGTGAACTCTGGTGCACATACGTAGAGGCCACACCCAGCAATTTCTACACATTCTAGGAGTTTGGACATGTTAATTACCAGCTATAAAATTAAATGCATTTTCTATTTATCTATTATTCTCACCCCCCTCTTTCTTGTCCCATCACTATGTATCCTAGTCTTGCTAGGAACTCTTGGCAATCTTCCTGCTTCTGCCTTTCAAGTTCTGGGATTACAAATATGTTCCACTACACCTGGCTTATTCTTAATTCACAAGTTTTCTTTTTTAAGATAGTCTCATGAGCTCACACTGGCTTTGTACTTACTATATAGCTGAGGATGACTGAAGCCATCCTCCTGTTTCTGCCTCCCAAATGCCGTAGGCTTTTACCACCATGATTAGCATACAGTTCATTTTAAGACTAAGTTCCACTAATTTAGTCTTATTTGGATTCATGAACAACGCTATTTGTTTTTATAATTACAACATCAACATTTTATTTGTGAAGGGTATTTTATTTATTTATTCATTTAATATATACATTTATTTACTTACTTTACATCTCTCTCATAGCCCACCCCCACCCCTCTCCTCCTGGTCCCATCTTCCCAACCTCTTCCCCCTATGCCCTTCTCCTTCTTCTCAGAGAAAGGGAGCCCCACCATGCTATTTTTTTAATACGAGACTTAAACAATCCTTGTTTTAGATGATGAGCCAATGTTCCAAAGGTTGTATTACCTTACATTCATTTCATTTTTTGACATAATTTTTTGATGATGCACCTGTGTAACAAGAAATTTTATGTATAAACTGTAAGAATTTTCATGTGACTACCAGTATTACAAATGTGCACATTTAGAGACTAGAGAGATGGCTCAGTGATTAAGAGCACCGTTTGCTCTTCCAGAGGTCCTAAGTTCAATTCTCAGTAACCAAATGGTGGCTCACAACCGTCTATAATGTGATCTCGTGCTCTCTTCTGGCATGCAAGTGTATAGAGCACCCATACACATAAAATAAATATGTTTATTAAAAAAAACAAATGTGCACATTTTACAATAGTGATTTGTGCTGGGCATGGTGGTACATACCTATAATCTCAACATTGAGAAGACTGAGACAGTCCCAAGTTTAAAGACAGCCTTGGCTACATAGTGAGACACTAACTTAATTCGAATATATAAAAATCCTCCAAACACATTAAATAGACAATCCTTTTGAAATAATTTATATATAAACCAAGCTAAAATTTTATAATGATATAATTAAACCAAAATTACAAGTTATTGATAGACAGTCCTGTTATGATTGTGCAAAACTTACATGGCAGGTTGACAAATCATGCCATGTGACTGGTTCCACATTGGAGGTTTATTAAGGGAATGGTGGAAAGGGTCACAGAGACCATCCCTGGGCAGGGCAGGAGAGAAAGAGAAAGGAGGGGCTTTGAGTTCTTTTATAAGGCAACCCAGAGTATGCCAGGTGGTTTCAGGTGGTCCATAGGTGGCTTCACAGATGCCGATAACTGGTTTGTCAGGTCCCTTGGGGCTGGCTATAGAAATACCTGCTTACGGATGCCAACATTCCTTTTTGTTTTATTAAAAAGTGAGGAGCTAGGAAGGAGTGATGGTGGGGAGGGCATAGGGGCGACTTCTGCTCTTCAAGCTACTTCCTGCTGATGAGGGGCGTTGTCATTCTCAAGGCATAGCTGGTCCCCACCATCAGGGTCAATTGGAGGGTCATTGTCATCTGTTTCTGTGGGCAGAGGCTGATAATCCTGTAAGAGTAACTGATTAATGGTTTGGTTAGAGAATTTTTGCATTTGTTGTTGGAGGAATGTAGAGAGGAGGTTAATTAAGCAGGGTGCAAAAAGCAAAAGCAGAAAAACAAGCAGAAGAGGTGTGACAAAGGGCAGAATCCATTTCCATATGGGGTTCTTGAAGGCCCCAGAGCCTTTTCCCTTTGCTTTTGTAGATCTGTCTGGAGTTTTTAGATTTTGTCTTTTACTATACCTGACTGGTGACATAAAAACAGCATTCCTCCTGAAGGTAGATGCAAAGGCCACCTTCTTCAGCTGTGAGGAGATCCAATCCACATCGATTTCTACACGTCTGAGGTCTGGTGGGAGCAGAGAAGCTCCGGAACCCACAAAGTCACTTAAGCACCAGAGGCCAACAGGCCAGAGCCCTTACCTGCGATCAGGTTGTATTCCCCATGAAATGTGTGATGTGCTATGTGACCCTTACATATTTGTGTGATTAAAATAACATTCAAAATCATTCTGGTGTTGGCTTTTATCAATACCTTGCCAGCCCCTAGAGGCATCTCAGTTAAAGTCCTCCGGTTTAACCAAAGTGCTCGCGGTAAACTCGCCTGACCCATTACCAAGCACTGTTGCTGAATCATTCTAGAGTCACTTTTTAGGTGCAGACTTCCTTGGATCCCACCACTCTGCTCTCAGACCCAGTTCTGGATGGCCCCCTGCATGACTGCATTGAGATCTTAGCCTATGTGCTAGGCATCCCAAGCCGATCTCCAAGATGTTCCCCTGACCAACTTGGACAAGACATAAGCACCTTCGTCAGGATGAAGAAAAGGATGCCGTGCTGTCACTGATGAGACTATATGGACAGGGCCCCTCCCTCCTGGGACTTCGGCTCAGAGGGCCGAATTGATGTACTGACTAAGGCATTGACTCTGGGAAAAGACCTAAACCTTAACGTGTATACTGACAGTCAATATACCTTTGCGACTGCACGTGTGCATGGTGCCATTACAGGGAGCGAGGTCTATTGACAGCTAGAGGGAAAACTATTAAAAACAAAGAAGAGATACTGGCGTTATTAAAAGCTATCTGGCTCCCCAAAAGACTGGCTATCATACCCAGTCCAGGACATCAGAGGGGGGACACTCCAACCTCCAGAGGCAACAGCCGAGTAGACCAAACAGCAAATGCAGTTGCATTAGAGACGGAGTCCATTCTTGCTCTGGTAGACCCTGGAGACCCAGTCCTCCCTAAGGAACCAAACTATTCTCCGGACAATGACACTGAATGGGCCAAAGGATTGTCCATGTCTCAATACTTAGATGGATGGTGGAGATCAACTGAAGGAAACTTAATACTCCCTGAAAAGCTGAAAGAGAAAATGTTAAGAAAAATCCGTTGCTTTTCCCATATGGGTATCCAGTGGATGCAAGATTTAATTAGACAATCAGGAGTTACTATTAAAAATACTAACTCCAAGACTGAGGACATTTTTTCCAACTGCAAGGCATGCAAATTGACAAATGCTCTGCCCAACGGTGAAAGTGCAGGTCAAAAATGAGAGGTAGGAAACCAGGAGCTTACTGGGAAATAGATTTCACAGAAGTAAAGCCAGCTAAATATGGTTACAAGTATTTGCCAGTTTTTGTAGACACTTTCTCAGGATGAAGTGAAGACTTTCTGACATAGCATGAAATGGCACGAATTGTAGCCAAGAAGTTATTAGAAGATGTTTTTCCATGGTATGGCTTTCCTCAGATGATAGGGTCAGATAATGGACCGGCTTTTGTGTCCACGGTAAGTCAGAGTTTGGCCACAGTTCTGGGGATTGATTAGAAGTTACATTGTGCTTATAGTCCCCAGAGTTCAGGCCAGGTAGAAAGGATGACTAGAACTCTTAGAGTCCTTGACTAAATTGACCTTAGTGACCAGCAGGGACTGGGTGGCTCTCCTTCCATTTGTGCTCTACGGGGTCTGCAATTCTCCTTATCAGATGGGACTTACTCTTTTTGAGATTATGTTTGGAATCCCTCCCTCTATTATTCCTAACCTACAAGCTGAGGTCATCGCTGAGTTTGAAGACCAAGACTTCCTGAACAACCTCAAGGGGATACAATGGTCCCATAAACATGTTTGGCCTAAATTAAGAGCTCTTTATGAAGTAGGTCCTCCCCCAGAGCCTCACTGCTATAGACCAGGGAGATTTGATCTATGTCAAGAGACACTGACAGGCATCGCTGGAAACACGCTGGAAAAAGCCATACATAGTACTGTTGACAACACTGACTGCCTTGAAGGTTGACGGCATTGTCACCTGGATCCACTACACCCATGCCAGACCAGCTAGCCCCTTAGAGACTAAGGAGGACTACACCAACCATCAGACAACATGGAAAGCATCAAAAGACACCAAGAACCCACTCTAGCTCAATCTCGCTAATCATGAGACTGCTAATTGTATGTACTCTGCTTCCCTTAATAATTGCTTCTGCTCCTGCAAATCCACACCAGCCCCTCCACCTCACATTGGAAATAATAGCTGCAGCCACTGGGGAAATCTTTAACTAAACCTCCAGACCAGACCCCAGAAATACCTGGTGGCCCCAACCAGAATTTGATCTCTGTGACCTGGCACATGTGTCAGGCACCTAGGACCACAACAACCCTGAAGAAGGATATGGCTGTAAATACCCTGGGTACCAGGCTAGCCCCCGGAATCATTTCTATGTATGTCCTGGCCACGGTAAGACTAAATCATGGAGAGATAAGTGCGGGAGGCCAGAACAATACTTCTGTGCCAGCTGGGGATGCAAAAGCACAGGACACATTTGGTGGAAAGCTAATTGGAAGGATCTAATCACAGTACATAGGGTTTGGTGGAAAGCTAATCGGAAGGATCTAATCACAGTACATAGGGGAGGCAACTATGGGCCCAGTTCTACCAATAACCATTATACCAGTAATAATGTCAACTATGCCATTCGATTCCCAGGGTCAGGAACGATATGGATAAAAGTGAAAAAACAAGGGATGAGGTGGCCCATGTCATACGCCTCCAGCTAGAGGAGTAACACCTGGAGGCAGATGTAATCAAGTATCTGTCACCTTTACTGAATCTGGGAAACGAGCCACATGGGAATCAGGAAAAACATGGAGATTAAGGATATATAGGCCAGGCTCCACCGCCTGTGGTCCAGGGTTACTTTTCACTGTCCGGCTTTTTGTAAATCATATCAAAGAACCGGCTCAACAGGCAATAGGCTCCAATTCAGTTTTAAGGCCTAAAACTCAAAGCCCTCACACCCCCACCACAAGTCCCAGGGTCTCCACCAGGTCAACAAGTGAGCTTGACTATACCAGGGCCATAACAAGCAAGACTACGGCACTTGCAATGTCGGCAGGCCCCTACCTGGACAAGGAGCCGATCTGGACCCTTATGCAGCAGACCTGTCGGTTGATGGATGAGTCCAGGCCAGATGTAATGAAATCATGTTGGCTCTGTTATTCTCCTCAACCCCCGTACCATGAGGGCATTGCATTTAATTGGCAGATCTGTTACTCGCAAAGCCCACAAGACTGTAGATGGGTACGAGTGGACCAGGTGGGTTTAACTTTGCAGGCTGTCTCAGGCACTGGTACGTGCATAGGCCAGATACCAGCCTCTCATAGGGTCTTATGTAACAGAACCCTACTAGTCCCCTCAAATGATTCTTGCCTGATTCGCCCTGAGCAAGGATGGTGGGCATGTTCCACAGGACTAACACCCTGCATACATCCCAAAGTGCTAAATCAGACTACAGGATACTGCATGTTGGTACAGCTCATCCCTATAGAATTACTTATCATAGAGATGAGATGAATAAAGCTCTGCCCAGGGCAGTAATAATGGGAATGAGGAAGCAGAAGAGAGAGCCATTCGCTTCTGTCACCTTGACAATGCTATTGGAATTAGGACTAGCAGGTGCAGGGACTGGAATCTCTGCATTGGTTACTCAGAGCCATAGCTACAATAGCTATATACACAGATATTCAGAATTTGGAAAAATCCATTTCTCACTTGTAGGAGTCTTTGACTTCACTGGCAGAAGTTGTGTTACAAAATAGAAGAGGTCTGGACTTATTTTTCCAACAAGGAGGACTCTGTGGCTCTCAAAGAGGAATGTTGTTTCTACACAGACCACTCTGGAATAGTCTAAGAGTCCTTGGCAAAGGTCAGGGAAAACCTGGCTAAACTTGAGAGAGTACAAAGCAGAACAGAGTTGGTTTGAATATTGGTTTAATGCTTCCCCTTTACTACTTTAATATCTGCTTTTATAGGACCTTTGTTGATATTGTTACTCATGTTAACCCTAGGCCCCTGCACATTAAATAGATTAGTTGCTTTTATCAGACAGAGATTAGGAGTGATCCAGCTGATGGTCATGAGAGCTCAATATCAGGCCCTCTACTACATCCCTGAGGTATGGGAGCCCATGCTCCAGGAAGCCCCATGATTGGGCCTTCGATAAACCTGTCAGACGGGGGAATGAAGGACCTGAGGATGACAGGGGTGGCTCCGTTTTGTTTCTTAGACTCTATCTTAAGTTGACCGACCTTGGAGTGACTTGACCCCCACCTTGGGTTCTGAGAAGGGCCATTTGGCCCTTCATCCCACAGATTGTCATGGATACTACAGAATGTGTAAATAGAGAACTATAATCAGGCCTCCACCCCACAGGTTGTCAGGTGTCATAAATGTCACAGAATGTGTTAGCGGGTTCTCCACTCTACCCAGCAGGCTATCGCACAGATATCTTAAATATCTGTCAGTTTGGCCAGCTGGTTTGGATCAATTAGTTTAAAGGTCATCTCGACTACTGAACCCTCCACCCAAAACTTACCCTTCCCGGGAATGCCAAGGCTTGGAATTCCCCGCTTGCCGTTTTCCCTTTAAAAACTCTGCCTCCGTGAGACTTGGGGCCTCACTTTCTAACCTGCTACATCAGGGAAGACTGTCGGCCCGAGCTTAAGCTTGAATAAAGATCCTTGTGTGATTTGCAATGGACTCGACTCTTAGTGGTCTCTTGAATTGGGCACAATTCACAGTCTCACTGATGCAGCAGTAGAGAGGTAGTACCCCGAGCTCTGGGTGAGCAGGGATTTTAAAGGGAAAAACCGAAAGCAGGGGGGTTCATGCCTTGACGTTACAGGATTGGGTAAAAGTCATAGGGGCAAGGTGACCTTCTCTGAGGCACATAATCACAATTGCCTAAGGCATACAATCACAACTGCTTTTCTTTTAAACTGTGTCTGGAATGTTGGGGAGAATTTTCCCAACCAATTCTCATTGATTGTAACCAGGGATATTATCTCTATTTCTTACTAAATTGTTATTCTGTGATATTTCCTGGAGGCTGTTGCTAGAAGAGTTAACTTTGTTTTCTGCCAAGTGCACATTCTGTGATATTTCCTGGTACCTGACTTCAGCTCCCAGTCAAGATGGCTCCTCATTTCAAAATGGAGTCACCCAGGCTAACTTAAACTCTTCCATTATCACCCCCCAGCTTGGGGAAGAAGAGCACAAGCGTACAAACTCCTAACCAACCAGCAGACAGACGATGGTAAATCTGAGTGCCACAAAGAATCGAAGTGCTATTAGCAGTAGGGCAGTGGGGATGAGATGAGGTATCAAGGATTATAGTTTTATTACACTCTAAGGAACTTAGCATTCCTACAGAGTGTGTCCTGGATACCTTGAAACAGCTTGCCATGCCAAAAGGGTGATATGAAAAGGTAGAGGGTTGTTGCAACTTCAGAGTCAGGGCAATTAGTGAATGGTGAAGTAAAGTTACTTGACAGAGTCACTGGAGAAGCTGTCAGCGGTAGTACTGAGCTGGTCCCAGGTGGGACACACAGCGAGCAAGCTTTAAAATGGCCTGGTTGGGTCACATTAAGGAGCCTGTAAGGCACAGTCTGAGTCTGAAGTAGGAGACAAAATGACAGGTTTGTATTATTTGGGAGGGAGGGGGATGTCAGAGAGGCAATAACCTTAGATGCTGGAGCCTGCCAGCAGAGTCAAACAGTTCCTGGGTGGGGAGTGAGGATTGAAGTAATTAAAGCAAGTCATCTCAATACAAGAAAGAAGTTCATGGAACTGCTAAACTTGTTTTCTAAAACTACTTCCCTATAGCAGATATGGTCTAAATTCACACAAACAAGTTTTAAAGAACTTGTCCAAACTTCCTCTTTTTTCTGTCTCAAGGTAAAGGTCAAGGTGAAAACTATTTTTCAATAAATAACAAAGCAGCTTAACAAATAAGCAGCTCCCTACACTTAGAGGAATGTTTAATTACTTTCTCTACTTCTTCCATCCCCAGGAACTGGGTAATATGCCAGGTAGGATCCTGTAACTGAATGACCACAGGGGAATGGTGCCTAGCAACAGAGGGGTTTTGGACATCCCAGACTTGGGGGTCTACTTGAGAGGCTGGTAAAGGAAGTGATGAATCACTACTGGTAGGTAAGGTAGCTAGGAGAAGGAGAGAGAGGATGCTGGCGAGCTTGGGGTCAGGCAAATGGGTGGAGTAAAGGAGATCGAGGCTCCCACTTGGCTAAAAAGTCCTTCCCATTAAGGGAACTGGACAGGTTGGCATCACTAAAAAAGGAATGAGACAACGGAACACACCTGAAAACATAATTAAGTGGTGGAGTCCGGCAAGGTTGGCAAGATTGTCCCCCTACCCGGATAATAGGGGAACTAGGAGGGGTTGGTCCCCAGTACTTCATCAGGAATAAGTAAGTGGCTCCGGTGTTCACAAGGAAGGAGATGGGTCATCCCAATACCCATGGCTCCCTGCTGGTGATGGCAGTGGTCAGGTCAAGGGAACCCGGGCACCTTCAGTTGTCCACAGCCAGGCCTAGGATACAGGCTAGAGGGTGATCTGGGAGTGATGCCCCCATATCATGAGAGAAATGGTTGCAGTCAACACCTGAATGTCCCTCTTGGTGGCATTTTGGACACGGCCCAGGTGCCTTGAAGGAGTTAGGACAAAACAGGGCCCAGTGACCTTTTCACCACATTTGAAACAGGGACCCTGTGATCCTCGTGCCTTAGGAGGCGAGGGAGCCTGGGTAGTGGCTGAGGCCAGTTGGATGGTCTTGGCTAGCATTTGGTAGTTTTGCTTGGAGGATTTCTCATCTCTCCCATGGTACACCTTAAAGGCCTGGGCTAAGACTTCTGCCTGTGGAGTTAGAGGTCCTCTCTCTAAGCATTTAAGCTTAGCCCTGATGTTGGGGTAACTCTGGGAGAAAAAAATAGGTCATCTGAAGTTGCCTACCCTCTGTATTTCGGGGTCTAGATTAGTATGTTGAAAGTTGGCCTTTGTAAGGTACTCTAGGAATTGAGACGGGTTTTCCTTTCTGTCCTGAATGACCTCCTGGAGCTTTTCATAATTAACTGGCTTAAGGGCAGCCTTGTGGGAGACCAGCCAGGAGGCAGGTGGTGAACTGATCTCTGGCTAAAATACCTTCCGAAGTATTATAATCCCATTGTGGATCCTGGTTGGACACTGCCTGAGCCCCAACCAGGTGTCCTGCGTTTGTTTGGTGAACCTCATCTGCATGCATTCTAGCCTGTTCCCAAACTCACCTGTGTTTCTCAGGTAATAGGTTATTGGTAAGAATCATATGGAAGGTGAGACTATAAGACTGAGTGAGATACTGAAAAGTAGAAGGATTGGAGGTATAGGATCCTAGTCTCTTTTTCACTTGAGAAAGTTCAGTTAATGAGAAGGGAACATGCACCCTAACTAAGCCGTCTACTCCGGCCACCTCCAGCAAGGGAAGAATTGAGGCTGGTTTATGCTGAGTAGAAGAAGAAGGGGGCTTTGCTATAGAGCGAAAATGTGTAGCAGGGGGGCTAATAACTGTTGGTGGGGTGAAAGTGGGTGCCAAAGTAGGATGACTAAGACAGCCTGTTGCTGGGGAGAGGGGTTAGGATTCTGGAGAAGCCAAAGAGGAAGAGGAGAAAGTAGAGGAGGAAGATGCCAGAGGTTGGGAAGAAGCTGGGGGTTGAGAACGACAAGGTGGAGGTTTATCTGCAGGATCAAAGGTAGAGAAATCTTGAGGTTGAGACTTTATAGCTAGAAGAAGTTCGGTAGGAGAACAGGAGTAACAGAAAGAAGGTTTAAAGCGGAGAATAGAGAAAGCTTGAACATTAGATACCTCCTTCCATTTACCAGTTTGCTGACAGTAATTAAAAAGATCCCGTAAGATATTGGGATTTAATGTGCCTTTAATCGGCCAACTTGAACCATTATCTAAGGAATATATAGGTCAAGTTTTATTACAGAGACATATGAGCTAAGATGCCTTTATGTCAGGCTCCATGTGCAGGGATTTAAAATTCTCTGGAAGACATCCCAGTGGGGACACCAGAGGAATGGACAAATGGGCAGTTCGCATTGGGAAGGTAGGAGTCAGTGACCTGTCAAGGCGTCCCAAAGGCAAGGTTTGATCCAGTAGATATGGTCCTACCTGATCCAAAAGCTAGTCAGCTTTGGCCAGAGACCAAGGGCACAGCTACCATAGGAGACAGTTTACCTAGCACTAGGATTTTCATAGGCGAGTGTGAGGGGGAGAAACTGTACATGTAGAGGAAAAAATCTCTCCCAAGGGGACAAGTAAGCCCTAAATGGAGGTCAGCAAAAAGAGTCAACCGTAGCCAGTGAAGACTGTAGTTGGGGGTACCTCTGCCTCAAAGGGTAGTGGGAAGTTGCTAGACAATCAACAGTCAATTTTCCCTTTCCCAGAGAAACGTTTAAGACAACCAATGAGGGAAAGTCACCAATCCAGTTGGTGTTGAATGCAGCAGATAGTGATCTAGTTGCTGGGCAGTGGGTTGTGGGCAGATTTGGAATGAAATAGGTTTCCAGCAGTTACAGTGGGTTGCCAGCAATCACCATGTGGCATGGCTGCTGGAGGCACCTATTCCCAGCCAAGTGCACCAATATTAGAATTGGGCAAAAAAAGAGTTACATAGCAGGTTCACAAATCATACCATGCGAATGGTTCCATGTGCGGGTAAGGAGTCACAGAGACCATCTCTGGGCAGGGCAGGAGAGAAAGAGAGAGAGGAGGTGCTTTGAGTTCTCTTATAAGGCGACACAGAGCATGTGCAGGTGGTTTGAAGTGGTCCATAAGTGTCCGTAGTTGGTGTCACAGATGCCCGATAACTGGTTTGTCAGGTCTCTTGGGGCTGGCTGTAGAAATGCCTGCTTACTGATCCAAACAAATACTAAATTTAAAAACATAAACTAGCACTATGTTCTTCTTCCATTTTTTTCCAATCAGTCCTACAAATAAGTTAGATATAGTGCTTGCTTTCCTTTTAAGGGTTAAAGCTATAAGAAAAATAAGTTAGTGAACTATTAAGCTCAGGAATAAATTATAACCACTTTAGGCATGGTAATATCTGTAAGGACATGAACACCATCATCTTTCTTTTTAGTAATATGCATAGTAAAATAATAGCTATGTTTGTGCTACATAACAACAACAAAACTAAAGGTAGTTTCAAAGCAATTTGAAGTGTTTAAATTCCTATCAGCAGCAGATTATTTAAATGTTAATTATTTTGGCAGTCCTCAACAAGTGTGGCTCAATATTACTACCATTGGTAGTAATTAACACTTTTATGTACTCTGTCAATGTTAGTGAATCCATGTAACATGTTACAGAAAGACTGAACAAATACATTTTCAGTATCCCTTTACTCAAGGAGAGGAAAATGACACAGACCACTGACTATCTAATTAATTATGGAAGAATATAAAATTTTCCACTGGGTTTGGGGTAATGTGGCTATAGCCCTAATCATTTGAAAAGTTAAGACAAGGCTAGCCTGGACAATACAGACAGATCCCATCTAAGGTTGCTGAGATGGCATTGTGGTTTTAAAGCACTTGCTGCCAAACTTGATCTGAGTTTGAATCCTCAGAATTCACACAGTGGAGGTAAAAATCAACTAGGGCAAGTTATCCTCTGACCTCCATACAGACAGTAGCAAAAAAAAAACAAAAACAAAAAACAAAAAACAACCACAGTAGCAATAGCACAAGTGTAACTACAAGCAAACGCACACACGTGCCTGAACACATACAGAAATAAATTTAAAAATTAAAAACTACAAGAGAGCTGGGCACAGTGGTGCATGCCTGCATTCCCAGTACTCAGGGAGGAAAAGGCAGATGGATCTCTGTGAGTTCGAGACCAGCCTGGTCTACAAAAAAAGTCCAGGACATCCAAGGCCACACAGAAAAACCCTGTCTCAACAAAACAAAACAAAACAAAACAAAACAAAACTGAGTGATGATGGTGCACTCCTTTAATCCAGTGCTGGGAAAGCAGAGGAAGACGGATTTCTGAGTTCCAGGACAGCCTGGTCTACAAAGTGAGTCCAGGATAGCCAGGGCTACACAGAGAAAACCTGTCTCGGAAAAACAAAAAACAAAACAAAAACCACACCTCCAACACTGGGTGTGGTGGTGCATGTCTTTAATCTCAGCACTTGGCAGAGGGAGGTGACTCTCCATTGAGTCTGAGGCCTGATCTTGACAGCCAGCGCTATATAATGCTGTCTCAAAAATACATACATCCATATATACATACATACACACATACTACAAAAGCTGAGCATGTTGGTACATGCCTATAACCTCAGCTCTCAGGAGACTAAGGCAAGAGCATTCCAAGTTTGAGAAACTTCTCTGTTCTCACCCCTAGACAAAGAACTACAGGCAACTAATGACTGCCAGGAGAAAAATTAGCCACTGCGAAAGAAGGGCTAGAAAAGAAAGGGAAGGGGAAAGTAATATAATTCTATTTCAATTTTTACAAAGTGGAAATTTGTCAAGTGTGGTGACTCATAACACACCTTTAATCCCATCACTAAGGAGGGCAGTATAGGTGAGTTCAAGGCCAGAGTTCCAGAACATGGACCATATAGAGAAAGAGATCCTGTCTCAGAACAACAAAAGACTAAAATACAGTAAAAAGTGAATATTAAAAAAGAAAATGGATGGAATTTTTAAAAAGAACATGTAAAGATCTCTGAACTATGAACAACAACAAAAAACCAAAGAAAATGAAAATTCAATTCATGATAGTCAGTCACTGTAACAATAAAACAAATTAGTTGGGGTTTTTCCGCTTTCATCTAAAAAAGTACAAAATGAAAAAATAAAACCACAAGAGCTGGTCATGGCAGTGCATGTTTTTAGTGCCAACACTTAAGAGAATAAGAATAAGGGCTAAAAAGATGGCTCAATGGTTAAGAGCACTGTCTGCTCTTCCTAAGGACCCAGGTTCAACTCCCAGCACCCACATGGCAGCTCACAACTCCAGTTCCAGGTAGACACCTTCACATCGATGCATATAAAATTAAATTCAATTAAAAAATAGACTAAGAAGGGTTCCAAGTTTAAGACCAGACTGGCCAATATAAAGAAAATCTGTCTCAAACTAAAGTAAACCAAGCCCTCACAAGAAGAACCCCACCCAAAGCAACAATAAAACTGTGCTTTTTCACACTTGCTACAATAATCTAGATACTAAATAATTAAGATGGACATATAACATAGATAACAGTATAAAATTTACAAAAAGAAACAAGGAATTGATCCCATTTTTTGGTGATCAAAATATTCCTTTTTGATCTTATTTATACATATATGTTATTTTAAACATGGTTGATAACAATAAAAGTGATAGGAAAAAATTGCAATATTTTAACCAATTCTGGGGAAAATAAAACATGAGCTGGAAAGAGGGCTCAGTGGTTAAGTGTACTTGTTGTCCTCTTCTGACCTCCACAGGTTTGCTACTGGTACATATAAACACATGCAGGCAGAACACTCATACACATGAAATAAATATTTTTTTAAAAAAGAGTTATTTACTGTACATATAATGTTCTGTCTGCATGTATGCCTGCACACCATAAGAGGGTACCAGATCTCATTATAAATGGCAGAAGGGCAGCAAGAGCTCTTAACCTTTGACCCATCTCTCCATCCCATAAAAATAAATCTTAAAAAGTGAAAAAGCTTAGATGAATAAAGGTATAACTCAGAGGTAAAATATATGCTTAGTACATGTAAGACATATACATGTTAGATCACCAATACATACACTCTCACTCTCTCTTTAGCATTTCAGGCATGGTAGAATTTGTCTATCTCTACTTCCCATACTCGAGAATAAAGAATAAAGCCTAGAACCAGAAAGTCTGTATCTCAAAAAAAAAATCTTTTAAGTCAAGTGTTGTACTTCATGATTGTAATCCTAGTATGTGGAAGACTAAAGCAGGAGAATAATGTTAGTTTTAAGGCCAGCCTGGGCAACACAGTGAATTTCAGGACACTTTAATCTACTGAGTGAGTCTTTGTCTCAAATTTCATTATAAATATAAAAAAATCATTTAACAAGTTTTAGGTTCAGTTTAGTATATTACAGTTTATCTGAACCATTCTGAAATTCACGGATAAGCCCTACGAAACATATCTGATGTTTGCAAAAAGCCAGAAGCTTTTTCTAGACTGATGGTTACTAGCAGCATGTTTTAAATCAGGCACGTCTAGAGGCCAATTTCATAAAAGTGATCTGGTGTAGTTACTTCACATGTGTTGTGTCATCACAGTCATGTTAGTACTTATCTCCACAATGGGCACATATTATGTAACTTTATGGTATGGATAGTAGATAAACTTTGTCAATGCCTAAGACAAAGCAAGTATTTAATCTACTGTAGCTCCTTAACTTACATTGACTGGTTAGAATCTCTGGCCAGGTAATAGGTTCAAATGATTTAGCAAGTTACTTAACTCCTCTGTGTAATTTAAGAATATTACTGCTCTTCCAGAGGACCCAGGTTCAATTCCCAGCCCCCCTATAGTATCTCACAATCATCATCACCTCTTCCAGAGGATCCAATGACCTCTTCTGGACTGCACAGGTACAAGGCAAGCATCTGGTGCACATACAGGCAAAACAGCCATATAAAGAAAAAATTAGAAATAAGAAAGCAAGACAGTTAAAGGGCTTAGAATAGCAGCTAGAGATGGGCAGGGGTGGCACACGCCACTGAAGACAGAGGCAGGCAGAGCTCTGTGAGTCTGGAGGACTACCTGGTCTAACAAAGTGAGTTCCAGGACAGCCTGGTCTACAGAGAAAAACCCTGTGTCAAAAAAATACAAAACAACAGCAACTAGAACATAAGAAGCATTATTTAAGTATTTGTTATTCCTAACATGCAAACAATTTAGGGGAAGGAAACTTAAAAAATTTTTTAAAAAGGAACTGGAATTTACTAACTAAAAATACAGTGAATTTCTTGATGTTCAAACAAAATTAAGGTCAAGCCACTTCTTAGAGTACGAACTAATTAAGTCTACACCGTCGTGGGTCCTCAAACTTTTTAAAGTGGGGGCCGGATCACGGCCCCTCAGAGAGCTGGAGGGCCGGACTATATGAACTACTAATTCCTACCCACACTACACATATCTTTTATAAATAAAATGAAGAACATTTATAAATAAACAGATCACGTACCAGTATTTCAATGGGAACTGTGGGCCTGCTTTTGGATGTATATATAATATACATATAATATATATTATATATACACACACAGTGTATAAACCCCCATTAGTCCCTGATGTGAACACTTACCCCTTGCAGGCTTTTCTAAGCAGACCAGCTCAGTCCCTGATAGTTCAGTTATATCTCCCTATATAACACCCAAATTGATATGTTCGGAATCAGCATGTGAACACTGAAAAGGAAATGCAAAATGCATATAAAATTTTCAATGTAATCCTCTTTAAAATGCTTCAGCACCGAACCCCTAATGTCCTAACCACCACCCACCCCCCAACTTTGATTTCAGCACAGAACGCTCCACCACCCCCAAAGGGGAATTTTCATATGAGTCACCTACCCCCCCCCCAATC
>CM053742.1:38924577-38945422 GCA_028658305.1 Pachyuromys duprasi
ATTGATCATACCAACCTGGGTCCTCCTTCCTGTATATCCACCCTAGGTGTGTAGATTTCAGCTTGACCTTCCTATCCTATAGGTCTATATAAGTGAGTATATACCATATGTTTCTTTCTGCTCTTGGGATACCTCACTTAGGATGAATTTATTTCTATGGCACTTTTTACTGACCTTTGTCAGTGGAGGGAGTGGAGGAAAACCTCACTGACAGGCAGGCATAGCACACAGACACCACTTGCCTGTGGGTGGAGCGGGCGTCTTTTTACATCATTATATAGTCACCCACATGTGCTACTCCTCGCCATGCGGCGTCCAGCGCCCTCCAGTGACGTCATCAGCGGTGTGCACACGGAGCTCCAGGCGCCAGGGTGCATGAGTGTCCCTCTCAACACCGCCCTCATGCCCACCCTCCCAGCACACAGCGTGCTGTGGGCGGAGATGGTTGACATCATCCCTGAGAAGCTGTGACACTGAGTGTATACGCTGGCAGGTATCTTGGTGGCCAAACTGCGCTCATTGCTGGTGGGCCGGATCAGACCCCTCTGAGGGCCACATGTGGCCCGCAGGCCGTAGTTTAAAGACCCCTGGTCTACACTGACCAAGTACCATATCTCAAAGCTTAAAAGCATCTGTATATACCCCCTCAGTAATAGAATAAAAATAACAGCCATTACCATGTGTTCGGTAACTACTGTATATTACCATAGAATTTTTTTTGCAGAGACTGCACAGTATGAGACAGAGTTCCACTTTCTAAAACTTATTCTTGCAACTGGTACTGGTCATCTAAACCAGGGCTTAGTACATAATTGGAGGTGGGGGAGCTCTCCCCACTTAATAACTTATGTGTATCTGATAATGTGAACATTGTTAGTGTTTAGGCACCTACTTCTGGGTTACCTAACAACCTATGATGTCATCATATGTCACTGGCTAGGTGGCCACACCTGGCAGGCATGCTTACCTTGCTCCTTAAAGGGACCAACCTGCCATGTTGTCCCTCTCTTGGCCTCTCTCCCCTCTTGCCCTCTTGGCTCCTGCCCTTTCCCCTTTCTCTGTCAGGGTGACCCCTCTCTCTTCTGCCTATTATGTCCTGCTCTCTCTCCATTTCCATCTAATAAACCTCTTTCATATAAAATCTGTTGTGCGGCTCATCAGTCATAAAAACATACCATTTTTACAGGGTTATTTTGAAAACTAATTAGGATTATATTTATTTGCATAACTTATCTTACAGTCCTTTCAACACCACCAGCAGCCAGCACCTCAGATGTTACAAAATTTAAAACCTGATGATGGCACACACTTGCTTGACATTCCCAGAGGTAGAAGCCAGAAGATGGCTGATCTATGTAGGGAATCAAGGGCTACACAGTGAGAAATCATCTAAAATGAAAGCTTGAGCCTAGGTGAAGATACGGAGAGCAACACAGAATATATTCTAAACAAGCAGCAATCAAAATCATTAAGAACAGTGTTAAGCTGGGCGTGGTTTCGAGCCAGCACTTGCGAGGCAGAGACAGTGGCATTTCTGTAAGGCCAACATGCTCTACAAAGAGAGTCTAGGACAGTCAGGGCTACTGTCACGAGCACTTAATTATGCCGGAGGACTTTAACCGAGACGCCACTCAAGGGCGGCAAGGTATTGATAAGAGCCAACGCCAGAATGATTTTGAATGCTGCTTTAATCACACAAATATCTAAGCATTGCATAGTGTATTATATTATACATCTCATGGGGGATACAACCTGACCGCAGGTATGGGCTCGGATACTTTTTGCCTCGGGTGTTTCAGTGTAGTCTAGGTCCCAGAACTTCACAGTTTCCGCTGGGCCTCAGACAGGTCTTCTGATGACATGATGGGCCTCAGAGCTTCTCTGCTCCAGCCAGGCCTCAGTGGTCAAGGAAGCTTCAGTTACTCGGGAGCCGCCTTCCAGGGCCGGTCTGATAAGGGGGTCCTCACAGGGCCGGCTTGTTAAGGTGGTCTGGGCTTTTCAAGCAGCCGTTCGGGAATGGGCTAGTTATTGGCGATCTTGTGGCTTCCTCACTTAAGAGTTTAGCCCGTCGCAACTACAGTTTTTATACACTTTTAGGGCATAGTTTTAGCTTATCACACCTTCACACACAGCAACTGCTAATCAGTTGGCATTACCTAATTCCTTTAAAACGTCACACACGCCGGCTGTTAGTCAACTGATATTATTTAATTTCACTGCTTAATGCCTTAAAAGTAATATTTATTACTATTACTAAAAATATCTTCTAATCTAACTCTGACAGCTCTGCTGTCTTACAAACTGTTAATGCCTTAAGGGCATTACCCATCACTATCACCAAAATGTCTCTCAATTTTGCTCCTGACAGCTCTGCTGTCTTACAGGCTCCTTACAGCTACACAGAACCCTGTCTTGAAAAAACAAAAACAAAACAAAACCACAGTGTTTTTGCCTTAAGCCACAATGTCTAATACAACATGAGTCAGCATTTTTTAAGGATCAAATGGCTATTAATTCACCCAACAAACTTAGTGAAAACTTCCCACAAACTATACACTGTGGTATATGCTAAAGCTACAATGGTTGAGTCCTGCCCTATAAAACTTGTTTACAGGGCTGAGGTTTTTGGCCCATCGGTAAAGAGCTTACCCAGTAGGAACAAGGCTGTGGGTTCAACCCCAAGCATGGATTTAAAAAAAAAAAAAAAACAGCAGGAAATGGGTGGTTGCAGCACTTGGGAGGCAAGAATCAAGAGAACTGTCACAAGTTTAAGTTCCACACCAGCCAGAGGTAAATAGTAATATCCTGCCTGAAAACATCAAAATAAAGTTTGTTTGAGTGGACAATCAACAAGTAGCCCGGTAGCTGCTAAATGTAGGACACTGATATTATATAAAACATAATATAACATCTGAGTAGTAGCAGGGGCAATAATCAGAATAAAGCAAGCTAAAGTAATGGGAGGCAGGAGCTTTGGGCGATTTTAGGAAGCATGATCAGCAAGGTTGTGGGAGGGGAATGGGGGAACTGCAGTTTGGCAGGTTACAAAAAAGAACGCCAACTGGGGAAGAGGCAAAATATCAGATACTGCCTGTGGAAAAAAAACCTGTCCTTTAGCATAAAAACCAAATCCCTGTTTTAATAAAATTACCTGTAGTATCTAAAGGCATGGGTTACCGAATCAAGTGTATCTGAATCCAAAGCCATGGGGGAAATGAGGCACCTTTCCACTCTTCAGATGGAAAACAGGCGTGATTTTCCCTACCTGAGCCGCAAGAGGATCCAACGGAGAAACTGCAGATTCCCACAAATATCAATGAGGGCACCTGCAGAACTAGAGGCAAAGCCCAGGCCTGAACATGCCCTCCCATGCCATCGTCTTGAGTGCTGAAGATCCTTTTTAGAGGTGCTCAGAGGTGGCCAAGCCCCAAAACTTTCAGAGCTGGGCCTCTCTGGAGAAACCTCCCCCCCTCCCCGCGCCGGATCATTCCCTAAGCTGCCCTCCGCCAGTCCCCCCAGCGCGCCTGCGACCCAAGGTCAAGCACAATGCCATTTCCACCTTCCCGGGCTACAGGTAGCAAGCCCTCTCTCTCTCCCACTCTCTCTTGGGCGCTCCCTGGATTGGACACCCCCCCCCTTCCTTCCTGCCCGCTGCCCACGTGGGGACCACCCGGCAGACTCCTGGAACCTGTGACCGCCCCCGGGCTTTCCCGCCGCCCCCGCGCCCACGGCCCGCATCCTTGGGCCGCCCGCCGCGTGGGCCCGCCTCTGCTGAGAAGTCCACTGGCTCACCACGATGCTGGGACTGCAGGTCACCATGACAGAACCCGTGAACTGGCGGGGAAAACGCGGTTTGAGGAGAAATGCTGCAGAGGAAGCCCAACACCTCCAGGAAAGCCATAAACTACACCCCTACTTTCTGCTTAGCCACCTCCGCAACCGTTCAGAGACAATGCCGGCCAGGCTCCGCCCCTCGCCCCGCCCAGACACAGCCCCCAGAGGCGTCGCTGGTGGTTCTCCCCTGCGCCTCCACACGCTGTTACTGGTGTCTTCTCAGTCCAGGTTGCCCTGGGAATTTTCTTCTAAAAGATTCTTTTACTGGCCATACTGCAGCCTTCTGACCCCATGTAGCTCCCCAGAGGACCCTCAAATAATCAAATTTACCTCCTTCTGCAGTTTTTTCCCTCCTCATGACTCTAAACTGGTCATCAGCTCTTGCAGCTTCCACTCATTACCTTCCCCTTCCCTACACCTACATGGTGGCTGGTTCCCATTTTCTTGATTTAGGCCCAATTATTTCAAAAATCCTTACTTAGTTGGAAGAATTGAGATCTTCAGCCCTCAAAGAGCCAGATCTGGGTACAAATCAAAAAGGAAAATAAAATGACGGGTAACCTGATGAAAATTAAATCTCAAACCGGTAAGGTGGTGCATGCCTGTAATCTGAGCACTCAGGGAGGCAGAGGCAGGCGAATCTCCGTGAGTTCGAGGCCAGCCAGGTCTACAAAGCAAGTCCAAGACAGTCAAGGTTACACACAGACAACCTGTCTTAAAAAGAAAATTAGACTTCAATCTACTTTTTCCATTTACATAAAATGAACACTTTAAGGAGGGTATGGCAAGAAAGCTTATATGCCCAGCTACCAAGAAAGAAGGACTGCATGCATATTTGACATAGCCAGGTAATTTAGTAAGATCTTGCTTCAAAATAAAATTTGATAAGGTGCAATAGGGATTGAAGAAAGATATCTTGCCATCATCCTCTGGCCTCCTCAAGCATCTGCACATGATGGCAAGACACACACAGGAAAGAAATGCTGATATTCATGTGTTGCCAAGTAAGATGTCATTTTTCCATGTTGAATTTTGACCAGGTGTAGTGATACATACTTGTAATTCCAGCACTACAGAGGCAGAGGTAGGAGAACTGTAACTGAATTCCAGGCACGCCTGGGTTATAAGTGAGACCCTGACTCAAAAACAACTAATTAATGTTTGAAAAGATAAAAGATCCAGAAATATAATGCAGCAGTATTGTATGTGGGAGGCTCTAGGTTCAATCTTTTATGCCACAAAAAGAATGAATGAACAAATAAATAGTAAAATGAGCATATTAACAGTACATGACCAGAATATGGAAATTAAAGCATTATACATGGATTTGTGTGAGCATATATATGGGACACAATATAAAGTACACAATAGCTGGAAACTGTGGCTGTTACTGACATTTATTTTGTCTCCAGAATTTCCTACATAGAATTTCTTTTATGTTTTGTTTGTTTATTAGATAGTTCACTTTTGAGACAGGCCTTCCCATGGCCCAGGCTGACCACAAACTTAATATGTTGCTGAGAATGGCCTGGAACCCCTGTTCCTCTTGTCTCCACCTCCAAAGTACTACCATTACAGGCAGCTGATTATCCAATATGGAATCAGAAAACAAAAGCTGCCTCTACTTATTTCAAATGCAGCCCTCAGTTGCGTCCTGTAATGCTACTCCTGATTTCCCTATCTTTGTATCTTTAGCACCCCATGTTAGTATTTAGGCAGCCTGCTTCTGGGTTGCCTAGCAACCTATGATGTCATCATGTGTCACCTGCCAGGTGTGTCACACCTGGCAGCTTGTTTCAGTTGCTCCATAAAAGGACCAACTCTCCAGTTTGTTGCTCTCTTGTCTTCTTGCTCTTGCTCTCTCCCTCTCTTGCTCTTCCCTTCTCTCTGTGGGGGTGCCCCTCCCCCACCTTGTATTTCTCTCCCTCTCCCTTTCCCTCTCTCTCTCCTACCCTGCCCAAAGACAGTCTCTGTGACTCCTTCCCTCTTCCCTTAATAAAACCTCCCACGTGGAACCAGTTGCATGGGGTGATATATGAACCTACCATATAATTCAGCTGCACAATCCTAACATGTTGGCCTAATAGGTGCTGTCACTGCCAGGCCACGTGGAAGCTGCTCTCTGGCCAGCACAGCCACCAGAGCTGCTGGAAACCTATTTCATTTCAAATCTGCCCTTGACCGACTTTATGGCAACCAG
This sequence comes from Pachyuromys duprasi, assembly GCA_028658305.1. Taxonomy (NCBI): domain Eukaryota; kingdom Metazoa; phylum Chordata; class Mammalia; order Rodentia; family Muridae; genus Pachyuromys; species Pachyuromys duprasi. The sequence goes on from CM053742.1 coordinate 38,930,612, forward strand.
ATTGCTACCTCCTACGTGCAACACCAGCTGGATTGGTGATTTCCCCTCACTGGTCAGCGTAAACATCTCTCTTGGTTGGGGAAGATTGACCTTTGAGCATCCGGCAACTTCGGCAACTTCCTGGTAACTTTTGAGATAAAGGAACTCCCCACAACAGCCTTCACTGGCTACAGTTGACCCCTTTTGCTGACCTCCATTTAGGATTTCTTCTTCCCTTGGATGAGATTTTTTTCTCTGTACCAGCATGGTTTTGCCCCCTCCCCGCCCACTCTCTATGAAAATCCTAGTGCTAGGTAAACAGCAACTGCTACAGGCAGCTGTGACCTTGGTCTCTGGCAAAAGCTGAGGAACTGTGGAAACAGATAGTGCCATACTAGTCTACTGAGCCAATCCTTACCTTTGGGTTGGCTCCGGAAGGTCACTGACTCCTACCCTCCCTTATGGAGACTTTTAAAACCCTATGCATGGAACCTGAGTTAAAGGCCTCTAAGCTTATATGCCTCTGTAATAAAACTTGGCCTACATATTCCTTAGATAATGGTTCAAATTGGCCAAATAATGGCACATTAAATCCCATTATTTTACGGGATCTTTTTTAATTACTGTCAGTGATCTGGTAAATGGAGGGAGGCACCTCACGTTAGGCATTCTCTCTCCTCATTCTAAACCTTCTCTCTGTTCTTCCTATTCTCCCACCCAACTTCTTCTAGCTATAAAGTCTCAATCGCAAGAGTTCTCTACCTTTGACCCTGGTTCTGCCATGCCCCTTCACACGACTAGTTGCCATGTTGATTTTGGGATAAGGAGGGTAGAGCCACAATTTCACTGCCATCTCCACTAAGGGCATTGCGTACATGGTGTCACCGCTAACTTAGGGCACTAAGGGCAGTCACATGATTGGCAGCCATCTCGGTTTTATATATATGCGTGTGTGGTTGTGTGTGTGTGTGTACATGTGTGTATGAAACAATGCTGTGGTTTCTCCTGCTGCCAGCTGCTTTTGCTACTTTGTTTCTGTTCCACTGATTTCAGAGCTGCAAAACTGCAGTCTCTGGTAGACTCTAAAAGGCCACTGTGCCCCTTCCTACTTCCATTCTAAAGCTGCCTATCTGCCCCTATCCTTTCTCACAGATGAGATTCCCTAAATGAGAACTAGGCCTGACTGCTGATAAAGCCCTGATATCAGGCACCAAGGTTCTCAGGCTTAGCTGGGCAAACCCCTCACCTGCCATGCTATTTGATTGACTAACCACTAGCCGCATGGTCCATTTCCATTTCCCTTTTCTCATCCACAGAAATGGCTTCCTCATACTCTCTCCTCTTGGGAAAACCTCTGGCTTCTACACCTGTATTTGTGCTACTCAAATGTCTAATATCCATTAATTTTCAGTAATACTAAGAGTGAGCTGTGAAGTAAAAAGCAATTCCTTATTCTTTTCTCAAAGTCCTGGATGTTTCTTTCTGCCTGCTATCCCACTAAATAAAAATACTCTGTGGTTTCTTTTTATACTCTCAAAAAAATCTTGAGATTAAAGTGTAAACCTTAAGGTGACCACGTGGTATGAACAATTTTAATCATAATTAATTCTCTGTTTATTCGATCTCCTTTTAGACTAGGACAGCAACAAGTCTCATTTAAATTGGTATGGATTTTTTATTTAAAAAATCAAAGTTATATTTTACAATATATATGATTCAACCCTGGTTCAAAATAAATTTATATAATGCTAAACTTTCAAGGTTATAAATGTCTATTCAAATTAAGCTAATTTAAAATGTATGTCTAACTGCCTATGTCTTTATCAATTCCTAAATTAATAAATGATGCTATTTCTCCCACCACAAGTTGCCTTTGATCCAGAGTCACCACTAGGCTTTCTGGCTGGTAGGTTTGCTATAATAAATTTAAATGTAATTTCAAAATTGCTTTACACTGTTCTACTATATTGTTGATTTTAAAACTCATAGCTTGGGTTACTACATACAAGTTTTTACCAATACTCTAAATTAAGATCTATTAATTTCAGAGGGATTTATTTATTTATGTTAAAACTTGGTCATTGTGCTATATCTTCACTATCAAAAGCTTAAAATATGCTTGGTCTTGTTTTCTAAAAATGGTAATATTATTAATCTATAGTGTAGCCTTACTTTTTTATAAACAATGAACTTTTTATAAACTAAATCATACAGAAAACTGTTATGCTCTCATTTTAATGGACTATATTTATGACTTTTAAGGCTCCAACTTAACAGGGATAAAACCTAAAGTCCTAATATTTACTGGTTAACAAATGCAAGTTAATAATCATCTTATACATGATGAAATCCTTTAACATGTTCAAAAATATATTCGTAGTCCTACAGATGTACACATGGTCTCACTACTTTCTTAATTAAACAGCTGAGGATGGACCCTGAGTCACCATACAGGAGTTGGTAAAAATAAGAGAGGAGTCTTCCGGATAGGCTCATCTACAGCAAAACTATGCTCCAGACCTTGGCTGCTGCTCTGAGGCTGTTGGCATTCCTGCACAAAAATCAAGAGGTGTGCAATGCCCCATCCTGCCAGGGTATAGCCAAAAGTCAACTCTGCCAAGTAATTGTTTCAAATGCAGCCAGGAAGGACACAGGTCCTGCAGCTGTCACAGCAAGTCATACCCTGCCTTTTGGCAGACTGGCTTCTGGAAGTCAAAATGTTCCCATGCAGATTTGACCTCTGTGCCCAGCAACAGAGGCTCAACCCACACGAGAGCCACAAACACTTCCAGCCTTCACGTTCCTTGGCCTGGTGGAGGACAAGTGGCTCCTAGATTCACCGACCTCCCCTAGCTTTGCTAAGCACAGATAAAGCTGCTGGTCTATTTTAACCCCACACTTGGGTCCCACAGTCATATTGCCAACTTCTGTCTTGGGAGACTTCATATTTCTTCTCAGTTCTCTTCATATGCAGGAGACAAGGCCTTAAGCCTCAGTCCTAGAGTTGCTACTGTCAGGCCTAGACACAATATGCCTTGTTGCCAGATTCAAGAAGCAGTCCTCAGATGTAACCTTTTACCATCCCTTTAGCTAAAGGGCATTAAATGTTGATAGTAGTCTCACCTATGTCTCATGGTAAATACGTAAAAAAATGTTTTAATACAACGATTTAAGGAAAATGTTGTTTGAGGGTCTAAGAAAGTGTTTTAAGGTTGATAAATGCAAATTATAAAAGTTGCAAGTGCTGAAGTAATTTAACCTATCTTAAATAGGTAAAAATGCTTAGTATTTCCTCCTGTTGCTATGCTACTTTAATATCGACTGTCCAGAGCTTAGACCTTTATCAATAGAGCTCTGATTTATTAATCTAACTCTAATAAAAAAACATTCCATTATTCCACCCACTATCATGGTTCCAAGCTCAAGATTTTAATTCTCCTTCGGTTTGTCTTTTAAGTATAGACCTAAAAATTGTTTCTCATTGTTCTAGACTTATGGACATCCAGTCTTCTGGATAGAAAAATAAACCTCCCTTCCATAATGTATAATCATACTGAAAGTTAAGATCAAGTGAGCTTCTGCCCCTTCTATTTACAAAAGCCTTTCCAGAGCTCACCTTAAAGAATGTTTATGCTGTTAACACAAATGTGTATGTCTACTGCCTTTTTTACAGTGTATATTTCAGTGCAGATATCTTTGCAAAATTTAAAAAGGATTCTTGTAAGCTGCAGGAAATCCACCTGAATCCACCTCTCAGGTCAATTGGGCTGCAGATAAGTACTGCATCTATTGCCTATCTCAGAGGGTGGGATTCCTCCCCTTTCCCTGGTTTTGGGACTTCCTTTTCCTGGCTACTTGATTGGTACACGCCTACAATTCAACACCTGCTGGTGGTGAGACTTCCCTTCTGGTGGGCATTGGTTCTTGGCTACTGATTTCTACATTCCTACACCCCACACGAGCCGATTGGTGAGTCTTCACTTCTGGTTGGCACAAACACTCCCTATCACTCTCGCCAAGCTACATCCAAACCCTTCATCTAGGACCGTCTTCTCCCTTGGGTAAGATTTTCCCTCTACTGGCCTGGTTTCTCTCCATCCCCCTCTCTTTTGTCATGAAAATCGTAGTTAGGTAAACCATGTCTGCTATGGGTAACTGTGCCCTTGGTGTCTGGCCAAACCTGATGAGCTGCTGAAACAAATTGCACCAATCTACTGAGTCACACCTGGCCCTTGGTGTTATGCCCAGTTCGTGAGACCCCCAAAGACCACCAGGAATCGACTCCACTGCAAAACACATGAGGATCTTTTTATTACAAGCTTGAGCCTGGGTTGCAGCAACTTCCCTGGTTGAAGAGGAGTGTGGCCCCACCGTCTAGGGGAACAAGGTTTTTAAAAGGCAAAACCACAAGCAGCAGGTTACATGCCTTGGCGTTACATGATTGGGTAAGGAAAATTGACTTTTGAAATGATTGGTTTACTTTAGGCACCAAGACCATAAAGGGTTCTGGACTGGACATCTGGGCCGGTTTCCTAGCACCTGTATCTCTAGTGGGCAGGAAAAGAATGCAGTAAAGCTAGTTCCTCTCCCCAAGTGGCTGGACATATCTCCATCTGGCTGGCCTTTGTTCAGGCTTGTAAACCAATACTCACTAATTTTTAATTCTCTGGTCTCTCATTGGGACACCTTGACAAGTCACTGACTCCTACCTGCCCAATGGAAATAGTCCATTGGTCTGTTCCTCCAGATTCTCCTCTGGGATGTCGTCTGGAAATTTTCAGTTTTCTACACCCAGTGCCCGCTTTAAGGGCCTCTAAGCTTACATTCTTCTATAACCAAACTTGGCCTAAATTTCCTTAGAAGACAGACACAAAGCAAAACGTTTTTAAATACTGCCAGTGATTGGGTAAATGAAGGTTCCCAAGTTCAAGTCTTTCCTTCCATATCTGTTTATTCTCCCAAAAGTTTTAAATGTACACCTACAGGAATTTTCACCATCACCTACTTAACTTTGTCTTCTGACTATATATAATATATTCTAGTATCCTTCCAGGCCCAGGTGTTTGGTACATTCACAACAGCACCAAAGCAGCTACCACAGGTGTTCCAGTCCGACTTCACAGGCTTTTGTCAAGCTGGACCTGCACTTTCCCTCCCAGCCATGGATGTTCTCACAGACCCTGGACAGCATCATAGCAGCCTGTTCTTCCCGGACTTGGCCAGCATTTCAGCCTTCTGACCTCCCTGCAGTGCCCCCAGTGTCAGCAGGAAGGAGCCAGAAGAGACTCTATACCCGTTATTCACTTATTATTAACAAAAGGCTGGAATGGTGTGTTTCAGGCCCAGGACAAGTAGCTCCAGGTTCTCCCAGAATTCCTCAGTCTCTACCTGCTGCCTTGCATGGCTGGAAACTCTCTACAAGCAACCCTCTACCCTGAACTTTTCAGGGCAGGAGCTTCCCCTCCTCCTCTTGACCATGTAATCTGGACATTTTGTTGCTATTACTTTTTTCCCCTTTTTCTCTCTTACTCCCTTGCAGGGAGACCAAGAGATACATCCAATGAACCTGCATTTATGTACTTTAACTTCCCTTACATGAGAAGGAGCCCAAGTTCTTCATTTTTTAATTCTAGAAAAAGGGAGGAATGTTAGTATTTAGGCAGCCTGCTTCTGGGTTGCCTAGAAACCTGTGATGTCATCATGTGTCACCTGCCAGGTAGTCACACCTGGCAGACTTGGTTCAATTGCTCCATAAAAGGACCATCCCTCCACTTTGTTGCTCTCTTGTCTTCTTGCTCTCTCACTCTCTCGCTCTTTCCCCCTCTCCCACCACGTCTCTCTCTCCTTTCTCTCCTCTCTCTCCTACCCTGCCCAGACACAGTCTCTGTGACCCCCTTTCCCTTCCCTTAATAAAACCTCCCACATGGAACCAGTTCCACGGCATGATTTATGATCCTGCTGTATAACTCCGCCTCACAATCCTAACACCCATCACAGTATTCTGCATAGTCAGTGGTCTCCCACTGACTATGTATTAAGGATACCGAAATGAAAGATATGATGGTAATTTTTTTAGTTTGGGGTTTTTTGTTTGTTTGTTTGTTCTGTTTCCAAGACAGGATTTCCCTGTGTACCTCCAGGCTGTTGATGAACTCACAGAGTTCCCCTTCCTCAGCTTCCCAGGTACTGGGATTAAAGGCATGCACCACTACTAGCACCCAGATCTTCTTCTTATATTTTAACAATGCATTAAAATATGCATTGTTCTGTTTGTTTGGTTTTGCTTTTTTTGAGACAGGATTTCTCTGTGTAGCCCTGGCCATTCTAGACTTGCTTTGTAGGCCAGGTTGGCCTCAAACTCACAGAGATCAGCCTGCCTCTACCTCCCAGAGTACTGGGATTACAGGCCTGCACCACCACACCCGGCTTTATTTTGTTCATTTTGAGTGAGAGTTTCACTATGTAGTCCTGGATGGCCTGGAGTTTGCAACCCTCTTGCCTCAGTGTGCAGTGGAAAGCAATCCACAGAGTGCAAGCTGAAAGAAGTTAATGATTTTTACTTGGAAAGTGAACAAAACGTTCATATATGAAGTGCTTCACTGAAATTGGACATTACATTTACAGGGTAGTTCAGCCTGGCTTTGCTATAGAGCCTAGTCTGCCCTTAAACTCCCAGTCTACCTCCTTTAACTTCCCAATTACAGGCATGTGCTACCACACCTCAATCTGTAAGATCTTATACTAGCCTACTGGCTCAACTATGTCTTCCCACCTTTATACTTCATTCATTCTATATACAATGTACTCCTTTTAAATCTTTACATAGTCGCCTTTCTCCACATTCTATACCTTTCTTCCAGCTCATCAAATACGCTATTTTTCTTTTTTTTTAAAAGATTTTTAAGTATCATTTAAGTTTTTGAAATTAAAATACAATTATACTGTTTTCATCTTCCCCTTCCTCCCTCCAACCCTTCAAGCTACGCGCACTCCCTTGCTCTTTTTCAACTCCATATCTTCTAAAAAAGTATTTAATGGTTGCTTACTTGTTAGTTTACTGTTTGTGTATGTGTGTGGGTATATGTACACCATTGCACATGAGTGTTAAGGTCAAAGAAAAACTTTCAGAAGTTGTCTCTGCCCTTCTACCATACAGATTCTGGGGACTCAGCTCAGGATGTGAGACTCTGCAGGCAAGAGGAGTAGAGGAGTAGAGACGGATAGGAGGAGAAAGGGAGGGAAAGGAAGAGAATGACAGGAGGCAGCAGGAGAGAGAGCGGGAAAGGCAGAGGAGGGAGAGGGGGGAGGAAAGAGGAGACAAAAGGGAAAAGGGAGAGGAGGTAAGAAGGAAGGAAGGAGTGAGCGAAGAGAGGCTAGGAAGGATAGGGATTGAAGAGAGGAGTGAGAGGAAAGGATGAGAAGAGAAAGAGGAAAGGAAAGAACAGAGTAGAAGGGGTGGGGAGGAACAGGAGGAGAGGGTGTGGAAAGGGAAGAAAGAGAGCCAGGGGGAAGGAGAAGAGGAAAGGGGAAAGGTATAGGAAGAGAGGGGGAGAGGGGATAAGAAAGGAGAGGGAAGTGGAGATGGGATGAAGGAGGGTAGAAGTGGGAGTGGGAGGAGAGGAGAGAGAGTGAGAGAGAGAATAAGAGAAAGGAAGATGGTGAGAAGAAGGAAGGAAGCAGGAGGGAAAGGGCATGGGGAAGGAGGAAAGGTGGAGGAAAAAGAAGAGGGGATGGGGCAGGAGGCAAAGAGGGGGAAAGAAGAAAAGGGAAGGGGGGTGGAAGGAAAGAGGGAAGGGAGACAAGGGAAAGGAAACGGGAGTAAGAGGGAGGGGAGGTGGAATAGAGAATGGGGAAGCAGAGAGAGGGGGAAGGAGCAGGGGAGAAGAGATGCTGAAGGAAGAGGAGAAAGGGGGGATGTAGAAGAGCAGGGGAGAAGAGAAGAACTGGGGAGAAGAAAGAAGATGAAGGAGAGAAGGAGTTGCTGAGGAGGATGGAGAAGAGAGGAGGGGAATAGGGGAAGGAAAGTGAGGGGGCAGAGAGAGCCTATGGTGTAGGTAAGAAAAGAAGAGGAGGGGAAATGGAGGAGGAAAGAAGAGAAGAGGGGAAGGAACAGGAAAGTGGGGAACTTGGAGGAGAAAGAAGGGGTGGGTAGGAAAGGGAAGAGGGGTGGGATAACAGGCTAGGAATGATAGAGATGGGGAGAAGGGGAAGGTGGGGTGGGAAGGAGGAAGGGAAGTGAGGGGAGAGGAAGTGAGGAGGTGAATAGGAGGGTGTAGGAAGTGGAAGAGGAGGAGGAAAGGAGGGATGAAAAGGGGAAAAGAGGGTAGGAGATAGGAGAGAAGATCAGAAGAGTGAGGGAGAGGAGGTAAGAGAGGAAGCAGTGTGTGGAGGGAAGGGAAGGGGAGGGGAAAGAAGGCGAGTTAGAAGTCTAGGAAAAGGAAAGGAGGATCAATATCTTCCCAATGCTTTATGAGGTTAGCATTACCCAGATACCTGAAGCCAGTAAAACTACCACAAGAAAACTGTAGATCAATGCCAAAAGATTCACCTCAGGAATCTAAAGGTAAATCAACATAAGAAAATCTGCATAGTATACCCTATTAACAGAACAAAAGGGAAGGAACACAATCATTTCAAATGATACAGAAAAGGTATAACAATTCAAACTGGTGGGAGTAGATGAGGACTACCTTAGCATGACAAAGGCCCTTCATAGATTAATCAAAGGTGGAACATTAAAGTCTGCCCACCATTCCAACAGTAAGACAAAGATATGCACTGGTTGAAGCTAGAGAGGTGGTGATTCATACACATGGTGAATGCACTGAATGCTTCTCATTACATTCCTAAACTAGCTCTTTGAATCAACGTTGAGCAACAATTTACATCATCTAAAAAATCTTGTATGATGAATCATTTTTTCTTTTGACTTACTGACCTATAAGAATCTCTTCTATTTCCTTAGGTTTAATGAGCAGGAAAGGAGTTATAATTTAGAGACCGTATGATAACACCGTGACTTAGAAATTTTAACTACAATTCCAGATGAATGTGAGATAAAAGTTTAACTAAAAAAGACTGAAAACTACTTTTAAGAAAGCCTGAGAAGAGACACGAAAAGCTTGGGTCAGATGGAAGGGGGCGAGGTCGTCCCCTATCAATGGACTTGGAGGGGGGCAGGGAGAAGATGAGGGAGGGATGTGGAGAGTGGGAGGGAATGAGGGAGGAGGCTATGGCTGGGATACAAAATAGATAACCTGTGATTAATATGAAAATAAATAGATTACTTAAAAAAAAGAAAGCCTGAGAATGGAAGCTAGATGGCTTTACGTATGAAAATATATCTTAGTGTTAAATTCATAACAGACTTGATAATGTATTTCAGTGTTAAATTCATAAGGAATTTAAAAGCTGAGTTGATTCCATCTGTAGCAAAATAATTGTAACTGTATGGGATGTGTTTGTTGTCTCTTAGTAATGTTTAGAGAAGTTGTTTTTCAAAGTCAAACTTTCTAGAAATGAACATTTTCAGGCTTCATCCCAGACCTTGTGAGTCAGGAACTCTGAAAGGTGAGACCTGGTGGTGTTTTGACAAGCCCTCCATAGTCCACGCTTAAGTCTGAGAATCACCCCTGAAGACCAAGAATTGTGTCTTACACAGGGAGGCCATAATAAACATTTTCTTACCAAAGCATTGCGATTCGGAAATGGTGAGCTGTTCCTTCTCATTGTTAAGGTGTCAACTTGGAATCTCTGTAAATTATCACCAAGACAAAAGAAAACATTGGACATTTAAAATCCATTACCAACTTTTTAAAAAAATATATAACTTAGAGAGAAACACTATGCAATAAATGACTTCTTGGCCACGATAGCTGTGCAGATGTTTTCACACATATGTGCACACATGTGCACACACGCACACACTCACACACACACACAGAGGAGGGGGGCTTAGACAGCTAAGTTTAAACAAGTTTTCTTATTAGGTAAGATATTTTCAGATATACTATTTTACCTCTAACTGTTCTATTGAGAAAAAGCATAATTTACTGTAACCTTGGAAATACTCAATTTTTGTATAAACCTGTAACTGATTTAATCTTATGATCAGAGCTACAACGTGCAAGCACAAATCCTCTCTTAATTTAAGTCTGAACTGTTACATAAAGAACCATAATCAGGATCAGGACTCAAAGGATCTGAGATTGTCTGCAGGTAAGCTGTGCCCTGTGTTATTAAAGTGGTTTTGAATTGCATACTCTAAGAGATTTCACATTAAAAAATGCAGACTCAAAATTTCTGGCTTCAATGAAAGTTTATAAGTTTGTGCAACACTGGACCACATTTCCACACTGCAAACAAGAGCAGAGAAGCTGAGCAGCCAACCACTGCCCACTGAAAATGGAGTGTATATTCCCAGCTTGACTGTTGCCTACACAGGTGGCCTCAAACCCTATTTGACCATGTCACCCAAAAGAAGTCTTTTGCCTTTTGTTTCTTTTTATCATAGCTTTTTGGCTTAACTCCAAAGAAGTCACAAAAGAATACAGATGCTTCCTGTGTACTGTTTATCCAGGTTTCACCACTGACTATATGAAACATCCGTAGCCAGGAATGGTAGTGCATGCCTATGATCCCAGCACTTGGGAGGTAAAGGCAGGAGAATCAGGAATTGAATGCCAGTCTCAACTACATGGTGAGTCTAAAGCAAACCTGGGCTATATGACTCTCTCTCACACACAAGCAAAACAAAACAAAACTCAAACACTTTCTTCTTTCTGCTGATATCCAATCAAGTGCCAGTCTTTTAGGCTGTACCCGTAAACTCAATTTTCTGTCCATCTTATTCGTGTTTAGGATTGTTGCCACAAAACACTTCAAAGCATTTTTCCTTACACACAAACTACACAATAGTCTCTTTGGCCTCCTCACCCCTGTTCTTTCCCTGTTCCAAGCTATGCAGCGGACTGCCAGGGTCACCTTCCTAAAGAACAGTTTGCTGTCTAGCTCACAAATTTCAGTGGCTTTGATCTGTCACACCCAGGTCTTTATTAAGACTTTCAAAGCCCTCCACAGTTTGGCCACATCCTTTTGGGTTTCAGGGACTAGGAAAATTTCAGATCAAGGTCTTGACCCAAACATAGCTTCTCTGTTTTCTTTTGCCAAGTATAACACAGTAAAGTGAGCAGAGTTCACCGGAACCTCGTCTGTAGTTCAGAACTAACCACTGGAGAGGAACTTAGAGGTGACAGACACAAAGGAGCTAGGAGTGAGAAATGTTACTCTTCTTTGACCAGCACACAGTATGTATATATATTGAACCATACACAATCTGAAAAATGCAATTTTTTGTGTTAATCTGAACTAAAAATGTTTAAGGAAATAGGAATAGCAACTCCCTTGATTTGATTATTACGTATCATACATGTGTTGAATGATCTTGCTGTATCACACAAATACGTAAAATTAATAGTAATTAATTCTTTCTAATACCACTGACCACCATTTTTAATATTTTATTTATTCTTTTACTTTGATAGTGAGGATTAAATATGGTAGCCAAGGCTCTACTTTTGAGATACACTCTCAGCACTCCTTTCACTCCTGAGCTGCATAGGCTGGTTTGAGCTCACATTCTGCTCAAGCAGGTTTGCAGATGTGTTTGCCTGTGTGTGATACTGGGGATCAGTCCCAGGGTTTCATACATGCTAGGCTCTGCAAGTGTATCACATCCCTATCCGGACTTCTAATCTTTTAAATAAGGAGCAGAGAAAAGGTTTAAAAAAACTTTACTTTTAAATGTAGTATTGAAAAATTACCTTAAATGTAGTATTGGAAAACTATCTTATATATATAGCATTGAATCTAGGTGTGGTGTTCTCTAATCCCAATGCTTCGGAGGTGGAGGCAAGAGATCACCAGTTTGAACACAGCCTGTTCCATAAGAGTTAGGGTGCAGTCAGACTTACTCCAAAGGAAGAATTGATCTAAAATAGGATTGTACTGAGCCTTAGTCAAATTCATTTTCCCCTCCTGGAGATCCAGTTGCACATGCACCATACTCCCTTACTGATGCATCAAATTCTTAGTGTCTTACTATTTTCCCAACTATGTCTAGCAGTAGTAGATGTATTCTACTGCTGTTTGCAAAATACTGTCATGTTTTCCAAGTGATTTTCTAATTATATATCAAATTCCATATATAAAAAAGTGTCTCTCCTGAGGAGTGGATTTCCTAAATGTGAACTCTGCAAAATGGTACTACTGCTTATAAGAAGTTCCTGGGCTGAAGATATCATTCAGTGTATTGAGCTTACCTTGAAGGCTTGAGGCTCTAGGTTCAATTCCTGGGACTCTCAAAACAAAAACAAACAAATCAAATACCCTGCTATGCTTTTTCCATGTTATTTATTAGTGAAAGTACCAATTATGTCAAAAGCTTTGACTAGGTGAAATGGTAAGTTCCTGGCTCAGTGAGAGGCCCTGTTTCAAAAAGTAAGGTGGAGAACAATAGTAGAAGATCTCCAACACTGACACACAGAGCGAAGAACAGAGAGAGAGATGTTATTCTTCCGTAGGCTTCTTTGTTGTGCTCAGGACAGGAAGATTCTATTTAACATTAATGTGCAATTAGAGATAAATTCCATAGCTCTAGATCTTATTGCATAAAGTAACATTTGAGTTACTTTAACAGAAAATTGAGTTAACAGTAATTTATCTGGTAGACATTAAAGATACAAAGCTCATCATTTAAGCTAGTCTGTCTGGCTAGCAAGTCCCTGGGATCAACCTATCTATGGCCCCCAAGTGCTGACATTGCAGGTCCTCAATGCCATGCTTGGCTTTTATTGCAGCCTCTGGGAATCCAAACTCAGATCTTCATGCTTGTGTATCAAGTAATTTACCCAGCTAACTATGTTTTCAGCCCCTACAGCAAAATTTAATGCCACTCTGGTGGTTTGAATGAGAATCTCCCTGCGGGTTCATGTGTTTAAACACTTGGTACCTAGTTGGTGGAATTGTTTGGGGAGGATTAAGAGGTACAGCTTTGCCAAGAGGTGGTGGCACACACCTGTAATCCCAGCACTCAGGGTGGCAGAGACAGGTGGATCTCTGTGAGTTCTAAGTCAGCCTGGTCTACAAAGTGAGTCCAGCACAGCCAGGGCTACACAGAGAAACCTTGTCTTGAACAACCAAAAACCATAAACAAACAAACAAACAAAAAAAGAGTTGCAGCTTTGTTGAAGGTGGTGCGTTACTGGAGAACAGTTTTGAGGTTTCAAGACTGAAGCTACCTCCAGTATGCCTCTTTCATTCTGCCTTGTGGTTGTTTCTCAAGATGTGAACTCTTGGCTCTTTTCAAGTGACCTGCTTGCCTGCCTGCTACCATGCCCTGACAGGATGCTCATGGACTCTAACCCTCTGAAACCACCAGCCCCAAATTAAATGTTTCTTTTTTTAAGTTGCTATGGTCGCGGTGCTTTATCACAACAAAAAGAAATAACTAAGACAACTACCTATGCACCACTTAACTGATCATATACCTCATGTCTACCTGTACTTTGCACAACAAATGAGCAAAATATAGTTCTGAACCAATTATTTCTTATTTTTGTGGCTTGGGGATATTACCCACTGAGAGTGCATGATTCAAGAGATCAACTTTCTTCAGTACCTAAATTTTTGTTTTCAGAAAAAACTAGGTATTAAAAAAAGGTCCGTGTTTATTTGCTTGACAATCATTCCCATCTTCTATGTGCAGGAGGTAAAGGTCAAGCAAAGGTGACAAACAAGTCAGCTGAAAAAACGAAAAGGCAGAAATTTGGAGGCCTGGGTGGAGGGATGCTCAGCTCCTTCAAAGTAGTGCCGAAGATAAAGTGAAATGCCATGTGGTGGCTACAGTGGGATCCATGAAGATCTATCAGAGAAGAATGTTCAAGATGTGTTAACCTGAGGCTGAGGTGAATGCAGTCCCTCAGTTTGGCCCATCCACTCTCTCGCCTCTACTAGGCTGAGGTGGGATCTTTAGAAAACAGGGATATGGAATATGCTTGTAAGAACTTGATATATAAAAGCAGGGAGATTCTATCAGATGTCATTTTGTCCAACACCCCCTCCCCTTCCTTTGCCCTCAGGTACATCCACCCTGCTCACCCAAATCCATTGATCAAACAGATGCTGACATTTCTTCTAAGGAGGCTAGGTTCTACAGCGGTGGAAGCTGGTGACAGGCCAAAAGTCGCTGCTTCCATTTTCTCCTTTGCTTCGTCAGTGTTGAGGACAAACTATCTGCTTAGCTGAAAAATTTGAAGGGTGTCTGGCTCTTGTTCATTTAAGGACATGTCTTGGTGAGGAGATGTTGTAAGGAGAAATGCAAATGAGAGAGGGGAAGAAAAGCATGGCAGAGCCCTCAGATGAGTAAGGGCACTCACCTTTATAGTTAGTCCTAGTGTCCCTAATACTTGTGCACATAAGCCTGGGCGGAACTAGCTTAAAACCTCCTAGTTCTTGCCTGGATTCCTCATTGCAGTAAAGGTCTAAGTCACTAACACAAATGAGTAAGTGAATTTTTCTCCATTTTCTAATCCATGGCAACAAGTAACTGTCAAAAGAGAGAGAGAGAGAGAGGGAGAAAGAGAGAGAGAGAGAGAGAGAGAGAGAGAGAGAGAGAGAGAGAGAGAGAGAGAGAGAGAGAAAGAAAGAAAAAAAGAAAAAGAAAGAAAGAAAAAGAAAACAAAACCCTACAGATGAACTGTCCTGAGGAAACAAGGACAGTTAAGCCTCCCACAGCATCTCGTGTGCATTCAGCCTACTCAAGCAATTAGCATC
>CM053742.1:38945922-38980944 GCA_028658305.1 Pachyuromys duprasi
AGAAAGAGAGAGAGAGAGAGAGAGAGAGAGAGAGAGAGAGAGAGAGAGAGAGAGAGAGAGAGAGAAAGAAAGAAAAAAAGAAAAAGAAAGAAAGAAAAAGAAAACAAAACCCTACAGATGAACTGTCCTGAGGAAACAAGGACAGTTAAGCCTCCCACAGCATCTCGTGTGCATTCAGCCTACTCAAGCAATTAGCATCCTTTATGACTCCAGACAGACTTGGGAGCAGCAGAGTCTAGGAACAGCCTCTCCATGGCCCCTTTCCTCCCGTGTTCTTCATGCTGCTGTGCTAAAGGTCATTTATCTGCTCCCATGCTGACTATGGCATTCAAGAAAGAGTCGAGAGGAGTCAGTTATATGAGAATACTTTACTTTCTGCCCTGTTTCCGTTTTCCCAGGCCTGGTCTGTCATCTTTCATGTTCAAAATCAGCAAGCGTGCTTAATGGTATGTATGTTTCTTATAACAGCAGACAAACTACAGCTCTGTAATTAAAAAACACAACTAAAGTCCAAAAAGAAAAAAAGAGCAAAATGCTAAGTATTTATAACTTTGATAAATCACTTTCCTGACTGAACCAAATGTGTAGATAAATCATTGTTTTTAACTATTTTTATGATAACCTGATATGAATATGTACAGTGTATTAAATTTGGCTCTCAGCCCAAGTCCTCAGCTGATTTGCAGATGGAACATAGAGATGTTTCCTTAAAACAAATATCTCAGAATAGATCCATATCAGTGTTTTCATTTTAGGTAGCATTGATGCTGTACTCATTTCAACACGGTTTTAACACTGCTTACCTTCTCATTCAGAATTTTTCAGCACCACTTAATGAGCCCTACTCAGTGCTAAAATCTTAACTTCATGGTAATAATATCAGGGTGCTTTGTTTGGTTTATTAGTATTGACTTTTTGAGGCGGGCTCTCACACTGTAGCCCAAGGAGCAGAAGTTGGCCCTGAACTTGTAGCAGTCCTCCTACCTTAGACTTTTTTGAGTGTTTATCAGCATGAGCCACCATGACCAGATTTGATCTTGTGTTTGAGTATGTGGGTGGCAAGGGAGTAATGGGGACTGAATCTACAGCAGGGTGGTGGTGAAATGCTGCTCCGCTGAGCTATATAACTTCAGCGTGTTGATAATATTGTAAAGCTACACAGTTTAAGAAACAGACACAACTGGTAGAAAAAAGGAAATGAACCCAGTGAAATGGGATTTAAAAAAATAAAATGGTCATGATATTCAAATATCACTTTAGAGATTACAAAATGTTTTCACATGTTTCAGTTTGGTTCATTTATCAACCCTGTTCAGCTAATCAGTGGTGAGCTTAAACTAATGGAATTGTCTTGAGATAGTTAAGTTATGACATGTAAGATCAGAATCACTTATTTTTCATTCATTCTGGGAATAGAAGAAGAAAAAGTTGATTATGTTAGAATTAAATTATCTGAATCCCCGACATGAGGATGATCTGGAGTCTCTATTCCTGATGTAAGACAGGTTAATAATAGCTGCCATTAATCGGGCACTTATGTGTCTCGTACTATTCTAATCACTTTAAATATGTGATCACATTTAAAGTTTACAATAATTCTGTGAGGTAGCCACTATCACAATGCTCATATTTTGAAGGAGGAAGCCAAAGCCCAGAGAGGTTATTCAAATTCCAACAACTAAGTGGCAAAGACAAGATTCCTCTGGCCTTTCTGGTCAGGTAAAAACATATATGAAGCACCTCTGAGTTTTTGTTTGAACAGTATTTCTATACATAGATAAATTCTATATATTTTATAGAAATATGTTCTATTTCTATAGTAAACACACAATACATATTTATTAAATTGCAATAAGAATACATGCAAATTTAAATAATCTGTACTTCATGGTTGTCTTGTAAAATATATACATTACATACCATTTTAAGCTCATACAGATCCCAGAAGACTATATATAAGCTATTATATATAACTTGGTACCAGTAAAATCCAGTTTACCACTCATGATCTGAAAGACATTGCTAAAATTCCCTGGGTATTTGGAAAGTTTGTAAAAATATTCTTAAAGCTCAGTAATGAGTGAGTGCATGAAATGGGAAGTGCTTAAAGGCAGAAGAGAGGGTCAAAATAAAACTACCTAACAAAAAACTATGGCATACACGCATGAACAACAGCTCTTGCTTCCATCTTAATTTTCTTCTAGTGTACTAACACTCTTGGAGGTAATATGTTTTAATGACTGCATTTTGAACAAATAGACAAAGTTTCATATACCCGAACATTTCAGGTAGTTTTTAAGAATCTAAATGCAATAACACTAAGAAAGAAGCATAATGTAATGCCACGAAAACAGAATCAGGAACTACATTTTTTAGAAAAAGGGTGGTACACATTGCTTGTGGTGTCCTACTAGAATTGATGCTAAGACCCTATTAATGAAAACAACACACCCGTTGCTCACAGTATGTGGACAAATCAAGCTGGTCCTGATTGGAAACTTCCTTCCCGCTAGGAAGGTTTCATAGTACTGGAAAGTTCTATATAGCCTGCTACGGTGAAAAAGTCTTGAGTACTCTTAGATAGCTGCCAAGATATGACCATGGGTACAATAGTAGCATGAATGTTGTGGGCATAACCAACTACTTCCTGGTTGGACCTACGGCCCATTCCACAAAAGGAAATGTATACCTACTGTTACAATTCTGACCAAGAACCTATGGCTGTGGAGCTCATAGACTCCAGGGTGAACTTACTATACTGAAATGAGCACAGTACCAAACTAACCTCTAAATACATATCTTAGTATGTGATTCCTGCAGCTCTCCTTTCTCCTTAGAGAATCTCCTTTGTACAGTGAACAGTGATTAATGAAAAAACTTACAACTGGTCAAAATGCAGAGATTTCAGAGTTTTGGAGTTCTCAGTCACGAATGGGACCTATATCACACCTTTCAAACCAAGTCTCGGAGACCACTGTAAAAGAGGTGTGGGGAAGGTTGTGAGAGCCAGAGACTGAGAAGGGCTTGAGCGAAAGTGTTTCTGGGACATGAACTCATAACAGCTGTGGTTGCCTACATAAGTCCAACCAGACAACATTCCAGCATAGAAGAGGGAGGGCTCACAACCCCCTTTCCCTAACTGAAAAGCTACTGACAGTTGATGGCTAGTAACTGAGGGAGAATCCATTTTCTTTAGCAGTGTGGTCCCTGGTAGACTGACCATATTTTAGTGCTTGGCCCCACACCCATATGAATAGAGGTAGTACAAACTGGACTCAGTGGGTTATAAAGAATAAGAAGGTTTGAAGTTGGAAAGGGTTGAAGGGATGTGGCAGAGTTAGGGGGAGGAGTAGGGTATGAGTATAATAAAAATGCATTTTATATATGTATGAAATTCTCAAACTATTAAAAATATACCTAAAAATAGAAAACTAAAGTGGTGGCACAGAAATACAAAGTGACTAACTATATGAGCTGACATTAAATCTATAACTCAACGGGAGGAATTCTCTTTCACAAGAGAAGATTTACATGTCAGAAACTGAAACCCTGTAAAGACATACACAGGTCTCAGTACAACCACAGATGAAAATATCAAAAGTACCAAGTACTACAAAGCCAGAGGAATTCTGTACCTTACAAATGGCAAATACTGCATTTAAAGAGATTATTCTTACTTCTTTTTACCTCTACCTACAAACTAGTATACTTACCATTAGTGTTTTCTCTTCCAAAATAGGCCATCATCTTAGATCAATGGTTTGCTTGGACTTTTAGTTAATTAAAACTTATACTATCTTTTTTTGCTTTGTATGTCCAAGTCTGCTAAAGGTATTCTACAGACATATTATAATCAGCTCTTTATTTGGTGGGTAGTCACAACAACCTTAAAGTTACATTTTGACCTTTAGCTCCCACAAGAGCAAGTCAAAGAAAAGTTAAATCTGTGGCCATAAATCACAAATAAAAGATTTAAAAGATTCACATGAAAGGCAACAAAAATTAGGTAGACAACAATGATATGGCTAAAACTGGATGTAAGGGTTAGGAGAAGTGTTAGAAGTTAAAAGTGGGTACTGCTCCATGTTTGGTTCCCAACGCTTACATCAGGCAACTCACAGGTATGTGTAACTCCAGACCTGAGGAAACAGATATCTCTAGCCTGCTCAGGCACATGAAAACACACACACACACACACACACACACACACGCACACACGCACACATGCACACACACACACACACACACAAATAAAATAAATCTCAAACATTACAAGCTATTGCCATTGCTCCTGGTTACTGTCCAGAACTTGATGGTAAGATCCTAGTCAACATGCTTTTCTTTCTTGGGGCTGGTTCAGCTCCTTGTGTGGAACTCTCCTTGGCAGACATTCTATGGCTCAGATGTTGGAGGTTGCTCTGATGTGTGTTACTGGCCCTCAAGATCTGGTTACACCTATCCTCATTTTGTAAACCTGCCTAAAACATACCTGATTCCGTTGATTAGGCAGTGAATACCTAGGCAGGACAGAATGGGATAGGCATGGCTAGGTTTCCCAGGCTTTGCTCAAGAGAAAATCACAGGAAACAGAAGAGAGGAGGTAGAAGAACACCGCGATGGGTTAGCGTAGAGAAGAAACTGTGTAGGCCAAAAGAAAGGTCTCCAATAATGTCGTGGAAAGGCCCAGATGAAGAATAAAGGCAAGTACCATAGGATTATATATGGAAGGTAGACAAGATGAGAAGGATTAAGGTGGATGGCTTTGGATAGGGGCTGGGAGATGGATGGTTGAAGATATTGAGACAGTGTAGGTGAAATATATGCCCAGCCCCAGGTAAGTAAGGCTATTATTAATCTAACAGGTGTCTGTCTGTGTCTTATTATTTGTGATAGCAGGTTAAATAATACCATCATGATAATCTTAGGGCTAATAATAAACTTTATATATCCCAACACTTACTTTTTACTTACTACAACACTTGGGCATCTATAGCATTTTGGGGTCTGCAACATAATCCACACTTCACTTTAAGAGCCTCATGCCTCCATACAAAGACGTACCTGCCCCATGACTGTCCTCAGAAGTTCTCCTTAACCAATGAGGATGATTCCATAACCCCTTTACTCATGTATCCTTCAGGACACTAAGGTCAGAACCATGTGACAACATTGCCAAGATGAACCCCAAATTCCTTGAATCCCTTGAACCATATTTTCAACAGCTCTGATTTATTGTTGTTTTTTTAGAAACATAAATTTTCTTAGGCCTTTTCTTTTCATAAATTGTGGGATCATCTGGGTAGGATCTTGCCCTGAGGTCACCTCTCACTTCATCCTAATACAGATTAGGCCTCACCTTGATCTCCTTATCTCTTTCAGAACAAGCCTTGAATCCAATATCAAATTTCCCAGTACTCTTTTTCTCTTCAAGCTGCACATTTTTTATCCTCCTTTCCTGACTTGCTCTCTTTTTCATTGTAGGCCTACATACAAATGATTACTAATAACCATTTGACAGAGTCAATATTGGGCTATCCATGACTTTGTTCCACCATCATGGACTCTAACTCTTTGGAAATGTAATCACCATTAAACCATTTTTAATAAGTTCCTAGGTCACAGTGCTTTTTCACAGCCACAGAAAGCTAAAACAGTAACCAACAACTTTCTGATTCTAGCTAAGGCTTATTCCAAAAGACAAAATTCATGTCTGCAACCATTAAGAACACAGAGGCTATCTAGGTCATAGTAGGCCCTAGTGGAGAATCTACTGCTATTATTCTGCCAAGTGGGCATAGTATTAAACCAACTTCTTAAAACATACCCATAAAGATAAGTGCATCTCTGAACCCTTATCAGCGAAGTTTTTTCTTGTAGTAAAGGGTGGTGTCCAGAGACCCACAAGTGGACAATGTACAGAAAATTAGAGATTGCAGAATATTCATCCCTAAATGGGACAGTTATGTCACACTTCTGTGTCTCAAAGCTCAGGAATCATCTCAGAAGAGGAAGAGGAAATATTATATGACACAAGGCTGTGGATGACTTATAGCAAAAATGTTTGCTGGACACAACATCGTGATTGCCCATGTGACCTGACATTGGCAGTGACTTCATGAACAAGACATGCACAAGGTCAAGGCAGACAAAATCCTAAGGGGAAGTGCTCAGGAAGTCCAACTTTTAACTGAGGCAATTGATGCTGTTGGAAGAATGAGAATCAGTTTTCTTCAGGGCTGTGGCTTCTGACAGGTTACACATGCATGTTTGAAATTCTTATTTATTAATAAATAAATTCTAGAAATGGGTGGCTTAGTGGGTAAAGGCACTGCCTAACTTGACAACCTGAGTTCATTCCCTGGAACACACATGGTGAAAAGAGAGTGCCAAATCACACAAGTTGTTCTTTAACCTTCACATGTGTTCTATAGCATGTGCACGGTCACAGAAAGACAACAAAAAACAAATAATTGTAAAACAAACAAACTAAACTAAAAAGAAAAAGTAAACCTGGAAATGATGTCTAACATAGTACTCTTTCTCCCACACATACTTAAACTTTTCCTAAATTGTTAAGCTCTTAAAAGTTAGAGACTCAACTAAATTAAGACTATCCTTTCAGAGACCATTTTAACAGTTCAAGAGTCAACTAAACTGTTCAACTTGTCACAGCTAGAGATAGTAAATGTGCACAGCAAAAGATGTCTTCGTAGGTACTGGGGAAAAACTATTTATATAGTTAGCAAGAAGAATGGACAGTGTTGAGATGTTGAGATAACAATTGAATATATAGATACAAAAATTTGCTCCATGTTCCATGATTCTAATACCTGGCATCTAAACCATCATTCTAATACCTGGCATCTAAACCATCAAGGTTTAGAGAGTAAAAAGGAGAATTGGCAATACCATGTAATGTTAGAAATATTATTTATCTTTGTTTGTTTTATTTAAGAGAGTTCCAGATTTTTTTTTCTATGTAACTCAGGCAGACCTAAATTCACAACCCTCCTGTCTTGGCCTTAATTGCAGAGGTCATATTTTTAATGTAGCTGGCAGATTAAAGAAAATGTGTGGGCTGGGGGGCTTTCTGAAGAGTTTTGAACAGCCAATAAATCATTTCTTTGGTTAAATAAATTCCGCTAAATTTAATTTGCCTAATGTCTTTAAAATTTCAACAAGCTTGACCAAAGAATAAACACTATTAAATGATTTTTAACAACAACAACAAAAAAAACAATAAAGAAACTATCCAAAAGTTATTTGCAAGTCTTCATAATAGGTCCAACAAGATGGATCATGAGGGTAAGGGAGCTTGCTGTGAAGCCTGACAACCTGAGTTTAACCTTTGGGACCCACATGGTGAAAAGACTAGATTGATTTCCTCCAGTTGTCTTCTAAGCTTCAAATGTGTGGCTATAGCACACATATACACAAAACAAACGAATATACATAAACTCTCATTTTATAACCAGAAAGCCTAAATGCTGAGGTGTTAAATGACAATTGTGTAATTTTAATTTGGAACAGCTGAATTGAAGAGATAAGAAAATGATTTTTGCTAAATAGAAAAATGATTTTATTTGTGTGTGTGTGTGTGTGTGTGAAAAGAGAACTTTGGGCCCACTGGAGCTGTAGGTAGTGGAAACTCAACCCTTGTTCTTTGCAAGAGCAGCAAATGCTCTTAACCACTGAGCAATTTCTTCAGCCTCTATTTTTCTTAAAATAAAATTATTATATACATTATATATGCATACATATGTATGTGCACTATATATGTATATATTATATGTATATAATAAAAGTATAGTATATATATTATAGTTAGTATATACATACATACATGTATATATATATAGTGTGTGTGTGTGTGTGTGTGTGACTATGCCTCAAGCCTGTGGATGTGCGGTGAGACCAGAGGAAGGTGTGGAGTGCTCTGGCGCTGGAGCTCCAGGAGGTTGTGAAGCGGCTTGATGTGGGTGCCGAGAACTCAACTCAGGATTTCTGGAAGAGCGGCCAGTTCTCTAAACCATTCAGCCATCTCTCTAGCCCTATTTTGCTATATTTTCTAACCAATTTCATAACTATTATATTTCCCATACTTTGTAGCGTTGGGTGATTGAAAGGATGTAGTAATATCTTGGAAGGGATACTCAGGAGTTAAAGATCAGATGATTATTTTTGCAGTTGTTATAATACCGCGCCATGTATGTGCTTATTTAAAACAATTCCAGCTTTTACGTGCATCATAAATACAGTTGTTAGAATCTCCATAAGCCTTGGGAAGAAACTGAATCTTTTATTTTTGTCTAGTGCAGCTAAAACAGATAATCTGAAAATAAATCAGACCTTGGTATACAGAAAACCAACACAAGCGAGGAATTTAATAAATGAGTAAGGGAGGCTGAAGAGATGGCTCAGAGTTTAAGGGTGCTTGCTGCTCTTGCAGGCAGACCTGAGTTCCAATCCCAACACTCATCCACGCTGAGCAGCTTAAAACCGCCTTCAACTGCAGTGGCAGGAGATCCAATGACCTCTTTGACCTCCGCGCAGGTGCACGCACACGTGCCACGTGCACATTCCACCCCCTACACAAATTCACGTAAAAATTTTTTGTAAAGAAATGACTGGAGTTAAAGTACAAATTTGGAGTGAAACAATGTGAAAATCCCTTTCACTTGAATAATCGTCCAAACTACTAAAAAGTGATGCTTCAGTTTCCAAACTACTGGCTCTTTTCGAAATAAAGCGCCAGGGTTCCTGGACCAATGCCACGCAGGAAGATTTTGGGCCCCCTTGGTAACGCCCCGCCCCTTTGAAGGCTGGTTTATGAGCCAGGCTGTTACGCATGCGCCGTGACCGCAGGCTCATTGGAGCAACTGCCAGGCACATGCGCAACGTTCAATGGGCTACAAGATGCGGAAGAACCGGACCTGAGGAGGCTTCCGTTTATGAAGCGTGGGAGGCAAAAGAAGCAGCAGGTTATAGAATTCAGTTTGAGCTCCGTCGGGTTCCGCAGGTCATTAGAGCCAATAAGAGAAAGAAAGAGCGCCGCGTGGCGTAGAGGGCCAATCCCTTTCCCGAGTTGTGAAGGAGGGCGGGGACCTGGGAGCGAAAAGCGCCATCCCTCCGCTGAGGGGCTCCGGGGGTTGAGGGGGTCCTGGAGCATGGCGGACCGGACCGAGACTCCGAGTATGTGGAGGTGGAACTGCCGAGGCCTCCTGGCCTGTTGTTAAGTCCTCATTGCGAGCGCTGCAAAGGGCAGCCACAGTAACTAGCCGAGCCGCTCGTGCGGTCTTAGGCGGGAAAACGGCAGCGTGGGTTCTGAGGCCGCCTAGTTAACTCCCTTTTCTACCGTGTCTTCCACGTACTCCGTCCCCTCCTTTCCCGTCCCTGTGCTTCTTTTTCGACTGACCTTTGTCTTCCTTTCCCACTTCGGTCGGTCCTCTACCATTTATCCTATGCCCTGCATTTCCATCTATCCTATATTAACCCCGGCGCCTCATTTTCCTTCTCCCGCCTTTGTCTTTCCTCCATCATCTTTTTCATCCTGTCGCCCTCCCTAAACAAATTGCCTGCTACTCCGTCCCCCAAATCTCCCCGCCACCTCGTTCCTCGTCTGCAGCCTCCTCTCGTACTTTTCTCCACCCTCGAAATCAAGCCTCCGCCCATTAGCCCCCGCCCCCAGCTGCCAGTCCTCAGCCGCTCAGTCCTGTGGTGAGTCCGTGGCAAAGCACTCAGAGCTGAGCGCTGCTAACTGTGTGGTCTAACAGGTCTCCAAATGGCTCAGGAGAAAATGGAACTGGATTTTGAGGCAGAAACATCTGATGGGAGCACCCTGAGACGGTCGAACAGTGCTCCCCTGAACCATGTGCTCAGGTGAGTTGGATTGGGGAAGACAGAGTGTAGGATTCAGAGGTTTGTCCTGGGCAAGTAGGCTTCCTTCCTGAAAGTACCAGTTTGAGTTCATTTAGACTCCAAACTGAGGGGTTGAGGTCTCATTTTCTTCACAGTGACTTGGTTCCCTAGATGAAGGAAAAGTTTGACCTCACACTCTGGCCATGTCGGGAAAGGGGTCCTTCCTCTACTTGGGGCCCATCTTGTTTAGTTCTAAAAGAGAATATAGAAACCTTGTGGCTCTGCTGACAGGTTGCTTGCCCTGGCTAATTTCTGTCACAGCAAATCAAGCCGAACCCCCTGATTTAGGCTTGTTACTTGACACCTGTCTCTAAGAACTGCTGTTTCTAAGCTGAGTTTAGGAACCCTGGCATTAACAGAGGTTTTATTTAATAAATCACAGTTTATCTAATAACTTGGGTTTACATGGTGTGTGCATATCCTATTAAGTGATTTGGATTAGTTACACTGCTTTCAGTTTTTAAAGCTGCAGTGAATAAAAAGAAAAAAAGAGATAGTTTGTAGTTAGGTCAGTGAAACACAGGTTTGAGAAAAAAAATCACTCCTTTAATTTTAGTGACAGGATGTTGTCTTTTCTTGTAAACAAGACACCAAGGAGTTTTTAAGTAAAAGCTTGTGATAGTGAAGGCTGGTTGCTCTCCTAATGAAACTATTGCATTTCACTTTTTTGTAAGTTGACAATTCCTCTGAGGTAGATTTTGAGACTCCAGAGAGGGCATTGGTACAGAACAGAGGATGGGAGTAATATTAACACCAAACATTTTTTTCAAGCACAGTTGAAGGCTTGATAATACTTTGCCACCAATTGAACTGATTATAAAATCATTTTTTTACAGAGGGGGCAAGTACTTTTTTTTTCTGGATTTAAGTATGATTTTGAAACTGAGGCAATGATGAAGTGACAGTTGCATTTCTGATGTGGTCCTTGGCATCACCAAGTAATTTTTGGACATTAAGAGAAAACTGTCTATTTTTGTCTCATTGACACCACACCTCTCTTGTTTTGTGAAAGTCTGGTAAGCAAGCAACTGCTAAGGCCTTGAGCTGTCCCACTGACCTGCATTTAGACAGTTAAGGAAAAAAAAACATTTTTGTGAACCACAATTTAAGTAATTACTTGAAAGATTGCATGAATTGACAGAAAAGGAGAGAAGAGACCAGTCGGTCTCAATTGTCACCACTTAGCTGTGCTCATGAGTGAGTTATTTAAGCTTTTTGCAACTGTTTTCTCATTTTAAAATGAGGATAGCTGAAACAGGTATTGCCGCTGGTCTCTTAGAGCCCAGTTTTGAAAATCCTTGAATTTTTTTTTTTCAGAGACAGGGTTTCTCTGTGTAGCCTTGGCTATCCTGGACTGGATTTGTAGACCAGTCTGGCCTCTAAATCACAGAGATGTGCCTGCCTCTTCAGGGATTAAAAGAATGTGCCACCACGACCAGCTTCTTTGAATTCTTATCATGGGCAGATCAGACTGCTTTGCACTTTAGGGATATTATACGAAGATGAATAAAGCACCTCTCTGGAGATTTAATACACATTTACACTTTTTTATTTCTTTCCCCTTTTTCCTACTTTTGTTGTGGTGCTAGGGAACCACCTCCCTTTTTTAATAGAAGGTGAGTTCAGTATGTAGCTGTTTGGTAGTGCTTGTCTGCATAGCATGTGGAAGGCCATGGCTTCATCAACTGGAACATACAGACATGTACCATATCAGTATGGTGGTGTAGCTCAGAGTACAGCTTTTGATGAGGATATGCAAGGTTCTTGATTCTAGCTCTATCTCTACAAACAAAAATAAAAAGAATATTTACCCAACTCTCATGGTATATGCTTGAGCCCAGGACTTCAAAACTAGCCTGGACGACATAGCAAAATCATGTCTTTAAAAATCAAGGAGCTGTCTTTAGAGGCGTGCCATCTCCCAGTTTCTTTGAGTTCAAAGTGGGAAATTATTGCATTACATTTGCAGAATGAGGAGAGGTTTGTGCTATGCTTTCATGGAGGCAAGGCTTTTGGGGTAAGTGTGGAAGGAGAGAGATGGCATGTGAGGTCAAAGGGGAAACATGACGAGAAAGAAAAAAATGCAAACCTCTTCAGTTATATCTATTCACTTGGACATGGGGATTCAGAGGCAGATGAGTATTTCCCGTGTTGGTAAGACTTCAGTCTTAAGAACAGGCCTCCCCAAATCTTCTTGGGTGGTAGCACAGGCAGAGCAATAAGTAACTATCATATTTCTCTGGGGTAAAGAGATGAGTTGCTCACATCTAACAGGAACTGGTTTGGGGGTGTATTTCTGACCTGAAGCAGCTGGAATGAACCAGTCTGGAGCTCAGACCAATTACCTCTCAGAGCTGTCCTAACCACTGAGGAGATAAGTAGTGAAAGCAGAATCTGCTGCACACCAACCTGGCCCTACCAAGAGGACAGTAAGGACTTCCTTGTCAGTAGGAAATGAGGAGCCATTGAAAATTCCATTGTTAGCTACAAATTGGAGGGTGTTAAGTTCAGTGGAAAGACAGCTTCCTTTCGAAGATGCTAATCCATTTTATTTTACTTTATTTACTTTTCAGTGACCTTTCACAGGTTTTTGAGCCATATCCACTAAGAACTTGGAACAGTACAACATTTGTGAACCATCATAGCTTGGTAAGTATCTAAGTGTCTGGAGTGATTTAGATTGGAGAAAATACTTTCAAATATAACACTTTCTGGAAAATTATGTGCCATGCACAATTGTTTTTTGAAAAAAAATTTGTTTACTCATCTTCCTTACTAGTTTTGCCAGGGCCATTCAGCTTTTAGGAGAGATGGGGGGGGGTGGTTAAAATTGCTTTCATTGCTGTAAGACTGTATTTGTAAAAAAAAATTGTTATTTATTTCTACTTGTTTCACAGTTGTGAGGTAAATCAGGAGTAACCTCCAATATAGTTAAGCAGTGGTCTTTATTTCTCCTAAGATATAAAAAAAAATCAAATAGTGGCAGAGTGTTTACAACACTCATCTGTCAGATAGCACTGGCTGTCTAAAATAAAGAGCCCTGTAAAATATGTGTTTATATTCCCAGAGAGTGGATGAGTGTGTATTTTTCTCTGTAGCCAGAGCCGTTGGAAATCACTAGATTAGATAGCTGCTCTGCGGAAAATTATGAAGAGGGTTTTTTTTTTTTTAACATTTTAATGTTTATTTTATATACCCTGGTGTTTTGTCTGCTTGTGTGAGGGGGTCAGATTCCCTGGAATAGGAGTTATAGACAGTTGTGAGCTGCCATGTGGGTGCTGGGAATTGAACCCCGGTCCTTTAGGAAGAGCAGACAGTGCTCTTACCTGCTGAGCCATCTCTCCAGCCCTATGAAGAGGTTTTTATATAGTAGCACTTCACTTGCTGGGCTCACTCACCTGGCAGCTTTAAACATCTGAGATGTAAGCATATAGACCTCTAAATGGCTGAACTAGATTTCCATAGTCTGTGCACAATGGTTCACCTATTTATTTATAGGACAGCACCTCTGACCTCTGAATCATTTAAAATGTATACACAATTATAATAAAATTCCAACTCAGTGATGTGTTAGAGGCAGCAAATCAGAAGGGGTACATTTGGGTTAAAGGTCTGCTAATACTTGCTAGCAAGAAAGGAGTGGGAGAAGCAGAAAAGCAGACAGGTTTTTTTCCCCCTTCCCAATAAGTTTGTGGTTTGGCACAAGGGGGTAAGAGCCTGTTGCTAGTCCCGAGAGTGTCACTAGTATAGAAGCATATGGTAATGTTCTTAAGGATCCCAGGTTATTAACCTTTTTGTAATTTCCACTAACATCTACACTTTGATGGTGTTTTACATGTTACAAAGTACTTTCACTTATTTAGTTCATGTAGCAGTCTCCATGAAGCAGAAAAAAGACAAGGCAAAGGTAATTTTTTTTCCCAATTAGAAGCAGCAGCAAGGGACTCAGATGACATAAGTGACTTGCTTAGGATCACACCGTAAGCGGCAGAGCTGGCACTAGAATAGAGATCTTCCAGGGTCATTCTGTTTGCTGTAACCTGTCTGAGAAAGGGGATACTAGAGCGCATTGTAGAAAGGTTTCCATTGAACTGGCCAAAAATGCTTAAAGAGCGGATGTTAGCTATCTAGGGGTTTGATTCGCTTCACCCACTTCCCTGACGATACTTTAAAATATTCTAATTTTTGTTTGGTATATGAAAATGTTCTTATATGTTCTACAACTATGTTCCTCATAAGAGCAGCATAGCAAAGACAGGAGAAATGAATTTGTCTCTCTACACTTCACTTAACTCTTTTATAAGAGGTAAAGATTCTTATCCGCTCTGGTCTAGGCTCATCTGTCATTCCTTGCCATCCTTTGCTCTGGCTGCCTCATTTTCTAAAGGGCCATGGAAATTCCCTGACCCTTATGCTACCCTTCAACCCCATCCTCCTCCTTTCTAGCTTTCTTTGCTTCGTCGAAACCTACTTTAATCCTTATATCTCCTTTGTACACGTTCCCACACCATCATATTATTGACACTCGTTACTAATATTACAACATCCTGTAGAAATCTTACTGTGCTCATCCTTGTCCCATAGTAACGAGCGAAGAGTAAAATGTTGGCAGATGAAATGGAAAGGATGAGATGGTAAAAAGACAAGCAGAGTTAGGACCTCTGTAATTTGCCAACTGATTAGATATATGTGAATCATCTAAAATTTATACACAATTATATTAAGCTTGCAACTCAGTGTTATGTAAGAGGCAGCAAATCAGAAGGGGTAGTTTTGGGTTAAAGGTCTGCTAATAGTTGCTAGCATTTGATTTGGAGGCCAAAATACATTCCTTCAAAATAATCCAGTCACAAAGTATAAGATATGATTCAAACCAGTGGATTTTACAGGATTGTAACAGTCATAAAGTAAATAATTACTATGAATTTCAAATTAATGTGTAACGGTATAAAACCAAACAAGACAATTATTCTGCTTATGTAGCCTTACACTATTACAACTTATTAAAATAACAATTATGGGAGAAGGAGGACTCCAACTGATTGAAATTGTGTTTCATTGTGATCAGGAGAGTGGTGTTGCCTTGAGTATAAGGAAGAAGTTAAAAAGATGGGTAGTTTGAACGGGAAGATTAATCCTTTCCAGGGGCTAAGGCACCATTGATTCCATGTTGTTCTCCAAAGCTATATTCTAAGTCTTTTGTTGTTGTTTATTCTCTGTTACCTTCTTAGTTTACCACTGTTCACTTGCAGCCAAAGATGCTTCTTATTTCACAGATAAAGCAGACACCTATTTATTAGTTTTTATAATTATTACTATTTATTATTATTATTATTTAGTTTTTTCGAGACAGCATTTCTTTGTATAGCCTTGGCTTTCCTGGACTCACTTTGTAGACCAGGCTGACCTCAAACTCACAGTGAGCTATCCACTTACCTCTGCCTCTATGAGTGCTGGAATTACAGGTGTGTGCCACCATGCCTGGTTATTTATATATATATGTGTATATATATATAAATTATACATACACACATATATGTACATATTATATACATATATAATAATCATAACTATATATATTATATTATATACTATATAATATAATATTAATATTAACACATACTATTAATATTTCCATATAATATTTAATCATATCAGTATTAATTAATATTATACTAAGTAAGTATTAATACATAGCCAACATACGATATTAATATATAATTAATATATAATATTAATATAATATAACGTGTGTAATTATAGATAAAATATTATATATGATATATATGATTGTATATGATTAACATATATACTAATATATATAAATTATATATACATACATGTATATGTATATACATATATACATGTATGTAGTGTGTGTGTGTGTGTGTGTGTGTGTGTGTGTGAGCCTGTGTCAATATATTTGCACCATATGCATTCAGGAGCTCACAGGGGTCAGAAGACAGTGTCAGATGCCCAGGAATTGGAGTTCCTGCCAATTGTGAGCTGCCATATGAGTTTTGGGAATTGAACCCAGGCCCTGCGCAAGAGCAGTAGCTCTTCACTGCTGAGCCAGCACTCCAGGCTTGACACCTGTCTTTTATGATACCATTTTTTTTCTCCTTAAAATGTCTTTGTCTTCTTCACATCTGGCTCTTCTCCCTGGTGGTTAATCTATTTTTCTGATGCCCCTGTCACTTTGTGTAGCTATTGTCTCTATCTTAAACTATGAGTCTCAGTCTCTTCAGTGTCTTCCTCTCTAAGTCTTTGGCTTCCACTTTCTTTTCACACATATTGGAAGGGATAATGGCCTTTTTTCATATTAGGTCTGTTCTTCCTTTCCCTTCCCTGATATTTTTCAAAGAATAATCTTGCCTCTAGCTTCTTGTCTTCTAATTTCCAGCTAGCTGGCAATCTTGCTGCTTCTTTAAAGGCTCCATTAAAGGATGTCCTTGAAAATGTCACTAATGCCTACTTAATTGTCAGTGTCAGGGGCCTCATTTCTGATCCCACTTGAGCTCTTTGCTTTCCTTAACACCATTAGCCACCATCTCCCTAAAGCTCTTAGAAGATTCTTTTTTCAGCTGATAAATTATTCTTGTTTCCAGTTCTAGACATAGTTCTGTTCCTATCTTTCCCTGTTTCTAAGCCACTTTGTAGTCTTGTCTAAGATTGAGAAATTGTGTATTTTATCAATATTGCATTTAAATTTCTGACGTCCTCCTCAGTTTGGCTTTGCTGATAGTTTCACTACCTTTTGTCATTCTTTAGTTTTCTAACTTACACACATATGTATACTTTACTACCAAGCCTG
This sequence comes from Pachyuromys duprasi, assembly GCA_028658305.1. Lineage (NCBI taxonomy): Eukaryota > Metazoa > Chordata > Mammalia > Rodentia > Muridae > Pachyuromys > Pachyuromys duprasi. The sequence goes on from CM053742.1 coordinate 38,962,655, forward strand.
TCATCAGCCTGTTAGAGCAACCCTGACTTACTTTCTTACCTGGTAGTTTATAATTTTTCAGTGAACTCATTAAAAATTCAGTGGTAAGCATGTGTTGCTTTCATAATGCAAAGAAAAGGACTTTATAAAAGATTTTATTACTAAAAGGGGTGGGTGATGGGAGCATGTCTTTTAAGGTAAAATCATGTCTTAGTGGATAATTTTACTTGAATTAGCTTTCGCCTAAAAAGCCCATTGTTATACAGCTCACTACATTATAACTTTTTTCTAAGTTGTTATAACATAAGGTGTCTTAATCAGAATAATTGTCTTGTTTGATTTTATAATCTTATAAGTTCATTTATATTTCTTGGGAGAAAATAGTAATTATTTACATTACAACTGTAACAATCTTGAAAGATCCACTGGTTTGAATTTATATCTTACATTTTGTTATAGGATTATAATTATTTTGAAGGAACATAATTTAACCTCCAAATCATCTCAGGTTTGTGATGTTAAAAAATGAGGGCTTGAGACCATTGATAGAGTCCTTGCCGGGTATGTATGAAGCCCTAGTTCATCCCCGGTACTCCATACATCAGATATTCAAAAGGTGGAGACTGGAGGATCAGAAATGCAAGGTCATCCTCAGCTAAGCAGCATGCTCAAAGCCAGCCTGGGCTACATGAAATCATGTCTGAAAGAGAAGAAAAATCAAGTAAGGGAAAGAAGCAATTATTTTGAAGTTTAACCTTGCCTTCTTTCATTGATCCTAGGGTACTTTGCATGCGAGACAAACACTCTCCCCCTAATGCTGATCTTCCTTTAACTATTATGGTTTGTGGTGCTAGTATTAGAAATCAAACCTTAGAGATGATTAGAAATCAAACCTTAGAGATGGAAGCAAAATGTCCTTCTTGCCATTTTAAAGTACTTTCGAGAACATTAATTAAATACAAAATGTTATGTTGGGTTTATTAGCCTATCTTTACTCATTAGTGCATCAGTAATAAAAATTGATAGCACTGGCATTTTTCTTTCCCATTTCACATAGCTCCTTATTTCAGATTAGTGGAATAATGAATACTTCTAAGGCCCAGTCCTTTTTCCCTTAAATTTGCACAGCTTTCTGTTCATTTGGGAAAAGTACTAAAGTCAATGCTTGTCTAGCAACAGATGATGCCTTGAGGTTGGACACCTGGTGTATTTTCTAAAGAAAATACATGCATTGACTCTAGTGTATTAATGTTTAGGGAGTTGCAGAGCTAAGTTTCTAAGAATATGAAGAATTCTGTAGGAAGAGGTTTTATACTAACACTGACAGTGACTGATGCTTTGTGATACACAAAATAATAAATGTTATGTGTTCTTCCTAGTTGCTGCCACCTTCACCTAATCCTATTCATAGTAACAGACCACACCAAATCTAAAGGGTCACTTTACCTTACTAGCCCAGGTCAGAAATTTAAAACTAAAATCTTACATATTATCCAGGGTGCATCTCCAGTTAGCTGGAGGCATTGCACTTCTGAGTATAATTTAAAATACTGGCATGGCTGACAATCTGAGGATGAGAGTTCTGATCACCTGGGATTATTCGTTTTATTTGAAATAGACACATGGAGGAAAATTACAATTTAGCGCCTATGCTTATCTTTATAGGAAGAAGGCCTGGATATGATGGACGGAGAAACTTCAGATGAAAGGTTAGTGGTTAGCAAGGGTGGGGCCTAGCCCCTAATGTGCCTTGTTTGTAAGCCCTGATAATCTTTTCTCTTTTCTTTAGGGAAGAACACGCAGGGATGCAGATAAGCCACTTTTGGGATGAAAGCTTGAGCCTGGTAAAGTATTATGATGTGGGCTTGTTTTGTAACTATCCAGAAATCTTTGTGTTGTTCAACTGACTTGGTTGATTCTTTAATAGATCAATATCCTTCTTGCTTCTAAAGTGATTCTCAGTTTTGATCTCTGCTTTATCAGCAAAATGTTTGAATGTATCGATACATACTCTTCAGAACGTAGGAATGTTATTGTAGTAGTGAATAAGACCTGTGATATGTTGAATGAGGATAGTACTTTATATTTACAGAGTGATAGTGATTTTGACAAGCCAGAGAAATTATATTCTCCGAAGAGAATTGGCTCCATTCCAGTTTGTCCAGCACCTTCACCAACCAGAGGATTTGGAAAGGTAGGATGTTGCAAGATATTAACTGTCCTTTTTCTCAGCAAGCTGTTTATACAGGCACAATCCAACTCACTTTCAAAGTCTCTATAGACTAGAGGAAGCAATGAAAACCTGTGTTAGTAAATTGGAAAAATGGCATATGTACGAAGCACTTGCATAGCTATACCGTTGCTGTCATATTTTAAAAGAACCTTTTGAAAAACACCAGAATGAAAGAAAAGCACCTTTGGAAAACTGGAATGCTGTAACTGTTTTAATAGTACATGTGCTTTCTCTAGCAGTGCCTTCTGCCCTCCTTCCAAATGTTTGTGAATAGCAGTGGTATGCCATCAAGTCCTGTTCTGGATCCAAGACACTTTTCAAGGTAAGTGAATTTGAATGTTAAATGGGAGGACTGCAAAGATGATTCAGTGGGTAATACTACTTGATCTGTAAGCATGATGAAATTAGATCCCAGAGCTCGCATGAGAAGCTCATTGCGGCCACTCGTCTCTATAGCTCCACTAGACTCACTTGGGGAAGTGGGTCTAGGAGGATAGCTCCGGCATGCTAGCTGCTTAGCCTAGCTGCAGATTTAGTGAGAGACCTTATATAACAGGAATAAAGTGGAGAGTGACAGACCATCCTTCTCTGGCCTGCAAGAGCTTTCCCACACAAGCACATGAACTTGCAAATGCATGTGCACGTGCATGCATAACACACACGCAGCTAAATGTGGCTAAAGTTTCACTCGTTAGTTTTTTCCTCAAATTAATTTTATTATGGAATTTTTCAGACATCAAAATTGTTAGGACTTCATAGTGAACAACCATATGCTTACTGATTATATTGAGGCATTAACGTTTTACAAGATTATATGTTTGAGACTTACTGCTGATTGATGGATTGATTGTGAGGCTTGAACCAAGAGCCTCATGAATCCTAAGCAAACACTTCACCATTAAGCTACACTCCCCCAATACACACACACTCTTGCATACCCTAACACTATTTAAAGATTATAGCTACCAATGCAAATAACTTTGTTTTAATTTTTTTAGTAAGACTCTTCTTTGAGCAATTATGGGTATTTTTAAATGGCTTAATATTCTTAATGTAAGAATATTTTAAATGGCTAAAGTGCCATGTTTTGTTCATATCATATGCTGACTCAAATCAACCTACAAGTACTTTGTGTTTCTGTCTGTATAACTATCCATGTTACTTATTTGGTGGGATGTAATGCTGTTTGTTATTCTTTTTCATCTTGGAAGCACTTCATATCATCGTGTTTGTTTATTTGTCAAAGCAGGAGGAGTCAGAGTCTAGTCAAGTGCGTCAGGCCCAGTGTTCTTGGTCCTCTTAAGAGAAAAGGTATGTGGCAACATGATTGATGATATTGTGTTACAAACTCTAAATCAGCTATGACTATAGATTTTACATGTTCTTATCACACACCATGAAAAAGGGTAAGTAGATGTGTTTTTATATATGCACATTACTAAGTATGTATACATTCATTTTAGTAATACGGGGGAAAGGATTCATCACACTTCTGGTATTGAATTTAGCCAAGCTTGAATTAGAAACTAGATTTCTTGTCTGATGTGAATTCACAGAATTCCTTTTTTTTCTAAAGAAATGTTAAATATTTTCAGCATGCGCTATGGATTCTAAGTTATATACATTAACTGTTTTATATTGTCTATATCTTTATAATCCATATATGAATTATATTATCATATTCATATTATCGATATATATTCTAAAAACTAATTCCCTTCTTACAAAAAAAGGGATGCACAACTTGACTTGTGCACAGAAATCTATACTGGCATTGAATATGCATCTGTAAACATGGAGTTTTCTCAGGTGGCATTCACTTTCCCATCAGCAAATTATGCCTCAGCAAAGTAAAGTTGTCAAGTGGTCAGGTCTGTAATGTTTTTGATATGTGTTGGTACTCTCTCAATAGCTTATTTTGAAGCACAACACACTAAAGTTTTCTCAGTCAGCAGCACTTTTAGATGTGTGTGTAAGGCCCTTAATAGCATGTGTTTCTTTAAACATGGCCAAGATATTTGATACTGGTTTAGTCATTATTACTGGCAATTTGACTGTATGATTAGAAATGGCAGGTGCAATTTTATTTTGCTTTTTAATATTAGTGTTTTGTTTTGGTTTTGATACAGAGTCTTATGCCACACAGGCTGGCAAAAAAACTCACTACCTAGCTAAGGCTAGTCTTGAACTCTTGGTCATTTTACTTCTACAACTCAAGTGTTGTGATTATATGTAGGTGCTATCACCTGTCTATAGTTTTCTTTGTTGGTTCAGTATCGAAAGTAATGTGTTTCTTGATGGCATTTTATACATGCTTAGTTTATGTTGATCCTCCTCTACTATCCTACCTCATCGCTTTCTTCTCCTTTTGCCCCCTCAATGCTTTTGTTATTTGTATTTTTTAACCTCCCTTTTTTCTCTCTACTTAAGACCTCTTTTTCCCTTATACCCTTTCTAGTTTTATGGTCTATACTCACACCCACACTCACATCCACATAAATGCACATATAAAAAATTTAATCTGGGATCTGTACATTTTATAGACCCACATAGTTACTTATGCATAATTTTTAAAAGATTTATTTTTATTTTGTGTGTATGGGTGTTTTGCCTGAATATATGTATATCACATATATACAGTGCCTGTAGAGAGCAGAAGAGAGTGTGGGATCCCCTGGAACTGGGGTTTGATTGGATAGATGGGGTTTGAGTGAGCCACCATGGGGTGCTGAGAACTGAACTGGGTCCTTTACTAGTGTTGCAGATGCTCTTCACCACAGAGTATCTCTCCAGCACCCATCTACCTAATTTTGTAAAGGTGTTAAAAAATAACAGCATCTTTAGCAAGTAGTACAGGGAAAACTGGATGGCCACATGCAGAAGAATGAAACGAGATCCATATCTTTCATCCAGCATGCACGCGCGTGCGTACACACACACACACACACACACACACACACACACACACAGAAAATCAATTCAAAATTGATCAAAGACCAAAATGTAAAACCTGAAATACTAGAATTACCAAAGAAAAATGCTTTAAGTTATATAAGCAAATGCCATTTTAAAGAAGAGTTTTAATAGTTACCTTTAAAAAATACAATTCAGGGTCTGGGCATATGGTTCAGTGGTTAAGGTTGCATACTGCTCTTATAAAGGACCTGAGTTCTGTTCCCAGAATCTCCATTAGGTAGCTTGTAGACACCTGTAACTCCAGGGGGAATCTGATACCTCCATCCTCCAATGGCTCCTTATGCACATGCCAACATGAATGCACAAACACATAATTTAAAATAATAAAAATAATGTAAATTTTTAAACATTAAAAATAGTACTTTAACTTAGTGTGGTAGTTCATGCCTATAATCCTAGTAGTTGGAAGGCTAAAACAATAGAATTACCAGGGCTTGGGGCTATCCTGGCCATAGTCTGTTCTAGGCCAGCTTGGGATACAGAGTAAAACTGCCACCAGAAACCAAAAAGTAGGGTGGAGCAGGCTAAAGAGATGGCTCAATGGTTGGGACCACATACTTCTCCTGTAAGACCTGGACTCAGTTCCAAGCACTGTTCTAGTTCCACAAGATCTTATCCCTTCTCTCCTCTGGCCTCTGCAGGCACCAGGGACACATGTAGTACACATGCATATATGGAGGTAAAACACTTGTACACATAAAAATAAACACATCTGTTTTTTTTTTAACCCTTAAAAATAAGCAATTCAGATCACCTTTAGGACAAATAAATTAATACTAGGAAAATGGCTTTGGTGAAATCTTTTTAGTCCTAGACACACACACAAATTCAGAATTATTTATATTTTAGGCAACTTAGAATTAAGGATAGTTAGGTATGGTGGCACACAACTGTGTAATCACAGCACTTGGGTAGTGGAGACAGGAGGCCTAAGAGTTCAAGATCTGTAATCTTAACACGAGGGGACTCCGAGGCAGGTGGATTGCTATAAGTTTTATTAAGGACAACCTGGTCTACAAAGTGAGTCCAGGGCAGCTAAGGCTACACAGAGAAGAAACAAAACAAAGCCACAACAAAACCAAGAGTTCAAGATCATTCTACATAGTGAAATTCAAGGTCAACTCAGCTTCATGAGGCTCAAAAAAATCAAATAAGGCTGGTCAGGTCGAGGTCATTCTCTTATTACCTGGGAAGTTTAAAACCCGCCTAGGATGGATACATGAAACCTTGTTTATGAAAGGAAGAAGATAGGAGAGACACAGAGGCACAGAGATGTTGGGCAAAGGGGAATATACATAGCATTTTGTTCCATGTAGTTGGAAGTCAGAGGCATTAGGATCACTGTAAGTTTGAAGCCAGGCTTGGGTTACCCAGGACTACACAGAATATTGCCACTTGTATGTTTGCCCATACTCTAGTGGATGGCCTCAAACTCATGCACATAATTGGACTTAGAAGGTTATTTTTAAAAATAGGACAGTATGAAATTGGAATGGGGACATGAAGAGAGGACACATGGAGAGTAAGAGAGGGGAATTGGGGGTGATTTAATTTTATACATACGTGAAATTCTCAAAACAATATTAAAGATGATGTGCTTTGGAGGGTAGATCCTAATAGTGACAGTATTTGTATTTGGTGAACCAAGCTCCTTTATTTAATCTTGCAAGGAATTTTTATAACCTTAGGAATGTTCTCAGGAGTATTAGGTAAAAGCACACTTTAAGCTAAAACTGTTGTTATTATTATTAAAGTAAAATCCGCCCAGAAAGTTTATGGAATTAGTTTGTTTAGTAGTTCTTCCAATATCTACCAGTAGGTGGAGGGATTGTTTGCCAGAATTAAAAACCATATAGTTTTGAAGTTGTAAATTAAAGCACCGAACAAAGCAAATAAGAAACACAGCTTTTATTAATTTCAATACTTTTCACAATAGCTCCAGAAGAATATTAATATGATGTAATTCATAATAGAGGAAATGAAGGTTACATGTGAACTTGTTTGGTCTTTTTCTGTCATAAGTAGTTCATACAGTTTTAAGTTCAGTTCCATGGTCCTGCTGAGGTATAGAGTCCAATAGGTTTAGTTTTTGCTTCCTTCCTTGGTTGTGTTGACACATGGTTTTCCTCTGTAGTACAGATGGTTGTGGCACTTGGGTAGCCCAGTTGCTCTCAGACTTGGTGGCTATATTCCTTCTTCTACCTCAGAAATGCTGGGATTACAGACATATTCCCCATAGGTATCTTAAGTTGGCTTTTGTGTTCTATTTTTTATTAATTAAAATGTATTCATTTTGTATCCCAGCTGTAGCCCCCTCTATCATTCCCTCCCAATACTAGCCTTCCTCCCTCTTCTCCTCCCATGCCCCTCCCCCAGTTCACTGATAGGGGAGGTCCTCCTCCCCTTCCATCTGACCCTGGCCTATCAGGTCCCATCAGGACTGGTTTGGTTCTACTGTCTTCCTTTGTAGTTTGTACAAGTGACTGTACAAGTTTACATTCCCACTAGCAATGGAGTAGGGTTCCCCTTTCTCCACATCCTCTCCAGCATGTGTTGTCACTTGAGCTTTTGGACTTAGCCATTCTGATGGGTGTAAGGTGAAATCTCAGGGTTGTTCTGATTTGCATTTCCCTGATAGCTAAGGACATTGATCATTTCTTTAAGTGTTTCTCTCTCATTTGATATTCTTCTACTAAGAATTTTCTGTTTATCTCTGTACCCCAGTTTTTAATTGGATTACTTGATTTGTTGATTTTTAACTTCTTGAGTTCTTCATATATTCTGCATATTAGCCCTCTTTCAAATATAGGGTTGGTGAAGATCCTTTCCCAGACTCTAGGCTGTCGTTTTTTTTTTCTTATGACAGTGTCCTTTGCTTTATAGAAGCTTTTCAGTTTCATGAGGTCCCATTTATTGATTGTTGATCTTAGAGCCTGTGCTATTGGTGTTCTGTCAGGAAATTATATCTTGTGCCAATGATTTTGAAGCTCTTCCCCAATTTTTCTGCTAACAGGTTTAGTGTGTTTGGTGATCCACTTGGACTTTAATTTTGTGCAGGGTGATAAATATGGATCCATTCACATTTTTCTACATGTAGAAATCCGGTTAGAACAGCACCATTTGTTGAAGATGCTGTCTTTTTTCCACTGTATGGTTTTGGCTTCTTTTGTTCTATTTTTAAGCTCAGGTAAAGACCATCGAATTCAAAGACTATGCACATTTGAAATGAAAACAGAGCTGGGAGATGAGGCAACCCACCCTTAATACTTAGGAGTAAAATGTTAAGCACTGTTTCCATTGACACCATGTTTTATGATTACAAGTTCTGTGAAAATCTACAGGGTTGAGTAACCAGTTTAGTTCCAAATATGTGAATTCAATTGCTATTATTGCTTTCACACAGGTGTTCTTTCAACTATATATTTATTTTTAGTGTATTATCTGACTTAACCTTCTATTTCCCCATTATCAGAAAATGTGTTTTGTTGCTGTTTGAAGAAATGTTAAGCTAACAAAATATTTAAAATAAGTACTCTTTGCTAGTCATAAAATATTCATTGTGAGCTTTAACCATTTGGGAATACTTATTTTATTTCTACCATCGGTTAGCTGTGATTCAAGTTAAAAATGTGTGTGTAAGAGAGAGAGAGATGCTATTGCATATTGCATGAAAAAAATAAAACTATTCCTTTTTTCTAAGGTATATAGAAATATATTTCATTTATGTTAAAGCACATGGGAAAGTCACTGTTTTGAGGGGGGGTGTTGAGAAAAGATTTTACGTAGTGTAGGATGACTGGGAAGTAGCTATGTAGCCCAGGCTTGAACTCTTGTCTTTTTGCCTTGGGCTCTGGAACTCTGGACTCCTGGCACATTCAGGAGCTTTTATATAATAGTTTTGAGCCATTCTGAGCTTTGGTTAAGCAAATATCACCCTCAATTTAGCACCAATCCTGGGTTTTTAAAATTGTTTTATGGTAGCTACATTTCTTTTGTTATAGTGGAAATGGAGACAGAAAGCCAGCCTAAGAGACTCTTCCAAGGCTCCATCAACATGCTGTCTACAGATGCTGCCCAATTGTCTGATCTCAGTTCATGGTAAAAATGAAATTAAAAACTTTTAGGGTATGACTCACATTAAAAAGAACCACATTGAAAGAATATTGAGATGATGTAAAATATAATCCATGCTTACAGAGGAGTCCCCACAGAGGTCTAAGGGATTTTGAATGACCAGGGCTTCTGAAAGTCCCTAACACTACTTTGGAAGTATGTGTATCCTTTTTGCACCTTTGCTTTTGTTTCTAACCTCTGGTAGGTCAGCCTGTCTCAGTGGATAGGATAGTGTGGTATAGTCTCATCACCTGACTGGTGTGAGAAAGAGCCCCTAGGTTGCTGTGGAGAAAATGGATATTGATTATCACTGCTGGCATTTTATGTTTCATGCTTTTGACTTTAAGAGATGGCTGTATTCTCTTATCTATGTGTACAAGTTGAGCTTTTGACCACTGTGACAAAGTCCTTGGCATAAACAAGGCAAGAAGGATGTATTTTAGATCATGGTTTCAGTGGTTTCAGTCTAGTTTTCAGGCTCTCTTGATTCTGGACCTATGGTGATACAGGCCATCATGGCAGTAGGAACATCTGCCAGGGGTTGCTGCCCTCATGGATGCCAGGAAGCAGAAAGAAGGGACTAGGGACCAGGTATGACTTTCATACTCATGCCACCAATAGCTTCCTTGCTGCAGACAGGTTCCTTCTCCTAAATTTTCTGCCACCCAAAATAGTGCCACTACCCAGGTAACCAAGCATTCAGTACATGAGCTGGTGGGGGGACATTTCATATTCAAAACATTATGCCCTGGTATTTGTTAAGTAATGTGATCTATTGTGTTAAAAATCTTTTTAGAGAATTTATAGTAATCAATCACAACGCTAATTAAGATTGCAGTTTCTCTTTGCATTTTGAAACAGAATCTTACTATATAGTCCAGGCTCACCTCAAGCTTACTGTGTAATCAAGGCTGGCTCAGAACTCACACCCCTCCTGCTTTGGTCTGCTGAGTACTGGGGCCATGGGCATGTACCATCAGCCTCAGCTTAAATGTGAAGTTTTATAGTAGCAATTACTAAATTATAGTCCAGGTCGATAGTCTTACTTATTTTTAGGTTAGGTCTGTAATGTAAGGGTTTTCAGAGTTTTATGAGAGAATTGAGTTATTTTCCTGTTTTGAGGTTGAACAATTGGTTGCCTACAGACATCTAAGAGAATAGCATAGTAGCGATTCCTAGGTAATATTTTGATATCTTTTAGGATATTCCAGTCAACTTGCTGAGTACTCATGTTCTATACACAATTGTGTAATGCCTTTTAGAACTTTTTGTTCCCTGGGTTTTATAGCTCAGAACCCTTTTTCAAACTCATAGGGACACTCACTTTTAAAATAGAATGCTACCCTCTAAATGGAAGAAAGCCAATCACTGGTTTAAGGGTTGACAATTCCTCTTCCCGAATTGCATGTGTATTATTTTATTTAAGATAACTTGCACTTGCAGGTAAGCAAGTCCTAGCTTATTGTCATTCATGAGGCTTGCTGAGTGATACTGTCTCTTTTGTGTTCTTGGTAGTTCAGTGTGCTAATTTTGGTACAGCATGTCTTCCTAGGTATGTAGAGATTGCTAAGAGCAATTCCTGAAGCTTAGTGTGAGTGAATGAAACTATTATATACCTGGTGCTAACTGCATATGGCTTTTATGGTAAAGTATGAGTATAGGCACATGACTATAAATAGATTTGCTTATCCAGTTATTTATCAGGTGATCCAATGAGGAAAACCAAAATGAAACAAGAAAGGAAGAGAAAAATCACAGTATTTATTTGTGGCCCTCATTCCTTCTGTGGGCATTCATGGCTATGGCAGTGCTATTGTGGAATTTCAGTTGCTGTTGCAAACCATGAGTAAACCTGCAGTAGCTATGAGAGTCTTTGAAACACAGACATTAATGCCAAATGAAACTTAAATTGAATGAATGACTTCAGCAACATGGTAAGTTAGAGACTAGCCATGATTACATGAGACCTTAAAGGAACTTATTCCTCACAATTCACAAAAAATAAGTTGTCAAGACATAAGTGCTAGCCATGTCTAGTGGCACATGTCTGTAGCCCTGAGTTCTCTGTTGAAAAGATGACAGAGCCTAGGAGTTTGGGGTAAGTCTGGATTACATCGTGAGACTCTCCCCACCCATGAAAAAAAAATAAACAGATGACTAGAAAGAAGGCTCAGTAGGTCAGAACACTTGCTTAAAACTGTGTTAAGATCTGTAGGGCACCTTATATACTAAGCATGCTGACATTTATGTCTACAGTGAAGAAATTTTGAGTTATTCTTCATATTGAATCTGGATTCGCTTTTTGCATTAAGAAACTTCTGTCTCTTAATGCAGTTCCATTGTTCAAAATCGGGCATCTATATTCTTAGAAACAGGGCCTGAGATAGGAAACACCTGTGTGCTTATTTCTGTTACTAAAGATGGCAGTTCTACTTGATAAGGAAAGTAAGGACTCTTTCTTTTGCTGTCTTTTAAGAGAGTAGATCAAAGATTTGATAAATAGCAGATATGATCTCATCTTTTTAAACTTTTCTTTATTCCCTGTCCCATACCACAAAGAGAAGAAAAAACATAACATTTTATAGTTTTTAAAGTTTATGTGCTATTTAATAATCCTTAATATATGACCTCTTTGAAGTATAAATTAAGTTAAAACTTTGAATGTGAACCCATTTAGGCTTTGTTTCCATTTGGGCATACTTTTTATATCCTATTTTTTCCCCTAAAAAATCCTGAAGTCACTGTCAACAGAATGTGGGGAACATTGCTAACTATAAAGCTGGAATGATGTCATTTTGCATTTAGTATTTGTGAACATCAAGAGTTTGAGCATAATTCAGAAGAAGTATGCTTGTATGATACTTTTGATTTTTTTTTTCATATTAAGATTTTTCTCTTCTGTTCCTCATTGAGCTGGTAATATGACAGTATGTGTCTGCAGTATTTTCAGGGTCTCTATCCCTATGGTGAGCTTAAGTGGTACCCTGTTTTGCCTGTAAGAAAGAAAATTATTGAGTTTTCTTGCCTACTGTGTCAGTAGTTAATGTGATAGTTAATTTTAACATTTTGGGTTAAATTTATAGTTTGAGTCTTCTCATTATATAGTCCAGTCATTATGTAGCTCAGTCGAGTATTGAACTTCAGATCCCCCTGCCTCAGTCTCAAGTGTTCTGGGTCTACAGGCATGTGGTATCACACTATTATTTCTAATGTTTTTTGTTTTGTTTTTAGATAGAATTCTTACTCTTTATCCAAATCTAGCCTTAAACTTAATATGTAGCCAAGGATAATGACCTTGAACTCAATGATGCTCCTACTTCTACCTCTGAAATGCTGGGACAACAGCCATGTGTCATCATGCCTAGGTGATTTTTCTAAAATTTTTTTATTTGTGTAGGGGCATGCACATGTGGAGATCAGAAAAAAACTTTCAGGAGTTGGTTCTGTCCTTTGAACTCATGTCATCTGGCTTGGCAGCAAGTACCCCACTGAGCCATATTTCCATACCAGTCCTGACTGGAATGAATTAGTTCCTTTTGAGTTCAGATAGTCCTTTGTTGGTCTAGTCTGAATTATCTTTGCTCTCTCATGATTGTCTGGCTTTTGGAAGTGAGGCTCATTATCATTAGCACTCTGATCAGACATTATGTGAGAAAGTAAGAAACTCAAATTGGACCAGACTCTATTGCTTTTAGAAGCTCTGGTATAAGATGTAATGGTGATCAATAAAAGTAATATGCACACAGTGATTCCTGTAGAGTACATGGTTACCTAAGTCCTGCTCTACATGGATCTAATTAATGATGGAGTAACATGACCTCTGTCCCCTGCTCCCATGTCCTGCCACGCTAACTAGAACAGAATCTGGATCTTAGTTCAGTGGCAATATCTACTTTTTAAGCACTACTAAGTTTTGAAGCTAAATTGCAGCAGAAACAAAAATGTAGCTTTGCCATTTTCCAACAGTGAGAAAAATTAGAGACTATGTGTAATGGTAGAGAAGACATTTTAAAATGTTGGGTTTTTTTTTTTAATTGGTAATGTCTCTGTTAGCTTTTTTTCTAGTAAGTAATCAACAATGTTAGGAAAAAACATTTCCTGTACAGTCTTATTTTGTGTTTTGGAATGAATACAGGAGTCACCTAAGTGAGCAGGTCTTGTTACAAATGAAATCTTCTAATCCTGGGCTCACTGTCATTCTGCCATTTGCAATAAGGAATTCTTTCTTTATCTTCAGATTATCTGCATGGTGGCCAAATTTTAATCTAAGTTTTTTTCTTCCTGCCAAAGGGAATAGAGCATAAATACCCTTGGGCTGCTCAGCCAATATGTGCCTTAGGAAAGTCAATTCATTTTAATATTAGTCTAGGCAAAAAGCTGCAAGGGAAAATTCACATATGTTCTAAATAGAAAGACAAATAGAAAGGTTCTTTTGATTTTCCAGTGTCTTGAATTATCTGTGCAACTTTTTTTCAGTTGTTGAATAATTCATATTTTGGACCATTTTGCTATGTGTTTGAACAAATATCAGAGGCAACTAACTTTTCCAGACATCTTCCTTAAAGTGGTATTATTAAGGATGGATTTGACATCAGTGTGTATAGTGTAGGAGCAATGTGGAGTATACTGTTACCATTTTTTATTTTTGCTCTTCCAAAACCTATTTGTAATCTGTCTCCACCTAAAAACAACCCACAGGCAATAATAGAAAGAGATGGCAGAGAGGACTGTGGTGTAGCTCCAGTGGTAATGTGCTTGCCCAGCATGCATGAGGGCCTGTGTCCCACCCTTAGCACTGCAGGTAAAATCTTGAAAGAAGAAAGAAATGACATTTCAAAAAGTAGTGAGTAGAAAGGCGGGAAAGGAAAAGTTGCCTTTCAGGAGGATGGCGGAAGCCTTAAACTTATAAATGTACTATGAGCTTCTTTACAATGAAAATACATCAGCTTGGAAATTTACAAAAATAATATTAAAGGGGTAATATTTTGACATCATGTATTAGAGCAAAATGGGGTTTTGCCACAGAGCTAGTGACAGACTAGATCACATATTTCCTTGACTCGCAATTCCTTCTGTAATTCTGTTTTTCTTCCATTTCAAAATATAAAAAAAGTTTCTGTGTAAGTGTAAACTGCTGGGTGACTCCTCCAGTTTTCGTCTCACTGTGTTCTCTTGACTGTGCTCTGCCTCTGTATTAGCCTGCTTTTAATTCCCAGAACTATCTTTGCTTCTTCCTATACCTTCCCGAGTTAATACCTACTCATCTTTTCCACCAGAAGGCAAATCTTACCTCTGAGAATCCTTTTACAATTCCTCCAGGTTAGATCAGGTTACCCATAATGTCAAACTCTCATTGCCTCCTGGTCCTTCTGCCCTTTATTACTCATGTCACAAAGTATAAATATTTTTTTTTCATGAGCCTGCTTATTTAAATTTCTGTCTCCTTTACTCTCCTGTAAATTCAGTGAGCCTGGGGACCTTGTCTGTCCTTCACACCATTGTCCTTTCAGTGTCTGCATACCTTCTACACTTGGCACGCACTTAGTAAATATTAGAATAAGTGAATGAGTAAAGTCAAGGCAAATACACAGCACAGATCTACAATCCCTGGGAATTGAAGTAAGAAAGGCAACTTCATGTCAAGCAGAAGTTCTAGGTTCCATGTAAAGTGCGAAGAAGACATGTTTTCAAGGCAGGCCAAGGTTGATTTCTGGGAACACTGAACATCTGGGCTGGATGGGAAGCATATTCCTGGGATGATTTATGGAGGCACTTGCTGTCCAAATCAATTTTGGAGGGAAGATGAGAACAGAGGCCAGTTGTTTGGCTTAAAGAGATGTCATGAGGACCACGAGGAGTGAGCATTTTAGAAGCTTAGCTGTAGCGTAACTGAGAAGGGTAAGAAAAGGAGGCTCTTATAGATAGCAAGGAGATCTTTGGGTTTGAAAGGAAACAGTATAACAAATTCATAAGATGAGAAGAATGGGAAAGATGAGAGGAGGAAATCATTAAAAAAATATTTGCATTGAAGTCTCTTGGGAATAGGCAAACAAAATGGGCAGTTTTAGGGCGGTAGAAAGAATAGAAGTAATATGTGTAAAGGCACACTTTGGATAGCTTGAGAATAGGTACCTTAATAAACATCAGTTATTCTTGCTTTAAGGCTTTGCACAGGTAAGAAGATAAATATGAAGATGGAAGGTCAGGAACCCCCCCCCATACAATAAACATGGCATGTCAAGAGGAGCACATATATGTTAGATAATCAGGCACCTCCAGGGGGATAATCAAATTATATAGGATGTTCTAAGTCTTACTTTGGGGTTTCTGTGGTTTTGTGAATTTCACAGGCTTCTCAGCACATTATGTATTTCATTGCTGTGGCCTTTATGCTTCTTAGTATTTACCAATGCTGTATTGATGTGTGTGTCCTTGAAATCATGTCATTGCATGCTATGTGTACCCTAATACATGCATTCGCTTATAATTCTTTTTGCTTTGTCCTCAGTTCAGATATTTTGGATGGCAGTAGTGTCAGCAGTGGCTTTTCCTCAGACTCACTGGCTACAGGCAGCGTCCCTGCAGAGTCTCCAGTAGCATGCTCCAATTCATGCTCTTCGTTCATCTTGATGGATGATCTCTCACCCAAGTGACTTAACCATTTCTGATTCAGTGTTTTAACTATTTCCCACCTAAACCATTCAGTGAGGAATGCAGAAAACTTTGTTCCACAATGGGGATTAAAGTTTGGCAGATTGCAACCATTCTGATGCTCATTTCTGGGCACCTCTCCTCTAAAGTTTTTCAATTTTGCATAGTCACCTTACTAACATTTGTTTGGGCTGACCTCATTTTGTGTTTGATGACTAAATGTCTAAATCTCAAATACACATTTTTCATTGCTTGGAGGATTTTTTTTCCCTAGTGCCTCAAAGAGCACCTATCTTCATGCACTTAAGGGGAGCACTAAAGCATATTTTCTATGATTGTTCTTTTCCCTAGCAGTAACATAACAGTTGATCAGAAATTCTCTTGCTTGAGAGATTTATAAGAGTTCTCTGTTGACTACATACTTTCCTATCTCTTTATTTCACAGTAATATTCAAATTGTTTTTGATTACCTCAAATTTTTATTTTTTTCCGCATCAGCTTTAAAGTACATTGTTTTGTTTCCCTTGCCTGTTTGAGCTACTTCCTTGGCATTTCTCACAGAGGGGAAGAAACCCATAGTCACTTCCATATCCTCCCTTATTGCTTCTTTGCTGTTGGGATGTATGCAGTGAAGACTGCTTTTAGAGTGGAGAATGTCAATGGACTTAGAGGATGCCTACATTAATCACCTCAGGTTCTTAGGACTTAGCTACCACAGTTGCTGTTTCCCTCCCCAAACTTGGTGCCCTAAGGAATATATAAAATATTGTTGACATTTCTAGGTGGTGTTATCAAGGAGAAGAAATTCTTGCCTTGACCAGATGTGTGGAGCATCTACAAATGAACAAATAATTATTTACACAAAGCACTGTACAAAAGCAAGTGTTAATGAAGCTGTCAATGTCTCGGGTAGTATTATGAGGCCTTAGGTGCCTTGGGGTACATTGCTGTCCTGTAGGAGATGTGTATCATAGGGTCTATTGGAAGCAGAAGCTTCCTGTATGTGAGTGCTATTTTGTTGGATTTTTTTGATTCCTTTTTGTCATTGAATTTGTTTTGTTATGTAGTGACCTGGTATTTTTGGTTATTGTGTTGTGCTAGAGTCAGAAACCAGTTCTTGTTCTTGTTGCCTTATAGAGGACAGTTTAATATCCATAAAGACGCTTTGAGGAGCTGAAAAGGTCAATGCCACTGTGCCCTCTGCTTCCAGAAGTCTTCTGAACTCTATGCAGTGTATATGCAGTGAGACATAAAATATGCTGTCATTTTTACAAGTGGAAACTCCTGACTAAGATATTTAAGAAATCCAAGTATAATGCATTGTTACATTATTTATTATTTATTACACTACGTAGAATGTTTGTGTTGTTATCTTCCTTTTAATGTTCAATATGGTAGATGGACTATTTGTTTTTATACTCACATTTAAGTGGATGTAAGAAACAAACAGAACATGAAATCTTTTGAAATCTAAAATCCTTGGAGGTGGTTTGAAGGAATCTTCAGGCTAGAAGTTGGTGAGCTTGAGACAAAACCTCTCTTCTACTCATTTGAGACCATCACTTAGCTTGCAGCAGTTCCATTATAGAATCAGGCCTGTTTTTAAGTTAACATTGTAATCCCGATCATAACAGCTATTACTGGCTTTCGTTCCCATGTTGCTTTAGCTGTGAAAAGCTCATAATCCTTCAAACCTAATATAAATGTGCTGTTAAAAGAACTGCCCACTTGTGTGCTGTTTTAAAGAAAAATTTTTTGATAGCACTTGGTATATCCACTCTGTTAATGAAACATATTCAACAGCTTTTGCTTTCAAATTCATATGAGATGAGTTTGTCTTTCAGGAAGCTGGTCTGCCTTCATTCTTCTGTCTTATTTGCCTTAAAGGGACTCTTTCCCGTTCAAATTTTGCATCTAAATTTAGGACTTTTAAGAAGTAACCTTTGAAATGTGATGATATTTAAACTTAGGCTAAAAATTCAGTGGCAAGGTAAAACCAGAGCAACAAATTGAAATGGTGAGATGAGATCAAAGGGTCAGGAAGATTTACTTTACAGTTTTAAGCCAACTTTTTTTTTAATTAAATTTTTATTTTATATATTAATTTCAGTTTATTTACTTTGTATCCCAGCTGTAGCCCTCTCCCTCATTCCCTCCCAATCCCACCCTCCCTCCCCCACCCTCCCTCCCTTCTCTCCTCCCTCCCTGTCCCACCCTCCCTCCCTCCCTCCCTTCTCTCCTCCCTCCCTTCTCTCCTCCCTCCCTGTCCCACCCTCCCTCCCTCCCTCCCTTCTCTCCTCCCTCCCTGTCCCACCCTCCCTCCCTCCCTCCCTTCTCT
>CM053742.1:38981044-39008231 GCA_028658305.1 Pachyuromys duprasi
TGCCATTGAGTTCATGTCAAAAATAGTCCCTGTTCCCCTTATTACGGCACCCACTTGGAAAATTAGCTGCTCAGTGACAGCTGAGTTAAGCCAACTTTTATCAGTGAATTTAATTAAATGTTTTAAATTTGTTTTTTGCAGATTTTACACATGTGTATAATTTATTCTAATTATTCTCATTCCCCACCCTCTCACATCTCTCCTACCTCTGTCAATCCCCACTTCTTCCCATGATTTTTTTTTTTGCCACATTATTGTCTTTTCCTTTGTAAAATAACCTTTTATTATTGTTGCCCCACATATTGTTTAAATGGACTAGAAAGCTAAGTTTGGGCAGGGATTTTTTTTGAAATAAACAAAAGATAGGTAATATGCTAATCCACAGAGCAGCTTTGTTGACAGTACCCCTTTATTTTTATATAAAGTCTAATATTTGAAATGTAGCTGTTGTTATAAACTAAATTTCGTTTTTCCTATTCTCATACCATATATTTTAAGCTTCTATTTGAAAACTAGTACAAGAAATTAAACCATAATAAAATCCTATAGATCCTGGTTTTGCTTGACTGACTTATAAGTCACAGTTTTATGATAACTGCTTTTGGAATAATAAAAAGTTTTGTGAAATGTTGACCTAGTGTCTATCTTAAGAATGTGAATTTAATAAAGTATATATACATGTATAAAAAGACAGAGTTTTAAAGGTCTGCCTCTCTTGTTGCTGTTTATAATTACTTTCTGTCACCATATCCCAGGAGCTTATTCTCTGTTTCTAGGAGTAGGTCAAGTTTTGAGTAAAAGATTATCCTTCATACAAGAGAACTAATAGGTAGCTATATTCAAGTCCAAGGTGTCTATCCCAGTAGAGAAGAAGCCTCTCCACCTGATCTGTCAATTTTTCAAGACTATTTTATCACATTTAACAGTTTAGGTAGCTTTTTGCCATGGCCATGTATTTCTTGCTTGTTTTTGGTTTATTTTATCTTAAAAAAAAAACTCTTTATAAGCCTCTATAAACAGCCAAAAATAAAGACTTTAATGCATGGTTCACATTATAAATACTTGATTTTAATTTTGGTTTTTTTAAAAAACATTTTGAAAATAAAGCAAACATTTTATTTCCTTTTGGGTGATGGAGGTTTCAAGGGTGGAGAGCAGACGTGGAAGGACTGGAAAATAAATGGGGATTGGGTTACATGACGTAAAATTCCCAAAGAATCAATTAAAAAATGAAAATAGAATATAAATGGGGGGGGAACACATTTCAAAACTTGAAATAGGCAGTGCTGTAGAGTAACACCTGAGGAAAGGCAATCAGATAACATGTATGGTCGTGGTCACCCTGGACAGTTCATAGAGACACTTTATGACAACTTTTAAAAGGTTTAACATTTTGAAAGGATCTCATAAATACAGAAAAAGTGTAAGTATACTCAAAGACTTTCCATATATTTTTCACCTTAGTTCCCAGTTTTTAATATTAAACCACATTTATTTTATCACTTTTTAATTATAAGGTCCCCTGCCCTCTGTGCGTGTGTTTGTGTAACTTCTGAAGCATGCTTGATTCTCAGAAGGGGAAATAAAAGAGACATCTGAAGCAGATGGAGGAAAGACTGGGTAGGAGACAGGGTGAGGATCAGGTGTGGGGAGGGATGGAGGACCTGGGAGAGAACAGAAATCGGTGGGGGTCATCTCTGAGACAGGGGAAGACTCCTTGGAGTCTGAGCAGGACTCCTAGCAGCAGTGGGGAGATATGTGACCACCTCCTTTAGGCAGGTAGAGCTTCCAGTGGAGGGAGGAGGACTCCAAACCACCCATAAAACCTTCAACCCAAAATTTGTTTTGTATATGAGAAGTGTAGGGATTAAGATGGAACGGAGACGGAGGGAAAGGCCAACCAGTGATTGGCCCAACTGGAGACCCATCCCATGGGAGAGAGTCAACACTGCTACTGATACTCTGCTATGCTTGCAGACAGGAGCCTAACATTACTGTCTTCTGAGAGGCTTCATGCAGGAGCTAATAGAAACAGATGTAGAGAACCAAAGCCAAACAATCGGTGGAGCTCAGGGAGTCTTGTGGAAGAGTTGGGGGAAGGATTGAGGTAGCTAGAGGGGGTCAAGGACACCAAGAAGACCTACAGAGTAAACTAACCTGGGCTCACGGGAAGCTCAGAGACTGAACCACCAACCAAAGAGCATGTATGGGCTGGACATAGACCCCCTACACATACTTAGTAGATGTTCAGCTTGGTCATCATGTGGGTCCCCTAACTATGGGAGTAGGGGCTCTCTATGAATCTGTTGCCTGCCTTTCGATCTCTTTCCCCTAGTTGGGCTGCCTTGTCTGCCTTCAGTGCGAGAGGATACATTTAATCCTGCTCTGACTTGATGTGCCAGGGTGGGTTGGTACCCATGGGGATAGCCTCTTCTCTGAAAAGAAGGGGTGGGGAGATGGAGTTGGTATTAGAGTAGGACTGGAAATAGAGTAGGGAGGGGCCTTCGATCAGGCTGTAAAGTGGTTAATGAAAAAATATATCTGTGTCTATGTGTGTGCATGTGTGTGTGTACAACAAATGTGTGTGGATTCCTTCAGAGGCCAAAGGAAAACATTGGAACATTGGATCCTCTAGAGCTGGAGTTACAGGTAGTTGTGAGCTGCCTGATTGAGTTGCAGCCCATGTGTTCACCTCTTCTTATGTCCATTTCTCCAAGGAGCTCTGATTCATTTGAATAGAGAGAAATGTTAAAAAGTAGGCAAGGGCACTTAGGTATGATCATTGTTGCCCCCCAGAGGTACACATGTATATGTATACCACATAAACGTACATGTATACACTATATGTCTGTCTATTGAAAAGAGTTTGCTTGTTGAGGTACACACTTAGAATCCCAGCATTCAGGAAAGTAAGGCAAGAGGATTTTGAGTTCCAGTCCAGCCTAGGCTATTTTGACCCTGTCTCAATAAAACAAAACAAAACAAAAAGTCATGAGTTCATATTAGTACCTCTGATTCCAATTCACCATTACAAGGGTCATTCTAGGGTCTTCACTAAACATATTTATAACTCCATTTTCTGACAGAAACCTGATGTATTTTATTTTTTTGAGACAGGTTTTCTCTGTGTAGCCCTGGTTGTCCTGAAACTCCATCTGTAGACCAAGCTGGCCTGGAACTCACCTGCTTCTGTTTCCTGAGTTCTGGGATTATAGGGATATACCACCACCACGTGGCAGAAATCTGACTATTTTATCTACAAAATAATTTATTCCTTTTAACGATATGTAACCAGTTTCCTGCCAGCCTCCACTTGGGCTTCCTCTGTAGCAAAAGCTCTCTTCAAGGACTGACCCTTTTGCTCCGTGCATTGGTGTCCCTACAGAAGGAAAAAAAAAGGGGTCTTATAAAAAAAAAAAGGAACTCGTTTTACATACGAGTGGCTAATGCATACATCTCCAAGTTCCTCTTAAATTATGTTTGACTGTTTGTAGCTCAATTTTGATTCCTGTTGTTTGTTTCTTTTGAGACAGATTTTTTTTTTCTGGCCATGGAGCTCAAATGCTTGGATTACAGGTTTGTGCCACCAGGCCCAAATGTAGACCTTATCCGATTAATGATGATGATGATAACAAAAGGAGATGGAGTAGAGTTGTTTGTGGCATTAAAAGCAAAGGCTGCACTTCCACAAGGCTTCTCAGCAGGTGGACTGAAGGCTGGAGCCGAATTTTCAGTCTAATGATCCCCTAAAATGATCTATCTCGATGGCTTGAGACTGAATCTTGAACACACTTGGGATAGAAACAGGCGTCAGGACACAGGCTGAACAAAGCTCCACTACAGAAATATAATAATGGTATAAAAGCTGAAGATGAGACTGGAGAGGGAAACAGGCTTTGTGTGTTCTCTTAGGATTTGGCAGTCTAGATTACTATGTAGGTGGAAGATACATGATCAGCTACATGACTGAGAGGTCATGAGGAGAATGCAAAGGTAAAGATCCCAGCAAGCCCCAGCATTTAGGTGTCTGGTTAAAGAAGAGAGAGGGGGCAGGGAGATAGGAGGAAACTCTGCAACCAACTGCTTCGGCAATGCAAGGGAAGGAGTGATTAGCAAAGTCGATTAACATTTGGGCTGGTAATTTCCCATTGTATCTGATAATTTGGAAGCTCCAGAGACATTTCGGCCAGTGTGCTTTTAGTCCCAGTTTAAATAGATGGGCTCATAAAACGGAGACTATTGGTGTGTTTAGTCTGTGTTTAATCTTCTAATCACACAGTCTCCCCTTTCTCCATCTGTGCTTAACTACCATTTATCTCCCCCTTTCTCCTGTATCTCAAGCAGGTAGCCTTGTATCTGAAAAAGAATAGTCACTCAATAAATTGTTCTGGCTAATAATCCCACGCTCTAATCTATAGGGGGTGCTGAGAGAATGTCACTCTCACAGGTGGAGCTAAAGGAAAATCACAGGGGGATGTTAACCTATAGGAGAAGCTGAAACAAAATCTCCTGGAAAGTATTTCCCAGACATTATAAAATTGGGCCGCCTTCCAGACATCTCTGAGAAGAACTTGCAGGAGGGTTCTTTGTCAAGGACTTCCATCTTAGGTAATACTTATTAATATTCCCTTTCTCTCTGTGTATTTTGATACTTATTTTCCATTTATGTAAATGCCATGATGTTTTCTATTAAATGTTAGAAAATAAGATTTCTAAAGACCCGTGTTTTAAAAATAAGTAGCAAAGATAAAATGCTGATCTAAATAAATGTGTTAGGGAAACAATGGTTCTAAGTAAGACTTAGATATGGCCAAATCTTAGGGATAAATATACATAAGGACTTTGATACAGGAACATAGTGGGTCATGTTGGTGTGTGGAAATGAGAAGCTGTTTAATCTGCATGGAACGCTGTTTTCAGGGTATTTCTTTAGGTTCTCCTTTGGGGATTCTTCTACTCCTTCCTTGGTAAAGTATGATAAGAAAGGTCTGGTTGCCTCACCCTCACATTTCACTTCTTAAAAAACCACTTGCTGGCCTTCAAGGACAAGAGGGAATTTACATGAGGCTTAAGGGGATTGGGGTCTACAGGGCCCTTCAGGGCTTTACTTACTTATCTCTCTGATTAAAGGAGAGCTAAGGTCAGAATGGATTCCTCAGAGAAATAAGATTCTGGTCAAGTTCCTGAGACCTGATGCTGTGGGCCCCAAGAATTTTCAGCCTTACTCTTCTGATGACTAGGGTGACTACACTGTAATCTAAGTGGGGTGACTCTTGTCTCCCCTTGGGACTTGTGGAGTTCTGGAAAGAGAGGGGACTGCGCTTGTTGGTGAAGGATCAAGAATTCTGGATTTCTGCCATGTGCTGTGGCTTGTACTTTTAATCCCAGCATTTGGAAAGCAGAAGCAGGGGGTTTTATTCTTTTTGTGCTCATTCCTAGAGAATGAATGACTAGAAGGGGTGGTCATTGAGAGTTCAAGAACACTCTGTGTTAGCCAGGTGTGGTGGCACACACCTTTAGCATGCTGGAGGCAGAAGTAAGTGGGCCTTTGTGAGGCTCAGGCCTGCCCGGTCTACATATTGAGTTCCACAACAACCAGGGCTACACAGTGAAACCCTTGTCTCAAAACAAAAGTACATTCCATGTTGAGCAAGGTGATTGATTATGGATTTATTTCCCACATCTATATAATATTCTCTTTTGTGAGCTTCTACAGCTTTAATTAGTTCTCAATTAATAGTCATTTGGATTCTTTAATCCTGTTTACAGTTACTTATTTCTTATTTGCTCATGTGCATGGTAGAAAATGCCACAGTATGTCTGTAGGGGTCAGAGGACAACCTGAAGGAGTCAGCTCTCTCCTTTACAGCACGTGGTCTTGTGTGTGTGTGGGTGGGGGGGGGTGGAGATTGTACTCACGTTATCAGACTTGGAGGAAATTCCTTACCCACTGAGCCATCTCCCTTGCCACCATTAAATGTTTTAATTTTTAAAATAATGCATTAGTGTACATAAATAAAGGACCTTGTATCTTTATCTTTGTTTTTTTCTGTATTTCTGTAAGAAGCATTTGGAGAAGGCATGGATTCTGATTCTTTCTCTTGCCTTATCCCGCCAAGTAGCTGAGATTACAGTTATATACTAACATATCTAGGAGAGATTTGTAGGAGTGCTAAATTGCTAGGTCAAATGGCATTTTCACTCATTTTTTTTTCTTTTGGAAAGGTAACACAAGTTCAGTGTGTATTTTAAAATTCCTATGCTTCACTGCACAAAACTTTTGTAAAAACCAGTGAATTTCCAGCATAGAAGGGGTGGCTCAGGAGTCCCACTCCTAGCCAAGCCACTATTGACAACTGATGGCTTCTGGGAAAGGCAGACACAGTTTTGTTTTAAGGGTGTGGCCCCTAATAGGTCAACTGCCCTTCAATGGACAGCCCACACTCAGATATATGGGCAGCAGAAATTGGACCTTAGGTAGGTTACAAAAAAGAAAACAAAGAGGGCACAAAGTTGGATGTGGGTAGTATGGAAAAGTAGATTTGAGAGGAGTTTAAGGAGCTGAGTGAAGGTGAATATGATCAAAGAACATTGCTTACATACATGAAATTATCAAATAATTAATAAAATATATTATATTACAATTTTTAAAATTAAAATCAAACTGTGCAAAGACTATATAAAGAAAAGAGTATATCTTTCCTCAGATGCTAACAGCTTCTGGCAGATTCTCCCAGGAATAGTCTGTGAATTGCATATGTATTTACATATTTTTATAGGCACTACTTAAGCCATGCCTCTAACCTACAAAGATTAAACCAGTTTATGAGTTCCTAATTTCCCCTAGAAATTGTTCAAGGGTTCTAGAAAGATCTGAATAGAAACATTCATTCATTGGAAATATATTCAGATGCTTCAAAATTCTACAAAAATTACTTGCCACTTCCCCCATCTGCCCCCATCTGCTCCTTTTCCCCCTAGAGGCAACTGCTTTCCATTTCTTGTGCGTACCTACAGAGAAAGTTTGTGTGTACAAAAAAATTAATCATATATTCTTTATCTCCCCCACCCAAATTTTGTACAATAAGTAGCATATTTATTTGGGCATAGAGGGGGCATTGTTTTTGATAAAGAATCTCACTTGGTAGCCCCATATGGCCTCCACTGCAGCTCAGGCCGGCCTCTAAAATATCTTGTCTCCCATCCAAGTACTAACCCTGCTCAACCTGTTTACCTTCCCAGATCAGAAGAGATTAGTGCATTCAGGATGGTATGGCTGATAGCTTTTCACAGTTGATCACTTCTGGCAGGGTGGGGGTGGGGAGGAACTAAGTTCTCTTTAAGGGGCTGGCTACTGGAAGTTTGACCATGCTCCAGTGAGTGTACAGGGGACATAAATTGGACTTGGTATTTTTTTTCTTCTTTTTTAGTGGGAGGGAGGTCATGGTGTGGGGCTGCTGGCCTGAGAGGATTGGGAAGAGAGTATGATTGGGGTGCATTATTTGAAATTCCCAAATAAGCAATAAAAATATGTTGGGGGAAAGAAAGAAGTAAAAAATCTCTCAAGTGGTCATAGTGGGAGAATAGATTTTAAAAAATGATACACAATAAAATATTATTCATTAAAAAATTCCCAAGGCTGGAGAAATGGTTCAGTGCTCCTGCAGAGAATGTGGGTTCAATTCCCAGCACCCACATGGCAGCTCACAAGTGTCTATAACTCCAGTTCCAGGGGACCCTTGGCACCAGGCATGAATGTAGTGCACATATGTGTGCATGTAGGCAAAATACTCATACACATAAAATAACACAAATAAACATGGGCTGGAGAGATGGCTCAGCAGTTAAAAATACTGTCTGCTCTTCTAGAGGTCCTGAGTCCTCTTCTGGCAAGTAGGTGTATATGCAGAAAGAGCACACTTATATTAAAAATGCAATAATATTTTCTAGAGAATGTCTCTGTCTCAGCTTCCCAAACATAGATTACAAGTCATGAACACCTTGTATGAGCTATTATAATATAGCCTACATTACCCCCTCCCCCCTCAAAAATGTGAGAGACTTTAACAATTATTTCTTTTCCTGTTTACTTTTTGTGTAAGGGGGATGGTTCTTTTGTTCAGGGCCCGGCACAAGTGATCTTATCAGTTAAGTCAGTTGGAGAACTGCTGGTCTGTCCTGGCTTCAGCTGGTATTATCAGGCTCTACCTCCACTCTCTGTTAGCCTTCAGCCCTCTAGTCAAAACTATTTATTGTGATGCCATGAGGCAATCCAAGAGCTCCTGGCTTCCTGGCTTTCCCTTTTGTGACACTTACCATACTTGCTCTTTTCTTTTCTTTGTGTGTGTGTGTGTGTGTGTGTGTGTATGTTTTAGATTGGAATCTTATGTAGCCCAAATTGTTGTCAAACTATGTAGTCGAGGCTGGCCTTTAATTGATCTATTTACTTCTACTTCCC
The DNA here is from genome assembly GCA_028658305.1 of Pachyuromys duprasi. Taxonomy (NCBI): domain Eukaryota; kingdom Metazoa; phylum Chordata; class Mammalia; order Rodentia; family Muridae; genus Pachyuromys; species Pachyuromys duprasi. The sequence continues at coordinate 38,989,503 of CM053742.1, forward strand.
ATGAGCTGGGATTACATTACAGGTTTGTGGTACCATGCCTGGCTCCTCCAATCCATATTTGTTTTTCTTTATTTGTTTTGAAGATACAGTTTTCCATTGTATCCCAGACTTGTGCTCAACTCGAAATGAAAAGAAAAGGAAAGAAAAGAAAGACAGACAGACAGAAAGAGAAAGAAAGAAAAATCAGGTAAAGGCAGGTGGAGTTCAAGGCCAGCCTGGTCTATGCAGCAAGTCCAGGACAGCCAAGGCTACACAGAGAAACCCTGTCTCAAAAACCCAAAACAACAACAGATTTTTACTGTGTAGCACTAGGTGGTTTAGACCTCACTATATAGACCATGCTAGCTTCGAACCTGTCTTGTTGTGATCCTTCTGCTTCAACCTCCCAAGTACCTGGCATTAGAGGTATAATTTTTTTGTTTATTTGCTTGTCTTTCTTTTTCTTTGTTGCTGTTTTGAGGCCTCCAACTCCATATAGCCAGGGATAGACCTGGAACTCCTTACTTGGAATGGTATTGTTTGTTTCATGGCTGTAAGGATAGTGACTAAGACTATCTTGTTCAGGCTGGCACCCCTTCCTCTATGCATAATGTTAATACTCAAGTAGCATTTGTTGAATGAATAAATGATGGAACTACTTGATCCTCATACTCACCAATACAGTTTAACACCTACTAGTTGGAAAAAAAAAAAGAATGAGCAACATGGAGACAAAGGGTAGAATCTAAATATTTTTGCTAACTCTCTCTTCACTTTCAGTTCTTGCTCACTTTCCATGTCAGTATCTCCTTTCTATGTTTTCCTCCAAATTTATGCTTCCATTTATTAAATAAAGCCTTCAACATTGCCTATGTGCATAAAATATGTGCCTTCATCAAAAGTAAGAAAAGTTGCAATTTCCCAAGAGAAATCACACACTAGCATATAAAGTACCTTGAAACATCCTGTTTCCTTATCTTTCTGTAATGATGTCCTCACAGAGGAAAACTAGAACACTGAGAAATAACCAATACTAAAATCATTCCAACATATGTGTCATTTTATGCTACAACTGTTTCCTACCATCTCATTGCTAACATACAGTCTCTTAACTTTTGCTAATTACTTGCAACTCTAACCACTATAACTTAATTTTTTTTTAAGAAAATGTATTCTGGGCACCAGAAATAAATACATCAATAAATGATTGAAATGAAACACATTGCCGAATTGGGCAAGTGCATATTATGAAGGCCTGTTGATGAACTATATTAATGAGCCCTTAAGCTACCCATCACCCTTGTTGTTTTTTTCCATTTCCTTTTATCCTTCTCCCTCTTTTCTTTTTATTTTATTTTAAAAATTTTTTTTATTTATTTGTTACAATGTATTTACTTTGTACCCCAGCTATAGTCCCGTCCCTTGTCCCCTCCCAATCCTACCCTCCTTCTTTCTTTTCCTCCCATAACCTTCCCCAAGTCCACTGATAGGGGAGGTCCTCCTTCCCTTCCATCTGACTCTAGGCTATCAGGTCTCATCAGGACTGGCTGCATTGTCTTCCTCTGTGGACTGGTACAGCTGTGCATGCACCCCCCCCCCCGGGGGGAGGTGATCAAAGAGCCAGCCAGCCCTGAGTTCATGTCAGAGACAGTCTCTGCTCCCCTTACTTGGTAACTCACTTGGAGACTGAGCAATGCTGAAGGCTTTATTTAATAAATGGAAACATACATTTGGAGGAAAACATAGAAAGGATATACTGACATGGAAAGTGAGCAAGAACTGAAAGTGAGGAGAGAGCTAGCGAAATATATATATTTAGATTCTACCCTTTGTCTCCCTGTTGCTCATTCTTTTTTTAAAATAAATTTTTTGAGGCAGGATATCACTGTGTCACCCTGTCTGGCCTGGAACTCACTATGCAGTTCAGGCTGGCCTCACACTCACAGATAACTGCCTGCCTGTGTCACTTGAGTGCTAGAATAAAAGGAACAGACTACCATGCTCACCCTTTATTTATTTATTTTTACTTGGTTTGTTGTTTTGAGATAAGGACATTTTATACAGCCTAGGATAGCTTTGTACTCACATTCCAACTCTATCTACTTCCTGACTGCTGGAATTATAGGTGTACACAACCATACCCAGGCACCCTTGTTTTCTTATTTTTGTTTCTAACTGCTAGAAATCTGTGATGCATTTTTATACTTTGTGTTTTCAATGTGTAGAATGAGGGCTTCTTTAAATGGTGATTTTTTTCCCCTGAGCATTTGAATGAGTCACTTGACTTTACAAGCCTGGAAAAACAGGCTTTCCCTAAAATAGTCATTGTGAAAGGAGCCTCTATCTGACAGATCCCATTGTTACCTAGACAGGAATTAAAAACTGACCGAGTAAACATTACTTTGTTATTTTGTCCAGTTGAAAGGCATTATAGAAAAATCACATGCCTGGAGCAGCTTGATTTCTCTACAGATCTGTTTTCTTTCTATTCTTATATGTGATTTAGAGTTTTGATAAACTACATAATGCTGATTAGCAATTTATTGCAGCAAGACATTGTGTGTGTGTGCGCACATGTGTACACACACACACACGATATTTAAACTCTTTGATGGATACGAGTTTAAGTTAGGGTAAGTACAGATCTGAGTTTACATTTTTGGCAGTAATCTTTCCATAAGGTAGTGAGAAAGTACTGTATACCACTTAGAGAATACGTGAGAAGTAAAGGGCGAAAATTGTCTAAAGTGAGAATAAAAGTGGCTGTAATTGCACCAGGTGGAAACAGCTGTGCCTGTGGGGTTTTCTACAAAATCAAGCATGTTTTCTATATGCTGCATTAATTTGTTGTATGACAGAACTTAAACATCGAACATATTTTTGAAAGGAACTCATTGCCATCCAGGATATTGAAGTTTTGTGGAGAAGCACCCTACTGTGAGCTGAAGGGGCTGAGTGAGGATCCAGAGTATATGGTCCAGTCCTAGACCTGTTTCAATTACCTGCAGATGTCAGTGTGGGTCTGAGTGTGATTGGACAGGGTGTTCCAGGATGTGGCCAGACACTTGAAGTCCAGTTTTGAACCAGTTGCTTATTCAATAAACACCAGTTTCTTGTGGATAAGAAATATGAGCTGCAAGGGCCTTTAAGTGCTTGAAATCAATCAAACCTCCCCTTCTGTCTCAATATTTAAACAGGAATGGAAACTCTAGTTACAGAATTTGCAGATTATGTCCTGTTGTTCCACCCCTGATGGTTTACTTTCTTTGATTAGTTGGTTGGAGTGCTAGACAAGCAAAGTTAATGTCTTTGGGTTCATTAAACTTGACTCCAAACCAGATGGCCAGCCCGAGGTTGCATTACGGGCTGGGTTGTTTTACTTTCTGCTGTTAAAACATGTTTAAGCGCAACGCCGAAAATTCAAATCCCTGCTGTGAAATAAAATCAGTGTTGCCAGCACTTAGGGCTCATCTTTTTGTTGTGCAGGGTTCTCCCTTTTATCCATCTTTGAGACTTGTATGTCCAGAGCATTTATTCAGCTAGGAAACTGTCAGATAGACTTGCAGTAGCTCATTGCGTCAAAAAACAAAAACAAAAAACCAAACCGATTAATTCCCAGGCCATGACACAAATCTGCTTCATAAGTGCACAAGTTTCCTCTGAAATGTAAATATATATATTTGTGTGTGCATATATATGGATATATATATATATATATATATATATATGTGTGTGTGTGTGTGTGTACATAAGTTGTTGGTAGCTTATGTTTACTTAGCAACAGAATCTTTTTGGCAGAAGTTTGAGTCTTAAATCAACTTTATATTTAGAAGTTTAGTTTTTAAGGTATTAACTAGCTTGAAATGGCCAGAAAACATCAGATATTGTTCTATACTACAGTATAGTATTGTACTACAGTGATAAAAGGGACAAGAGAAACAAGTGACATGTCTAGTGATAATACCTGCCATTGTTAATAACCTCGATTAAATAGTTGATATGTAATCTCTGAAGTCTATGTCCTCTTTTGGGAATAGATTTAAAGAACATGAGTTCTGTATTGCATTTGAGTAGCTGTTTTTCTTTTTGTTGTTGTTGTTGTTTCAACATATGACCTTTTAATATTTTCATTTAATTTGAGCCTCACTTAGTGTGTACAAGAGTTCATTCTAAAGTGTAGCTTTGGGAATCATTATGGCTTCATATATGTTTTGTCTGATTTATTTTTTCATCAGGAAAATGCCTTAAATATAAATTCCTCTTTTAATAAAGCAATTTGTAAAGAAAGTGCAGGTCCTTTTAATTCTATTAGATACATGCAGTGTTTTTCTTTATATACAATAAAGTCTCAGCAGGTTTTCCATGTTTGTTAGCAGTAAGAATAGATTCAGTGGAACACACCTAGAATCCTAGCACTTGAGAGACAGAAGCAAGCAGACTGTGATGAACTCACAGTGCTATCCTAGATGATAAGTAAGTTCAATGCCATCTTGGACTACAAAGTGAGACTCCTCATCTTAAGAACAACAACAGCAGCAACAAAACCAGTAACAGTTGATAGCATGTCTTTTGTTAATTGTTAAATAAGAAGTAATGTCCACCTTAAAAATTATAAATAAAATACAAGTCTTGAAAACAAACAAACAATAAACCAGAACAAAGGAAACAAAATAAAAATAACAACAAAATAAAACAAACAAGCAAACAAAAAAACATAAGCCCAACAGGGTAGTATACAACTTTAATCCCAACACCCAGGTCAGGGAGCTCACAACTAACTTCCTATAACTTCAGTTCCAAAGGATCTGATGCCCTCTTTTGGACTGTATGGGCACTACACTCATGTACACATTGCACACAGAGACACACATAAAAATTACAAATAAAATAAAATCTTTAAACAGAGAAAGGGACTGGAGAGATGGTTCAGTGACTAAGAACACTGGCTGCTCTTTCAGAGGCTCCAGATTCTATTCCCAGCGCTAACACAGTAGCTCACAACCATATACAACATCAGTTCCAGGGATCCAATGCCTACTTTTGGCCTCAGCAGGCACTGTGGTATGCAGACATAAATGCAGACAAAACATCCATACACAAAATAAAAAGAAATAAATATTTATTATCCTTATGTTTTAAATTTATTTCTCCCTTCCCTTTTCTCCTCCAAACCCTCCTGTATACCCCTCCTTGCTCCCTTTCAAATTCCTGGCCTGTTTTTCATTAGTTGTTGTTATATGCATGTATGTATATGTATAAATATACACATAGTTAAATATATAAATGCAATGTTCTCAGCCTGTATTTTTAGGATTTGTTTATTTAATGTGTTGACTGTCGCCTCACCTCTACCCCCTCTGCCACACCACAAGTTTGTCTATGTACCACATGCATGCAGTGCCAAATGAGGCCAGAGGAGGGCATTAGATCCCCAGAACTAGAATTATAGTTCCAGATGAGATCCAGATGTATGCTACCTAAAAGTTTCTAGAATTGAGCCTGGATCCTCTGGAAGAGCAGCACTGACCAGAGACTACACTGGCTAGTCTCTTCTCTTCCTCTCTTTACTCTGGCCTTTCTTTTTCCCCTCCATCCCATTCTTCCTTTGTGAGACATTGTCTATCGACACACCACAGGCTGGCCACTGCTTCCTGAGTGCTAGGATTGATCACAACTCTGTGCCACTACCTGACACTGTACTACATAATATATACTGTTTCTTCCTGTGCTTAGGAGTCTATAATTTTATGGTAGGCAATGTGAAAGTGATTCAAAAGGAGTGAAGTGGCATCAAAAGAAACATTCATGTCATTATTGTTATTATAAATGCCACTGGTAGGTTTCCAGAACCAAATGTTCTGCTTACATCTGCTTATGGGCCCACCCATAGCAAATTTCCTGACTTTCAGGCCAGGAAAAATTTTCTTTTGACCCCATAATGTCTCTTGTAAAAATTAATATGCTCAATGACCAGCAAAGACTTTCTTAAGGAGGGCCATACTGTTTTCTCACTCCCACAGACATTTATTTTCCCTTCTTTAGCAGAGTGCAAACTTCACTACAGGCCACACACACACACACACACAAAAATAATGTCTTCTTTTAAACTCATTAAGCTCAGTGACCTGGCACCTCGAAATATAGCAGGATGTTTCCCAGGGAGGTCTGATCAACATTCTCCCCACCCCTGTACATGTTTATCTTCCCTGCCCAGCAAAAAGCAATATGTCATATAAACCACCAGGTCCACACTATTTTGGCCTCTTGTATAGCTCAACTTTAGCCACAGCAAGCCAATAACTGAATTTGTGGATATAGAGTAGCTATAGATTAATAAGAGATTTCATTTAGCTCTAGATGGCAAGTGGTGTTCCACCCCAACTCTCCCAGACTATGTCATTGTCCTGAGTGAAAAGGCCTAAGGGCAGTGGTTACAAATAAGCTTAAACTGTTTTACGTCATGAAGGTAAAGTCGTCTCCTTCTGTGCTATAGTCTATTTGTACCATTCCTTTTTTGTTTTTGAAATAAATGGAATAATTTAAAATAGTATGCAGACTGAACGTTGCAGACACAGACACCTAAATCTACTTGTAAATTTTGTATCATTCCTTTTGACTTAGCATACACAGCCTTGGGTTGTTCAACGTTATTTCAGAGTATATCGTAGTATCCCTTTACTCCAGCCCTGTAGCTCCTTCAACACTGAGCAAAATGTTCTGGACACAGTATTTCACATGATTTGAAAAACAAACTCTAAGTCATGTTGAAGATAACATTTTTGAAGTCTTTGCAGTCCAAAAGCAATTGTACTGATACTTATCCAAGAACCCTGGAAGTTTCTTTGCTTCTATTCCTTTGCCTCAAGTAATGTAGATTGGTGTAGCAGGCCACCATGTTCCCCTAACTTGCATGTATGGTTACCTCTGGCAGTGCTGATGCTGGGGGCCCATGAGTGGAGTTTGGGCATTGGTCAGCATTGCCAATGACTGTGATAAATTATCTGTAATATATGGTAAATGATATGGTCAGTGGAACCAAACTAGCCATTTGGGGAGTGAATTATTGGCATTCTGGACAGAAAAGGTATTGGGTCAAATCCAAAAACAGCATTGAATTCTTCCATTGTAAGCAGCAAGAAAAATGAGAGCCAAAGTGACCACAATCCTATCTAACTTCTATATCTCCATTTACCAAAATGTTTTTAAAGTTGTTGATGTGGATGCCAGAAAGGCAGTGAAAATGAACCTAAAGCAGAAAGATGTAAAGTGTGCCTTCCTGTCTTTTGGGATGATTAGGCAGTTAGCCAGACAGGCCAGGGGAGAAACAGTAAGTCAACCTGCCCAGAAGGACAAAGCACAGGTCAGACAAGAAACTTAAACTATACTGCAAGAGCTGTGGGAATTTTGAAAATTAAAAACAGGTCAAGGAAAAAGTGGATGGTTAGAATTATACCCTAAGGCCCACAGGCTTTTCCATGGTCCCATATCCTCTAGAGCTGTGGGTCACACGGAGGTCTGCAGCCTTGCCTGTGACTGACTTTTGCAGCTTTGCCTGTGGCTACACACATTATCCTCAGCCTTGTCTTGGAGGAATCTTTCTTTGTCAAGACTGATTCATTTTCAACTTAACATAAAGAACAGAGGAATGGAAAAGGGAGCAGATTGAAGTCCCCAGCCCCACCCTACCTCCCTCTGAAATTATTGCTGGTGATTTTTAGTTCAGAGCCTTCAAACAAAGGGAGTGTGGGTTAGTTTCCTTTTGGGAAAGGAAGGAACCCAGCTCCCTACAGCTTCAGTTGTGCTTGCTACCTAGGCAATTATCAGGGTCCTGACATAGCTGGAAAGGGCTGGTTTCCTATTTGTGTATAGAATCATAAAGGGGGCACAGCATTCAAACAAAAGGCCAAGGAAGCCTCTTCCAAAGATTCTATCAGCTGAAGTTATGGACCTAGCAGTCTGGCCAGAAGGGAAAGCCCACTTTAGAAAAGGAGCCTGTTTCTCCAGGCAGTGACATTCCTGATATTCCAGATATCACTGTAGTTTCAAAGAGGTCACTGGGGTAGACCTTAGCTTCAGCTGGCTCTCAGGGAGAGGACAATTGTTTGCTTGGAGCAGGGCTATTTTTCATTTTCTCTAGCATTAAGGAGCTCGGCTACACTATACTTAAGATGGTCCAAGGGCTCCTGCATGGACACGAGGTGGTACAGATAAACTTATCCAGACACACACACATTCATGCACACACATACACATTCATATAAAAGTAATAAATAAATAAAATTCTCTTCTTCTGCCATGTGGGTTCCATGTACCAAATTCAACTTATTAGGCTTGGCTGCAGTTACCTTTATGTGATGAGCAATCTTGCCAGCCCCGTGTCTTCCTTTTACATGTAAATTTTAAAAATTACATGTGTTTATTTCTGTGTGTGTGTGGGGGGGTGTTGCTCAGGTGTGCACATTTGTTTTCTTCTATCTGTACACACATCTCCTCCTATTATGTGTTTCCTGAGAACTGAACTCAGATCATCAGGCTTGACGGCACGTGCCTTTGCCCACTGACCCATCTTACCAGCCTGTGTCTTTCTTTTCTTATCAAATGTTTTTCATTGTTTTAGGTTGGTCTCTGCACTCCACGCAGGTATTAACTGTGTAGTTTGCTTCCAACACTTTCTGCACAACACCACACAGAATATTTGAGCACATAGAATACATTCAGTGAATGTTGATAGAATTGAATTATGAACTATTGTCTCATGTTCCAGCTTTCCTCAAGGTCTTTCAGTTAGAACATTTGGCTGGAATCCACACAAACAAAACTGAATTAGGGGAAAATATGCAATACATGTTGGAGTCAAGGTTTCAGGCTGAACATTTCACATTACCTAATTCTGACTTCTTGTCAAGTTGGTTACTTATTATCTGTTCTCACAAGCATTGCCTTTTTTTTTTTTTTACTCTGAACTCTTATTCCACCCTTTTTTCTCTCTCTAATCCTCCAGTGCAGCTTTTTTGCTGTGCTGAAGAAATCACCATTTTGGCCATCCAAGAGTAACTTAATTTGGAACATGTGGCATTTCACTTCTGTCTTCACTTGCCTTCATTTTTTTTCTTGTGTCTTTTAAAAAAAAATATTAACAGCTGCATGGAGATGACAACAGCAATAGGAGACCCAGCCCTTGCTGTCTTTTGTTGCTTGTACTCAAAGAGGGGAAAGACAGGACACTTGTCCAGAACAAAACACACACATCTGGGGAGTCCTGTGTAGAAGGAGATTGGAGGAGTCATCCATTTGAACCTAATTTAGCTTCTTAAGGAAGGCAGCACCCAAGTTATTGCCGAAAGTTGTCTTCCACTGTTTTTTTTTCATAGTTTTTCAACGTTATTTTAATTTTATTTCATGTTATTTACTTATTTGGCTTTCTAAGGCAAGGTTTCACTCTGTAGTCTGGGTTGGCCTCAAACTGGCAGCAATACTCCTGCCTCGACCTCCAGAGTGTTGGGATTACAGACATATATCACCACACTTGGCCTAATCTGACTTTGGGCTTTTAAAGCCCTCTCAGAGTTGAAAAATAAAGCCCAGACTGTATTCTTTCATTTTTCTTCAATGTCCCAGTCAGTGCGATCACATTCTTGTGCTCTCAGTGCTAGGGCAGGACCAGCGAGAGAGGGCCAACCCTCTCATGGAGACAAGAGTAGGTCTATATGCCCATCTTCAGCGATGAGAATCTCTTGAACTTCCAGATTCGATCATTGTACTCAGGCAGAAATGGCCCCCTTTAAAAAGACATGCTTGAGAGCTGTCTGAGCGAGGGTGGGAAATCGCCCTTCCTCAAAACCCCTTCTCTAAGCTTCCACCCTGGGCCTCTCTGCACCTGTGACTATTTGAAATCTGCACCCTGCCAGCTTTGTTCCTCAGTAATCCCTGCTGAGGGAATTTGGGCCTGCTCTGCACAGCCACTTCCATCTGCCCTTGGCTTTCACCTTGAGTCCACAGTTCTGGCAAGTGCTAACTTCTTCAAAGCCAGTGAGAGGAGAGAATCATTTGCCTGGGCTTGGAGGGAGTGGAAAATGGAAAATGTGCTCAGTTTGGAGGCATTTACTACCTTTAGAAAAATAGGAACCCTCCACTGGTTTATTGTTTGTAGGCTGCCAAACATGTTCTCTCCACTCCCCCCAACCAAGACAAGGAAATTGTCTTTGAATCTCATTCCTAACAATACACAAATTATATGGAAGGCTTCTTGCTCGAACACACTGCCGAATTGTCAGAGAAGTTGAAGTTAGGTAGGGTTTGGGAAAAATTGTTTATCACAATGGGGTCACAACTGATCTTCTTTGAGCAAAAGTAAAGTGCTGGTCACTCTGACAGTCCTCTGTAATTGAATATGTTTACTAACGACCCCAAATGGTCAGACACTTGTCTCTTCACTGTTCTGTTACCTGCTTCATCATAGAGAAAAATCCATATAAATTGGGTGTTTGCACATTGCCTCTGACATTTTGTTTCATTGTGTTAAAGTGGGGGCAAAGACTGTTAGAGGTAAACTTTTTTGTGGAAGAGCTGGCTTTAGATGGAACAGAGGCCCTCAAACATGCTAATCAAACACTCTACTGCTAAGCTATGTTCCTAGTTCAAGCTGTGTTTTGTGTGGGAGGGGGCGGTGGTTATGTGTGTGGTGTGTGTCTTGTGTCTGCAGTCTGTGGTGTGGTGTGGGTGGGTGTGTATGTTTGCTCTATTTTTTTATTTGATGGAGTTGCTGAGACTGAGGCAACAGCTCAGTTGGTAGACCTTTTGCCTAGCATGCACAAAGCTGGGTTCAATTATCAGCACCACATAAACTGAACATGATGGCACATACCTATATATCTTGACAAACTGGAGGTAGAAGTAGGAGGATCAAAAATCTAAGACTAGACTTGGCTACATACTGAGTTCAAGACCTCCACCCCTGTTCTGGCTACTCGAAATTCTGTCTTTAAAAAAGGGGGGCCGGGGAGAGGCCTCCTATTGTATAGCAAGGCTCATCACAAACAACAGAACCATATACAATTCAAAGGGGGGGGGGACCTCATAAAGCCAGTCTCTGTTTATTCCAAGTGGTATGTACTTGGAAAACAGATTACAGAATCAAGGGCTTTTAAAACAGATTTTCACCGAAGTATAGTAAACGTGGAGAAAAGAACACGAATCGTCAGTGGACAACTTGAACTTTTCTTTGCTTTAGATGAGGTGTCCTTATGCTGTGAAGACTTGCTTCCGCCCCGTGGCTTGAGGTGTCCTCTTGCCCATGCCTGCAGACTACTGTGCCTTACTCTCTAGCTTGTCTTTAAATATGATATTCATCTTTGGAAGAAATGTTTGTAAATGTAAAGATCATTTTGGTGTATTCCTTTTAAAATTTATGTATCAAACAATGGGTTTTATTTTGGCATTTACCATGAATATAATTATGGCAACTTGCTTTTATTCATGCCTCTCCTACTGACACCCTCCCTCATTAATGCTCCTCTGCTTTCACATCAAGTAAAGTCTAGATTCTGCCTGTGAGGAAAAACAAAACAAAACATGATATGGTGTCTTTCTCCCATCATTTTCTCTCCCTGCGATTTCTTCCTTCTCCTCTAGTAGTTTCCACTCTACCTTCATGTCATATTTATATTTAAATCTAGATTATACATATTAGAGAAAACATGCAACATTTATCTCTTTTAGTCTGGCCTACTTTGCTTAACATGATTTTGCCTAACATGCTGAATTTTAAAAATAAATGTACTCATATAACCAGAACAAGACAGAGGATTAACTTTGCTGTGGCTTCCACAAAAAATGATTATCATTTAGTGGTGTGAAACAACTTAAGCTGAGTGTGTGGTACATACCAGTAACCCCAGAACTTGAGCGGCAAAGGCAGGTAGATCAGAGGAGTTCAAGGCCTGCTGATCTACCTAAAGAATTTAAGTCTAGTCCAAACAATATGTGACCCCTTTAAAAAAAAGAAGAAAGGGTGGGTAGATGAGTCAGTGGGAAACATGCTTGCCTCATAAGCCTGAGGAGTTCCAGCCTTGGAATACACAGTACAAAGGAAGATCTGACTCTTGAAAGTTGTTCTCTGACCTCCATATGCATGTGGTTACTCTCTCTCTCTCTCTCTCTCTCTCTCTCTCTCTCTCTCTCTCTGAAAAGAAGGAAAGAAAGAAAATGTATTTATTTCATCACAGTTCTAGAGGCCAGATGTCTGAAATCAACTTTCCAGGACTTTAGGGAAAAATCCTTCTGCATCTTTCATGGTTCTCAGTATGCCTTGGCTTGTGGCTGCATCATTCTAAAATACTATCTGCCTCTGTCTTTGCCTTCTGTTGTGCCTTCCCTTCTGTCTCCCATAAGGATATTGAATGGTTGAGCCAAGGCCCTACTCAGATGATCTGGGATGATCTCATTCTGAGATCCATAACTTAGTTACATCTGCAAGACTCTTTTCTTAGGTGGAATGGAGCATGCCTTTAATTGTGCACTCAGGAGGCGGAGGCAAGTGGATCTCTGTGAGCTCAAGAGCCAGCGTGGTCTACAGAGAGTTAAAGACCAGCAGGGGGAAATCTGTCTTTAAAAATATCCTTTATCAAACAAGGTCAACTTCACATCTGTGATATGAACATGATCTTTCTCAGAGACACCAATCAATCTACTACACCCCTCATCTGTCCTTATAGCCATTCCCTTTCCAAATATCACCATTGGCCTGGCCCCTAACAGTTTGGGTGTTTTTCTAAATTTGAATTTTGTACAAATGGAATCATGGATATAGATGGAATATGCCCCTTTTTGGATTTTTTCTCAACATCATGCTTGAAACTTATTCTATGAAATTATTTGTAGTTATGGACCATTCTTGTTGTTGTTGTATAGTATTCTACTGGATGTCTTGTGTTTTGCTTTATCACTACTGCCTTTTCTTTTCCTGATACAACTTCTGGGTTACTTTCAGTCTTGGCTCGTATGACTAATGCTCTTAGGAACGTTTCATTTTTTTGTTTCCTGGAAACCGAGGCATGCCTTTTCATTGGGTATACCTAGGGCTGAAATTTATGGGTCCTAAGCTGTATATATTCAGCTTAGATAGATAGTGTTGAAGAATAACAGATTATCTTTCTGGCTCATGTATTCTGTCAACATGCTAGGTCACACTCATGCTGCATTGTCTTTATTATATCATGAGACCAAAAGAGAGCTCAGTGACATGGTGGGAGGGTAAGGCAAGAAGCACAGTGTGTGAGCAAGTGTGCAAGGCAAGCGTAACCACTTCTTTCTTAATGTTAGTCCTCTTGTTTGCTGGAGGAGTCAGCTGGCTCAGGATTATGTATCTCACCCTCACTTGTGTGAGTAAAGGAGTTTTAAGCATGAAGCATTTACTTATTTGTTTATTAATTTATGTGGTTTTGGGAATGGTACGCAGGCCCTCACACACAGTAGACAAGCACTCTGCCTCCAGCCTCTGAAAGCTTTCATTTAAAGAAATGTCTGTTTAAAAAAAAAGATTCCTATCTTCTTTTGAATCCTAAACTAAAAAGAGCAAAAAGCAGCTCAAAGCTGGAAAACAACAACAAAATAATTTAATAAAATAGCTTTCCCACACCCTACGGTACTACTTCTTTTTTTTTCTTATTTACAACTACTTTATTTACATAATATTTGAATAATGTACTTTTAAAATTTTTATTTAAAATTTTTATTAATTACAGTTTATTTACTTTGTGTCCCCCCTGTAGCTCCCTCCCTCCTCCCCTCCTAATCTCACCCTCCCTCCCCTTTCTCTACCCATGCCCCTCCCTCAGTCCACTGATAGGGGAGGTCTTCCTCTCCTTCCTTTTGATCCTAGTCTATCAGGTCTCATCAGGAGTGGCTGTATTGTCTTCCTCTGTGTCCTGGTAAGGCTGCTCCCCCTCAGAGGGAGGTGATCAAAAAGCGGGCCAATTGGTTCATGTCAGAGGCAGTCCCTGTCCCCATTACTATGGAACCCACTTGGGCACTAGCTTTGGTGTAACAAAGTCATTGCTTCACAGACTTTTTCAGTAGAAACTTTAGTTTCCACAGGAAGGAATTTAAAAACTGAACATTTTGTGTCACTTTTCCCATGAATCTTTTTTTAAAGTTTGTCTTTAATAGTACAATATAAAACATGTCTTCTTGATGCAGTTAACTTACTTTAGGATAACAAGGCAATACATCCATAATGATAATTTTATGTGGTTAAAATGTGAATTCTTTATATAGATTATTAGGCTTCCTCAAATCCAACCATATTTTCTAAATCATTATTTCTTTTAAATCTCCATTTAAAATTTCTTTTAAATTATTTTAAATTTCTTTTAAATTATTCCATTCTGTCGGATACCATCTGTCTTGCTGAAGGACACTTGTATCTAAATAAATCAACAGGTTTTGTGTCATTGTCTAAATATGAGGGAGAAACCGCCCTAAACTCTACTCTGGTACTTGGGTAAAAAATGAATTCTAAATCCCACATTGGGAATGCCTCTCTCAAGCTCCCTTGGAACTCACTTTCATAACTTGTGGAGCCTCAAACAAAGCCAAATGGATTTTGGAAAGATCAGTAGGAACAGGATTGGGGTGGAACTTTCCCAGAGATTGAGCTGTCTGGTCACTGCACAATTTGTTCTTCCCAGAATGAGTGGAGAAGGGAGAAGATGCATTTCTTCTCTGTTGGTACCTGGGCCCAGTGGGGCTGGAAACCTAAGATTTTTCTCAGTTGACCCTGGGGGGAGCCATTTCATCCTGGGAAAGAGCTTGTGAGAACCCTGTGAAGAGCCCACTTCTCTCAGGCACCTTGGAGGTGGAGGAGAACATCTGTGGGAAGGAAATCATGAAGAATTGCATGCCTTGTGTGTTGTTTCCGAGAGGACTGCTGAAGTGTTTCACATGGTCCAGTTCTGTGCACTGGAGAAGAGCTTCTCCCTGAAATAAGTTTGAGGATCCCCCAAAGCTCCAACGCTTCTGCTGAGGGCTCCCAGGCTTGCCATTAGGGAACCCATTTTCAAAATCTTTCTCCTTTTTTTTTATTTTCAACAACTCCCTGTCTTGTTCCCACTCTGTGGTTTCCCCTTTATCTCAACATTCTCTTTATGCATGTATTTCTTCCCTCAAAGATGTGGCCAAAGAGCTCTGATGGCTCTTGGCATTACAAAGGGTGTCAGGTCCATTGGTCTGGCAATAACCAGCAGCTGTGAGAAAACAGTCCCCAAAGGCACCATTCTCTTCATCTGATTATGTCAGCTTCACTCTTTTCTATTCATCTCTGCTGTCACATTCTCTTTTCACCCATGTTCATTTGTGAGTTAGTTCCTTCAGAACCTATAAGTACCTGCCTTCAGCTAATTAATTCCCATTTGGTTTGAAGCTCAAACTAAAGGGACCAGAATGAAAAAATTGTTACTTCTTGTTCCCTTCACCAACTCCCCTTGATTTCCTATACACCCAACAGGCTTCCTACATACTTTAGTATCTAAGGAATTTTTGCACCTCTTCCTCCACATTCTTCTTGCAATGTCAAGGGCAAGTATAAAGAAGCACACTATTGTAGTTGGGAATTGCTAGTGCTTCCAGTCAGTTTTCAGGCACATTCATACATTTCCTTGGTCCTCCATTGGCCCCAGTCCAGAATGGCAGCAAGTTAATCATAAGGAAACTATGTGTACATGAATGTCATGAATAAGCGAGCAGGTGACTTGCCTCAGAGTTAGCCTATGTGCTAATCCATCCATTATTGGCCAATGTAGTCACACCAGTTAATACCCCAATACTTTGGTTGGAATTATGAATGGAAGGAAGGAAGATCCCCACGCAAAGGAACAACTGTCTCTTTGGTTAATTATTGGGATCCACAAGCCCTCATTGCCAGGGCTTCAGTGTTGAAATGATGAAATAAGTGATTAAGGGACTTGGAGGCCAGTCCACACTACAACTTTGTCTGGAGTATTCCAAAGACAAGTGCTATTAGTCCACTAATCATAACATTCCTTGGAGTGGAATTTCCTTGAGAAGGATTGGGGCAGTGCTTCTATGCCAGAGGGCTACACAGCATAAAAATACTAACACAACACAATTGGCTGTTTTGTGAGAAGGAGATTCGAGCATCCAAGTCAGAAATAGGTCACCAGGCTGCAAGATGTGCTGCTATTTTGATTTACTTCCTTATATTCCTGTAATTTTTGTATACTTCCCTCTGGGGACAATCAAACTCCTTTGGAGTGCCATACAGGGGAAGATATAAGCAGTCTATGAAGACAGAGACATGGATTTTCTGTGGTCAGTTTTGTAGAGTCCAGTGAGTTCTAAGAATGATATTTCTCATGGCATTCCTCCACTTGGTCCGTTTCAGTAGGACCTTCCACAGGTTTAGGGCCATGGTTTCTTAGGAGTCTGCAGCTGTGCCTGCCAGATGACAAATATTTAGTGACATGATGACAAGGTACAAATGGATTGAAGGGTGCCAGAGCCTTCTCATAATGAGCATAGCAAATCCTCAGTCTCCTAGGATCTTGAGGGGACAAGATGTTCTCATTTGGAGTATTGTACCACCAGGACTGTTAGTACTAGCTGTTGGATTCGGAGACTCCTCCTAGGGGAGGGGTCAAGGGCCCAGTCAAGCTTTCCTTTTGTTCTGTACTTCTAGTCACTTAGGCCTTAAGAAACATGAACGGATTGGCTGCTCTTTAACCACCTCCCCCTGAGGGGGGGTAGCAGCCTGGCCAGGCCACAGAGGAAGATAATGCATCCAGAACTGATGAGACCTGATGGACTGGGATCAGAAGGAAGGAGAGGAAGACCTCCCCTCTCAGTGGACTTGGGGAGGGACATGGGTACAGAAGGGGGAGGAAGGGAGGAATTAGGATGGGAGGAGGGACGGAACTACAGGGGTATATAAGGTGAATAGGTGTAATTAATAAAGAATTTAATAAAAATATATTATTTAGCCATGAAAAGAATAAAAAATCATTGTTTGGAAAAAAAAGAAGAAATAGGAATCTGGGGCCTCCTTTGGCTCTGTCATCCTGCAACAGCCTTTCTTGGATCAGTCTAGAGTTCCCCCTGTTTTTTTTAAAACCCAAGCAGTTGGCTGTTGCCATGCAAGGTCAGCAAGGGGCATCTGTGAACCTACCAGGATTTGTAGATTTCATATTACACCACACCCACACTTTTCTTTTTCAAGACAGACAGATGATCTGGCGTTTGAAATGACTACCTAACCCCTCTTTTTCTTTAACCATTCAACTTCCGGGTACTCCTGGACACATACCACTTTTCTTGAACAGACAAATTTCTATTTTGTTGAGATATAGTTTCTGGATTTTAGCTAACCCACCCAGAGCCGCCATTTCAACTTGGTCTTTTAGGAGCTGAGGCAACGAAGTACTGTCAGAAGTGTTGAAGAGGTCACTTGGTGTATGAAACCAGTGGGCTTCCATGATCTCTGTTTCACTGAGACCCCAGTCCCTCACACCCTGTGTGTGTATGCATGTATTTTTTTTTCATTTCCCTCAATTAATAATAAGGACTTATATAGGGAAATAAATAGGAATCTCCGTGCTTTGAATTGCAAAAGAGTTTCACTGTTTTTTTAAACTTTGAACTAGTCTTTTGCCAGGCATGGTGGTATCTGCCTGGATCCTAGTATTAGGCAAAATCAGAAAGCTCACTGGGAGTTCAAGGCTAGCCTGGTCTCCTGGTGAGTTTCAGGCTGGCTTCAGCAACAAAATAAGGCCTTGTCTCAAGCAAATTCTAAGTAACTGATTAACACACTATCTATCCTTTTGCCATGTGTCTCTCTTTGGAAATGAATCTTTAGAGCACAAATTGTCAGACTTAATTAACAGGAGCCAAATTCCTAGTTACTACAGGATTACCATATGGTTTTTACTCAAGAACCATGAGAGGCCAGGTGTGGTGGCTTACATGTCTGTCATCTGAACATAGCCGAGGAAGGAGGATTACTGGGAGTTCAAGGCCAGCCTGGCAATATTATAAGTACCTATCAAGCCAGAGCTACATAGTGACACTTTATATGAAATAAGTAAGTAGATAGAGCATAATTTAGTAAAGAATAAATGAAATAACAGAAAAAAAAATAAAGCCTTGTCTTGGACTCAAGCTCCTCCAAGGACAGCCCCGTGAGCATAATGGTTGCAGTGTGCCTGCTGTAGGTTGTATGGGAACTTGTTTCCTAGCTGTGCTGTTCACTAGGCATGGAGTACCTTCCCCTGCAGAGGGAAACATGAGGTCTCAGAGCAAAAGAATAGGGAGAGTTAGAGAAGAATATGTTAGCCAAGTCCTGAATATCAGCAAAGTAGCCACTAAATATTGACTTTGCTTATTCTGAAAATCACCTCGTTGGCTGTGTCATCCCACTTCCTGTTTAATAGAAACTGAAGGAGTTTCAGTAGATGCCCCCCTACACGCAACACACACACACACACACAGGCGCGTGCACTGGAGCCTCACTATTTTCTAGGTTCCATTTGGAGTGGGAAGGCCCCAGCAGGGTGGGGGTTGGGGGGTAAAGCTGTGGGGAGGGAGGCATTATTCTCCAGCTTGCAGCTGTGGCAGCCAATACAGTATCCTCCACATGCCAGATGAATAAAGCTGAGGACCAGATCTGGGCTGTGGGCCAGAGGCTCCCCACCCTGATTTATAGTGTGGACAGAGATGTGGGTGTTTTCTGAATATATTTTG
>CM053742.1:39008731-39029330 GCA_028658305.1 Pachyuromys duprasi
AAGCTGTGGGGAGGGAGGCATTATTCTCCAGCTTGCAGCTGTGGCAGCCAATACAGTATCCTCCACATGCCAGATGAATAAAGCTGAGGACCAGATCTGGGCTGTGGGCCAGAGGCTCCCCACCCTGATTTATAGTGTGGACAGAGATGTGGGTGTTTTCTGAATATATTTTGGTGATGATTAAAAAATGGAGAGGGGAGGGGGAAACACCATCCCTTAAAAAATGTGCTGAGGGAGAGAAGCTGAGTCCTATCCACCAGATTAGGGTAGCTTGGCTGTTAGCGGTAACTCCTTAGATTAAAGTTTCCTTAAAGACCAGTTCATGAGAGGCAGTGCCCCTTAGAAGGCAGTGAATGGTGAATGAGGCCCCTGTATGCCAGCCACTGGGGGCAGATTAGGCTTACTGTCCCCTCTGCAGGTGTGGAGTGGAGGGATTTGGCCTGCATTTTAGCTCCTGTCAACCCTGAAGAACAGAGAAAGGGAGCTGGCTTGCTGAGCTCTGGGTACATCCTGAGCCCCACAGTTTCCCAGCACTCACAGTTATCTAGAAATGAGCAGGCTTTGCTTTTGGGATTGAGCCCAGGTTGTTGCCAATGGGCAGTGGACAATAGGCTAAGTGTGAAAAGGCCACCAGGATGGAGTCTGGGCCAAAACAAAGAACAAAAGAAAACAAAGGGAAAAAAATCCACCTTACCTCAACAATTTATTCTGAATCTTCAACGCAATTGATTTGAACGGGGTCCCAACTAGGACTGAGGAAGCGGAATGGAAGCAGAGAGGTTGAGCAGGGACTGGGAGTGGAGACTCCCGCAAGAATATTCCTCTTCCAGAGAAGGCAGAGCCAGGCACAGGCTTCCTTGTTTTCCTCATCAGCCACAGCTGTCCTGGCTTACTTTATTTCACCTGGGCAAGAATCTCAACTAGGTTTCATATGACCCACTCAGGTCTTTGAAGAACGAGAGATTTAGTCTGCAAAGCTGAGGCTACTATACAGACCTTGTGCTGATGTGCAGCAAGAAAAACCACATCAGTATGTAACCTCCCAACACACATCACAAACACACACACTTGCTCACATACACACACTCATACACAAACACACTCACATACTCATATACACATATTTCACACACACTCATACAGTCATACTATCACTCACACACACTCATACATACATACTCACACAGTTACACACACACTCACTCTTATACACACTCATACACTCGTACACTTTCTCACACGTACTCACTTAATCACACATTCACACAGTCACTCACATACATATACACTCACATAGTCACTCACACACATTCATACACACTTATTCTCTCACATGCACTCACACACACAGGTCACTCATATACACACACAGTGGAAGGGCAGTGAATATTCTCATACCAGTAGCTTGCAGTTTCTGACAAGAACAATCTGGTTTCTTCTTCTTCCTTCACTGTTCCTCCTGGCCTCAGATCCTCCAGGTCAGAGGGCATCCTTGTCCCCACCACCCCTGCCACCTTGCAGAGCTCCTGCTTGCCTTTAAGCTGCTGCTCCTTCTGGAATGCCCTTGGATAAGTTACAGCTTCTCCATCCTTACATATGTCCCACTCTCTGAGGAAAGAGGGTCAGGTGTCTCTAGCCTCTCTATTATTAAACAGCTTGGGCTGTGTGACACAAACTGCCTACAAAAACATCCTCACCAATTCCGTATCTCTCCAGTAGTCAGAGGATCCCTCCAAAAAAAAAAAAAAATCAACCAAAAAGCAAAACTTGGACATACAAAGAAGTATACAGGAGAAAAATGAATCTGTCCATGTGGGTGCCTCTCCAGACCTAGCAAAACTGGGTGACTGGAGTTTTCCCTGTTGTTGGCTTCCTCAATAAAATACAGACAGACCCATGGCATCCACAGGGCAACTGTGGGGTTAGTGAGCATCCAGTAGGAAAATCCCCTCCTGCCTTGAGCCCTGAGAGTTTTTCTGCCTTGCATCTAGGATGAACTTGAAGATCCCACTAAATGGACTCTGGTCTGTATCACTCAGGTTTGGCTCCTTCAACGGATGGCAGGAAGCCCTCTTTTTTAAATTTCCAACTTCCTGCTTCAGAGCTTAACAAAGGACTTGTGTATAGAATGCATGTGTGTTAATGTGTATGCATACCATAGGAGAATGCACACAGGACCTTTGTCAATTCATTTCAGTTTTTGGGGGGGGAGGAAGCAGAAGTGGGTATCTGTTCCTGGCAGTATCAGGGACCAGCAAATGGGTGTCTTTGTAGGGGCTTCCTTCATTGTAGTTGGTTCCAAATATGTCTTTTGTAACTCTTAGGCTTGAAGTAACATCCCTGTCTTCTGGCTATTACCCACTCCTTACTGGGTATCCCTAAAGCTGAACTAGACACAATAGGCCCATGCTACTCAAAAACCTGGGAGGACACTGTTGGCAAGGAGTGTAATGAAGCCCATTTACAGACCAAATGTGCTAACTGTAAATGTTCTTATCTTGTCATTAAAGGAAATCTGGCAGGCTAGTACTTGGCAGCCCTTGGTTAACTATTATTTCTATGCTACTGTACTTGTGGGGCAGTCATAAAAACGTCTCTTTCAAAAATGGTCCATCATGTACACCAACCTCCTCTGCACCCATTAGACCAAATTGGTATGACTTGAGGGTCCAGTCTTGGGCTGATCAGATGTTGGATTTCACTTCAAAAGTAGCCAGACAGGAGGAATACAGAGCTACATGTGATAGAGTACAATAGGAAGACATGATGTAGCCCAAGCTCCTCCCACATCACTCCAACACTCCCATGTGTCTGTCCTTAACTCTAAACTACATGTGGTGGCATATACCCATTATCCTAGCACTCAGGAGGGAGAAGCAGAAGGATCAGAAATACAGGGTTATCCTTGGCTATATAGTGAGTTTAGGCTGCATGAAACTGTCTCAATACACAAAACAAAAGAAAACGTCCCATTAAATATTTACAAGCATGCTTTATTTCTTCAAGTGGCTTATAATTATTATTTAGTGTCCTTTTATTTCAAGTGTATCTATGGGTTTGTTTATTTTATGATATAAGGTTATAGCAGGACTGTGTAGGCTCCTTCTCTATTTATATATTTTTATTTTTTTTGAACTGGAGGCAAAAAGGCACAACATAAAGCTTTCCATTATAGTTATTTCTTTTTTAAAATTGGATTTTTAATCTTTAAAATGACTTTTGTAGTTAGCATACAAAGTGGTGGCTTTCATTGCGGCATTCTCATATATCTGGATCATTTTGGTCTTTTCTGCCCTTTCCTAACATCCTTTTGTTTTATCTCAAGGGACGCCCTTCACTGTTTATTGTAATACAGGTCTCCTTGCAACATCCTCTCTTGCTTTTTCAATATTCAAACTGTCTTCATTTATCCTTCATTCTAAAGGAAAATTTTTACTTGACATAGACTCTGACAATATTTTCTTTTCTTTTTTCTCCCTATTTCTTCCTTTCTCCCTATCTGCCTCTCACACTGGATTACATCAGTATCTTCAAAGTTTCTAATTCTTTCTATTGCCCGTTAATACCTGTCATTGAACTGCTCTATCAAATGGATCTTTTCTGCTATTATGCTTTCCAGATTGTTTGTCTATCTTTTTTTCTTCCGTGGTACTGGCAATTGAAGTCAGGATCTTGTGTATGCCCGACAAATGGTCTACCACTCCTCTCCATCCTAGACACCTTTTTTTTTCCTACATGGTGTGTCACTAAGTTTGCCACACTGATATGGAACTCATTCTGTAGTCCAGACAGTCCCAGAGCTGCTGACCTCCTGAGGATTATAGTTTTTTGGCACTATGCTCAGGTGTATTCTCTTTTGATTGAGATATCATTCTCATATCTTCTTTTAGCTTTTAGATATGGTTCTCTTTAGCTTTTTAGCATTTAAAATTGGTGAATTAAATTTATTCAAAAAGTTGAAAGAATTGCTTCTTGAAGTATGGTTTTTCTTTTCCATTTTTCTTTCCTCCTTTCTTTCCTTTCAGTGTTTGTTTTCTATTCTTTTCTCTTTTTTGTGAATATACTTTTTATTAATTAGTTGTTAATCCCGCGTATGATCTGGTTCCTCTGAAACTTGACATTTTGAGTGTGGAATGAAGTAACCCTGGAAGTTGGCTTCTTTTCCTCCCAGATTTGCTGTGGGTATTGCTTGTAGTAGTGGTGGTTGTTTGCTCAGTGACATTCTATTTGAATTTCTACCAGAGGTGGTTGATCCTACCTCATAGCTATAGTTTATGAAGTAGAACTCTCCCTATTGTTGGCTTTGGTTGATGAACAACTCTTTTGATGAAACTTGAGGTCAGTCTCTTAGAGAAGAAAGTCATAAATATTAAGCTATTCTTGATGCTTCTTAGATCTTAGCTGAGCAACCTCCATTCAAATAATCCATAAATCACAAAGCCAATCAGTATTCATTATCTGCCTTCATGTCAGGAAGAGAAAAATATAATAAGAGATTTATAGCCATGAGAGAATATCTCATTTCATTCTTCAAAAAAGTTAGAAAAATGCCCAAATCAAAAGAACACAATGAAAGAGGAAAAATAAAACTACCCAGGAAAGATGGCCGTACCCATTTCCTTCCACTCCTAAACTTTATGCATTTTGAAGGCGCATACTTGCTTAGAAACTAGAGTTGTGTGATATTGCCAGAGACAGGTATTTGAGGCTTTCCCTCCACAGAAAAAGGGAAAACCTTGCAGTGTACAACAGAGGATTGGAAAGGGGCCCAAAGAGTGTGGACAGAATGTCTCCAACACTGGAAGGTGATGGGACCAGGGAGAGAAAGGGGGAAATGGAGACAAGTAGAGACAAAGAATGGTCAGAAATACTTTGCCTCTGAGGCAGGCTTAGAGCAACAGACAGTTGCTTTCTCTCCTCTGCCCCCTTAGTTCATATTCTCCCCAAGCAGCTTTAAATATTGTCATCTGGGTTCTTGTAATGTTTCTCCACTATCCCCTGTTAATACTCATTCAACAGATATTAGTCAAGCACTGGGAATACTGAAATGAGTAAAACAGATACTTCAGGATTGTTTGGGAAACTAGTGTGTAGAAAATAGTATCACAGTGAGAGCAAGGCTGTGACTGAGGGAGGCCTGGGGAGAAAGAACCCTGGGGAGGCCCCTCACTCTAGCTCAGAGTGAGAATGAGGATAGGCAGCACTATTCACTATGGCCTCTTGCAGTTGGTAATGCTTGAGCTGAGACTCATATGGCAACTTTGTCAACTGCTGCTTACAGGAATGTGTACAAACATCCTAAAGAAAAGAAACAGCAAATGTAGACAGAAGCCATAGCAAATTTCTGGCATATTCAGGTACATTCTACAATGGGAAAATAGATTTAGCAGATGAATCTACACTATATAATAGATTCTAGAATGAAATGAAATTAGAAAGCTAAATAAGGCCAGATCACAAAATAATCTTCATGCTTTAAGGAGGTACCTATACTTTATCTTGAGTCGTATGGAGGACTCAATGAAAGATTTCCCAAGGGACAATGGATAATGAATGGAAGGGAGGTAGCTCAGAGTGCAACCTGACATTCTGTCATTTGCAACAGTGTAGGTGGAACTGGAGGACATTATGTTAAGTTAAATGAGCCAGCTATCCATCCCTGTCTGGGAATTGGATGGACCTTGTACATGCTTGGCAAGCCAGTTACTCAACTACTAAAGCTATGTTCCAGTCCAGTATATACATTAATCAAAGCATTATTCTCTACTCCATAAATAGTATGTAGCCATAAAGAGCATTATGAATTAATCATAAATATACAAAAACACTGTTAAAAGAACACAGATTTTATAACTATTAATGTTCAAAATGTGTTTCCTGTACAGCAACATTAGTGTCACTGAAAACTTGTTAAAATGTTAAATCCTTGGGGACAGAGATGTGGTAGGGTTGGTACAGTGTTTGTTTGTATACACAAAGTGCTGAGTCTGAGTTCCCAGCACCACACAATCCAAGTATGGTGGTGTGTGATATTATCCCCAACAATTATGTGATGCACGCAGAAAGATCAGAAGTTGAAGGACAACTTTTGCTACCTTTGAGGCCAATCTTGACTACATGAGACATTGCCTCAAAACAAATTTGCCGACTTGGATCCCATCCTGGATATACTGAATCAGCAGTCAGAGGGGGAGCTCAGGCATCTCTGTATTAGAAAGCTATCTGGATAATGGTCTCCTGCACAAGTTGGAGACATGTTTCTTGAACAGATGTCCTAGGCTGGAATTCTAGCTTTCCTGCAGGATAATTGTGAGCAACCTTTGATCCATTTGAAGGTCCAGTTGCCGTGATTATAAAATGAGGGATTTAAAAAAGGCAGTTGCAGACAGGAAAGGGCAGAGAAGCAGAGAGGCAGAGAGGCAAGAGCAGAGAGACAAAAGCAGCGAGGCAGGGGTAGAAAGGCTGAGACACAGAAGCAGGGGCAGAGAGACAGGAGCGAATAAGAGGACTCAGAGAGGCACACAGAAGCAAAGGCAGAGAGGTAGGGGCAGAGAGGTAGAGAGGAATGAGCAGAGAGTCAGAGTCAGAGCAGCAGAGAGACAGAGGCCAACTCAGAGAGGAGGAGGCAGAGAATCAAAGGCAGAGAGGCGTGAGCAGAGTCAGAGTAAGAAAGGCAGAGGCTTATAGGTAGAAGCACAGAGGCAGGAAGAGAGAGACATGGGCAGTGAAACAGGGGCCAAGAGGCAGCAGGAGAGAGGCAAGAGCTGAGATGCAGAGGCAGAAAGGCAGGAGCAGAAGGGCAGAGGCAGAGAGGCAGAGGCAGAAAAAGAGAAGCGGAGAAGGTCTACCAGAGAGCCAGAAACAGAAAGACAGGGGTAGAGGCAGGGGTACAGAAGCAGGGACAGAGAGGCAGAGAGGCAGGGGAATAATGCAGAGGCCAAGAGGCAGGGTCAGAGTGGCAGCAGAAGAGAAGCAGAAGCAGAGAATCAGAGACAGACAGGCATGAACCAGTGGCAGAGATAGGAGCAGAGAAGCAGAAACAAAGAGGCAGGGGCAGAGAGACAGAGGGATTGAGACAGGGGCAGAGAGGTAATGGCAGAAAGGGAGAGGCAGAGATGGTAGGGAAGAGAGGGAGAAACAGAGAGGAATGGGCAGAGAGGCAGAGGCAGAGAGGCAGGGAGGCAGAGGCAGAGATAGATACAGAGAGGCAGGGCCAGAGGGGCAGGTTTAGACAGGGAGGGCCAGAAAGGCTGAAGCAAAGAAGGAAGGGCAGAGGGGCAGGAGCAGATAGGAGAATTCAGAGAGGCAGGCACCCAGAGGCAAAAGAAAAAAGGCAGGAGCAGGGAGGCAGAGGTAGAAAGTCAGGAACAGAGAGGCAGAGAGGGAGAGATAGAGAGGCAGAGGGATAGAGGCCAACTCAGGAAGCAGTGGCAGAAAATCAAAGGCAGAGAGGCAGGGTAAGACAGACATAGGCTTATAGGTAGAGGCAGAGAGGAAGGAACAGAGAGGCATGGGCAGAGAGGCAGGGGCCAATAGGCTGTGGGAAAAAGGCAGTGGGAAAGAGGCAGGAGCTGAGATGCATAGGTAGAGAGGCAGAAACAGAGCGGCATGGGAAGGAGGTCAGAGTGGCAAGGGTGGTGATAGATATAGAGAGGAAGGGTCAGAAGGGAGGGGGTACATGGGGAGGGGCAGAAATGCTGAGGCAGAGAAGCAGAGGATCTGGAGCAGATTAGGAAGACTCCGAATGGCAGGCATATAGAGGCAAAAGCAGAGAGGCAGGGTCAGAGAGTTATACGGAGAGAGGGAGAGTAAGGGAGGCAGAGGCAGAGAGGGACAGAGAGGAATGGCCAGAGTTGCTGAGGCAGAGAGGCGGGAACATAGATTCAAGAGCAGAGAGGATGAGGCGGAAAGGCAGAGTCAGAGAGGATAAGGTAGAGTGACAATGTTATAGAGGCAGAGAAACAGAGGGGCAGAGAGGCAAAGGCAGAGAGTCAGGAGCAAAGCGGCAGGCATAGAGAGCCAGGAGCATGGAAGCAGAGAGGCATAGAGGCTGAGCCAGAGAGGCATGAGCAGAGAGGCAGAGGCAGAGAGGCAGAGGCAGAGAGGCAGGGACAGGGATGCAGAGGCCAAAATGTAGGGGCAGAGACACAGAGGCAGAGAAGCATGGTTGGAGAGGCAGGAGTAGAGAGACATAGGCTGATAGGCAGAGAGTGAGAGGGTTCAAGGTATGAGGAGAGAGGCAGGGGCAGACAGGCTATGGGAGAAATGGAGAGACAAAAGAGGGTCGGGCACATAGTCAGGGGCAGAGAAGCAGAGGCAGAGAGGTAGAAAGTCAGGGGAAGAAATCAGAGGCCGAGAGGCAGGGGAAAAAATGATGAAGCCAAGAGGCAGGAGCAGAGAAGCAGGAACTGAGAGGGGGACTGAGAGAAGCAGACACACAAGGCAAAGCAGAGAGGCAGAAGCAGAGATTCAGAGGCCGGGAGGCAGGAACAGAGAGACAGAGGTAGAGAGGGAGGTCCAGAGAAGCAGATGGATAGCATCAAACTCAGTGAGGTAGAGGCAGAGAATCAAAGGCAGAGAGGCAGGAGCAGAGGGGCAGAGTCACATAGGCAGAATCAGACAGGCAGTGGAAGAGAGACATAGAGGCAGGAACCGAGAGGCATAGGCAGAGAGGCCAGGGCTGAACGTCAAGGACAGAGAGGAAGGGGCACAGGGACAAGTGCAGAGAGGTAGGAACATAGATTCAAGAGAAGAGGGGATGAGGCAGAGAGGCAGGAGCAGAGAGTCATAGTCAGAGAGGATAAGGTAGAGTAGCAAGGTTAGAAAGGCATGGGGCAGGGAAGAATAGAGGCAGAGAGGCAAAGACAGAGATTTGGGGGCAAAGAGGCAGGGGTGGAGAGCCAGGAGAGGTAAAGCAGAGGGAGAGACAGGCACAGGCAGAGAGGCTGTGGCAGAAAAGGAGAGACAGAGAGGGTTGGGCAGAGAGGCAGGGTCAGAGAGACAGAAGCAGACACGGGCAAAGACAGGGGCAGATGCGGATGGGTGGGGGCAAAAAGGCTGAGGCAGAGAAGCAGGGGAAGAGAGACAGGAGCAGATAGGAGGACTCAGAGAGGCAGGCACAAACAGGCAAAGGCAGAGAGGCAGAGGCAGATAGGCAGAGAAGCAGGGACAGAGATGCAGAGGTGAAGGAAGAGGCAGGGGAAGAGAAGCAGGTGTAGAGAGGCAGAGGCAGATAGGCAGAGTCAGAGAGGCATGGGCATTGAGACAAAGGCAAATAGGTAGCAGCAGAAGGGCAGAGGCAGAGAGGGAGAGACAAGAAAGGTAAGGGCAGCCAGGCAGAGAGGCTGGGGCAGAGAGGCAGTGGCAGAGAGACAGGGGCCAAGAGGCAGAGAGGCAGGGGCAGAGAAATTCAGGAAAGAGACAGGTGCAGAGAGGAAGGAGCACAAGAGTTGACTCAGAGAAGCAGGGGCAGTGAGGCAGAAGAACACAGGCAGGAGCAGCGAAGTAGAGGCAGAGAGGCAGAGTGAGATAGGAAGAGTCATAGAGGCAGGGGCAGAGAGGCTTGGGGAGAGAGTCAGCAGCAGAGAGGCAGGATCAGAGAAGCAAAGCCAGACAGGCAAAGGGGCAGGGGAAGAGAGGCAGAGGCAGAGAAGCAGGGGCAGAAATGCAGAGGCCTAGAGTCAGGGTCAGAGCGCCATGGGTAGAGAGGAAGCAGTAGAGAGGCAGAGGCAGAGAGGCAGGGGCAGAGAAGTAGGGGCTAAAACTTAGAGGCAGATAGGCAGGGGCAGAGAGGAAGGAAGGAAGGAACAGAGAGGTAGAGGCAGATTCAGGGCTAAATGGCTGGGGCAAAAAGTCAAGGGCAGAGAGGAAAGTGTAGATAAGCATGTGTAGAGAGCAGGGGCAGAGAAGTACAGAGACTGAGGCATAGAAGCCTAGGCAGAGAGGCAGCAGGAGTAATCAGAGGCAAAGATGTTAAGATATAGAATCAGCGGCCTATAGGCAGGAGGAATAGGCAGAGTCACACAGGCATAGGCTGATAGGCAGTATCAGAGGAAGGGACTGACAGGTATGGGCAGAGAGACAGGGGCTCTAGAGGAATATAGGCAGAGGCAGAGAGGCAGATGAAGAGAACCAAAGGCAGAGAGTCCGAGTAAGAGAGGATAAGTTACTGTGGCAAGGTTATAGAGGCAAGGGCAGAGAGGCAGAGGAGAGGCAGTTCGGCAAAGGGGAGCATCGGGGGCAAACAGGCAGGGTTAGAGAGTCAGGAGCATAGATGCAGAGAGACAGAGAGGCTGTGCTATAGAGGTGGGAGCAGAGACGCAGAGACCAAGATGTAAGGGCAAAAACAGAGGCAGAGAAGCAGGTTTACAGAAGCAGGAGAAGAGAGGCATAGCTAAATAGGCAGAGGCAGACAGGCAGAGAGTGAGAGGCTGCAAGGTATGTGGAGAGAGGCAGGGGCAGAGAGTCAGGAGGAATGAAGCTGAGGCAGAGAAGCAGGGGCAGAGAGGCAGAGGCAGAAAAAGAGAAGCAGACACAGTTTACCAGAGAACCAGAAACAGAAAGACAGAGGTAGACGCAGGGGTAGAGAATCAGGGACACAGAGGCAGAGGTAGAGAGGCAGGCGAATAATGCAGAAGCCAAGATGCAGGGTCAGAGTGCTGGGGGAAGTGAAG
Organism: Pachyuromys duprasi; assembly: GCA_028658305.1. Lineage (NCBI taxonomy): Eukaryota > Metazoa > Chordata > Mammalia > Rodentia > Muridae > Pachyuromys > Pachyuromys duprasi. The sequence goes on from CM053742.1 coordinate 39,019,405, forward strand.
CCTAAGCAGAGAATCAGAGACAGACAGGCAGGGACCCAGTCGCAGAGATAGGGCCAGAGAGGCAGTAACAAAGAGGTAGGGGCAGAGAGACAGAGAAATTGAGACAGGGGCAGAGAGGAAGGGGCAAAGAGGCAGTGGTAGAAAGGGAGAGGCAGAGAGGGTAGAGAAAGGAGGGAGAAACAAAGAGGAATGGGCAGAGACAGAGAGGCAGGGAGGCAGAGGCAGAGATAGATACACAGAGTTAGGGGCAGAGGGGCAGGTTTAAAAGGGAGGACCACAAAGGCTGAGGTAAAGAATGAAGGGCAGAGGGGCAGGAGCAGATAGGAGAACTCAGAGAAGCAGGATCACAGAGGCAAAAGCAAAAAGGCAGGAACAGAGAGGCAGAGGCAGATAGGGAGGGGTAGAGGGGCAGAGGGATAGAGGCCAACACAGAGAGGCAGAGGCAGGGAGGAAGGAACAGAGTGGCATGGGCAGAGAGGCAGGGGCAGAGAGACAGGAGCCAAGACAAGAGGCAGTGGGTATGAAACAGGAGTTGAGATGCATTAGTAGAGAGAGTCAGGGAGGCTCAGGGCAGAGTGGCAAGGGCAGAGATAGATACAGGGAGGCCTGGGCAGGGAAGGAGGTGTAGACGGGGAGGGGCAGAAATGCTGTGGCAGAGAAGCAGAGGCAGAGATTCTGGAGTAGACAGGAAGACTCAGAGAGTCAGGCACACAGAGGCAAAGGCAGAGAGGCAGGGCCAGAGATGCAGAGGCAGAGGCAGGGGCAGAGAGGGCAGTGCTGAAATACAAGAGCAGAGAGGCAGGGGCAGTGGTTCAGGTCCAGATGGACTTGGGCAGAAAAGCTGAGGCAGAGAATCAGGGGTAGAGAGTCCTGAAGAGATAGGAGGACTCAGAGAGGCAGGTTCACAGAGACAATGCCAGGGAGGGGCAGAGAGGCAGAGGCAGGGAAGCAGAGTCAGCAAGGCAAAGGGATAGAGGCTGACTCAGAGAGGCAGAGGCAGAGAATCAAAGGCAGAAAGACAGAGGCAGGCAGACAGGGATATGGAGGAATAGAGAGACATGGGTAGAGAGGCAGACGGAGAGAGGCAGTTAACTGAGATGCAGAGGCAGAAAGGCAAAGTCAGAGAGGCAGAGTAATAAATACAGAGGCCAAGAGGCATGGTCAGATTGGCAGAGCTAAAGAGGTAGGATCAGGGGGGCAGAGATAGTGCGGCAGAGGCACAGATAGGGGCAGAGAGGAAGTGGCAGAAAAGGAGAGGCAGAGAGAGTCATTTACAGAGGCCAAAGGAGAGAGAGAGATTGGCAGTGGAAGAGAGGCAGGGGTAGAGAGGCATGTTTAGAAGAGTAGGGACACAGAGGCAGTAGCAGAGAGGCAGAGGAACTGAGGCAGCTGAAGAGGGGCAGAGGCAGAGAAGCACAGGGAGATAGGCATGGTCATAGAGGCAGAGGAGCAAGGGCAGAAAGGCAGAGGCACAGAGGCAGGGCTAGAGAGGCAGGGTTACAGAGAGACAGGGTAGTAGAAGCAGGGACAGAGAGGCAGCAGCAGAGAGGAGAGGAATTGAGTTAGCAGCACAGGAGTCGAGGCAGGAAGAGACAAGAGGATTGAGAGAGTCAGACACAGAGGGAAACGGAGAGGCAAGAGTGAGAGGCAGAGGTCGACACGCAGAGGCTTAGAGGTAGAGGTAGAGAGGCAGGAACGGAGAGGCATGGGCACAGAAGCAGGGGCCAGGAGGCTGTGGGATAAAGGCAATGGGAAAGAGGCAGGAGCAGAGATGCAGATGTAGAGAGGCAGAGACAGAGGCTTGGGCAGCAGGTCAGAGTGGCAAGGGCAGAGATAGATATAGAGAGGGAGGGGCAGAGGGGAAGGGGTAGATGGGGAGGGGCAGAAATGCGGAGGCAGAGAAGCAGAGGCAGAGATTCGGGAGTCTGTTAGGAGGACTCAGAATGGCAGGCACACAGAAACAAAGGCATAGAGGCAGGGCAGACAGGCATAGGCAGAGTAAGGGGCAGAGAGGGCAGTGCTGAAAAACAAGGGCAGAGTGGCAGTGGCAGTGAGGCCGGTGCAGAGAGGCAGAGGGATAGAGGTAGAGGCAGAATGGCAGGGGTAGAGAATCAAAACCAGAGAGGCAGGAGCTGAGAGGCAGGGGCAGAGAGGCAGGGACCAACAGGCAGCAGAAGAGAGGCAGGAGGTGAGAGGCAGAGCAGCAAAGACAGAAAGGCAGAAGCAGAAAAGCAGATGTTGCGAGGCAGGGGTAGAGAAGCAGGGACAGAGAGACAGGAGCAGAGAGGCATGGGAAGAGGAGCAGGGGAGGATATGAGGACTTAGAGAGTCTGACACACAGAGGAAAACAGAGGCAGGAGCAGAGTAGCAGAGGCAGAGCAGCATGGGCAGGGAGGCAGATGGATAGAGGCAGACTCAGAGAGGCAGTGACAGAGAATCAAAATCAAAGAGGCAGGAGCAGAGAGACAGAGGCAGACAGGCAGTTAAGGAGAGACAGAGAGGCAGGAACAGAAAAGCATAGGCAGAGTCAGGGGCTGAGAGCTCAGGGCTGAAAGACAAGGAAACAGAGGAAGTGGGCGAGAGGCAAAGGCAGAGATGTAGGAGCACATGTACAAGAGCAGAGAGGCTGAGGCAGAGAGTGAGGAGCAGACAGCCCGAATCAGAGAGGATAAGATAGAGAGGCATGGTTAGAGAGGCAGGCACAGAAAGGTAGAGGCAGAGAGGCAGAGAGGCTGTGGAAGAGAGGCCAGGGAAGAGAATCATGTGGAGAGAGGTAGGTGTGGAGAGGCAGAGTAGGAGGCGGAGTAAGGAAGAGGCCGACAGGAAGGTGGAGAGAGTTAGAGTCAGAGAGACACAGTAATAGAGACAGAGGCCAAGAGGCATGGTCAGTGGCAGGGCTAGACCTGCAGGGTCAGAGAGGCAGAGGCAGAGAGGGACAGAGAGAAGGGCCAGAGCTGCTGAGGCAGAGAGGCGGGAACATAGATTCAAGAGCAGAGAGGATGAGGCGGAAAGGCAGAGTCAGAGAGGATAAGGTAGAGTGACAATGTTATAGAGGCAGAGAAACAGAGGGGCAGAGAGGCAAAGGCAGAGAGTCAGGAGCAAAGCGGCAGGCATAGAGCGCCAGGAGCATGGAAGCAGAGAGGCATACAGGCATAGAGGCTGAGCCAGAGAGGCAGAGGCAGAGAGTCAGGGACAGGGATGCAGAGGCCAAAATGTAGGGGCAGAGACACAGAGGCAGAGAAGCATGGTTGGAGAGGCAGGAGTAGAGAGGCATAGGCAGACAGGCAGAGGCAGACAGGCAGAGAGTGAGAGGGTTCAAGGTATGAGGAGAGAGGCAGGGGCAGAGAGGCCAGGCATGAAAGACAAGGGCAGAGAGGCAGGGGTAGACAGGCAGGGGCAGAAAGGCTGAAGCAGGGAAACAGGGGCAGAGAGGCAGGAGCAAATAGGAGCATTCAGAGAGGCAGACACACAGAGGCAAAAACAGAAAGACAGGGGCAGAACGACAGAGGTAGAGAGTCAGGGGCAGAGGGGCAGAGGTAGAGTCAGGGGCAGAGGGGCAGAGGTAGAGAAGCAGGGGCAGAGTTGCAGAAGGAGAGAGGGTGACACAGAGAAGCAGAGACAGAGAATCAAAGGCAGAGTAGCAGGAGCAGAGAGGCAGAGTAAGACAGGCAGAGGCAGAGAGGCAGGAAGACAGGGGCATGGGCAGAGCAGCATGGACAGAGACAGAGGCCAAGAGGCAGCCTGAGAGAGGCGGGAGCTCAGATCCTGAGGCACAGAGGAGAGACAGGGAGGCAGGGGCAGAGAGGAGGACCCAGAGAGCAGACACACAGAGGCAAACAGAGAGGCAGGAGCAGAGACGCAGAGGCAGAGAGTTAGGGTCAGAGAGGGGTGTTAGAAATTGAAAGGCAAAGAGTGTCTGGCAGAGAGAAGGAAACTAAGAGGCAGAGAGGCAATAGCAGAGATAAGGGCAGAGAGGCAGGGTAGGAGGGTAGGGTCAGAGGGACAGGGGTAGAGAGACTGAGGCAGAGAAGCAGTGATAGAAAGGCAGGAACATGGGGTATATCCTTGCAGGGGTTCTAGGTTATATCCATACATGGTCCTTGGTTGGAGAAACAGTCTCATAAAAGACCCCTATACCCTGATCTATTTGGTTTTTGTGGAGCTTTTGTCCTCGCCAAGTATTATAAACTCCCCCTTTTTTCATATGATTCCCTGCATTCTGCCGAAGGTTTGGTTGTGAGTCTTAATATCTGCTTTGATACATTGCTAGGTAGAGTCTTTCAGAGGCCCTCTGTGGTAGGCTTGGGGCAGGGTGGAGATGAGGGAAGGTTGGGAAGAGTGGGAGGGAATGAGGGAGTAGGCTATGGCTGGCATACAAAGTACATAACTTGTGATTAATATAAAAATAAATAAATTGTAAAAATAGAAAGGCAGGAACAGAGGAGGACTCAGAGAGGCAGACACAAACAGGCAAAGGCAGAGAGGCAGACGCTGACAGACTGAGGCAGGCATGCAGGGGCAGAGAGTCAAAGGCAGAATGGTAGGGAAAGTGAGGAAGGGGCAGAGAGGGAGAAACAGAGAGGGTGAGGCAGACAGGCAGAGAGGCAAAGACGAACGGTAGGGAAAGTGAGACAGGGGCAGAGAGGGAGAGAAACCGAGGGTGAGGCAGACAGGCAGAGAGGCAGGGACAGAGAGATATGAGAGGCAGATGCGAAAAAAGAGAGTTGAGAGGTTCTGTCAGAGAGTCAGAAACAGAGAGGCAGGGTCAGACAGGCAGTGGAAGAGGGGCAGAGGTAGGGAGGCAGGAACACAGAACCATAGACAGAGTCAGGGGTAGAAAGACCAAGGCTGAAAGAGAAGGGCAGAGAGGTAGAAGCAGACCAGAAGGGCCAAAAATGCTGAGGCAGAGAGGCAGGGGCCAATGGGGAGACTCAGAGAGGCAGGCACACAGAAGCAGAGGCAGAGAGTCAGAGGTATAGAGGCAGACTCAGACAGGCATAGGTAGAGAATCACAGGCAGAGAGGCAGCAGCAGAGAGTCAGAGGCTTATAGGCAGAGGCAGAGAGGTAGGAAAAGAGAGGCATGGGCAGAGAGGCAGTGGTAGAAAGACAGGGGACAAGAGGCAGCATGAGAGGGGCAGGAGCTGAGATGCAGAGGCAGAGAGGCACGGGTAGAGGGGCAGAGCAGCAAGGGCAGAAAGGCAGGTGCAGAGAAGCAGGGGCAGAGATGCAGGAGCAGAGAGGACTAAGAGACGCAGACACAGAAGCAAACAGAGAGGCAGGGGTAGAGAGGCAGAGGCAGGGAGGCAGGATTGGTGGGACAGAGGCAGAGAGGTAGGAACAGAGAGGCACAGGTCTAGAGGCTGAGTCAGAGAGACAGAGGCAGAGAATCTAAGGCAGAAATGCAGTAGCAGAGAGGCAGAGTCAGGCAGGCAGTGGAAGAGAGACAGAGAGGCAGGAACAGAGAGGCACAGGCAGAGTCAGGGGCAGAGAGGCTGGTGCTGAAAGACAAGGGCAGAAAGGAAGAGTCAGAGGGCCAGGGGCAGAGAGGAAGTAGCATAGATTCAAGGGCAGAGAGGATGAGGCAGAGAGGCAGGAGCAGAGAGTCAGAGTCAGAGAAGATAAGGTATAGTTGAAAGATTATAGAGGCAGGGGCAGAGAGGCACAGAGACAGAGAGGCAAAGGGGGAGAGTCAGGGGCAAAGAGGCTGGGGTAGAGAGGCAGGAGCATAGACACAGGGAGGGAGAGGCAGAGAGGCTGAGCCATGGAGGTAGGATCAGAGAGGCAGAGGCAGAGAAGTTCGGAAAGAGAGGCAGGGGCAGAGAGGCAGAAGCACAGGAGTTGAAGCAGAGAGGCAGGGGCTTGTGGCAGAGGCACATAGGCAGAGTCAGTGAAGTAGAGGCAGAGAGGCAGAGGCAGACAGGCAGAGAGTGAGAGACTGCAAGGTATGAGGAGACAGGCAGGGGCAGAGAGGGAGAGACAGAGAGCATCGGGCAGAGAGGCAGAGGCAGAGACAGGGGCAGAGAGGCAGGGACAGAGGCAAATGGGTAGGGGCAGAAAGGCTGAGACAGAAAAGCAGGGGCAGAGAGGCAGGAGGAGATAGGAGGACTCAGAGAGGCAGGCACAAAGAGCAGGGGCAGAGAGGTAGAGGCTGACAGGCAGAGGTAGACAACAGAGAAGCAGAATCAGAGAGGGGGCAGAGAGGCAGAGGTGAAGGAAGAGGCAGGGGAAGAGAAGCTGGTGTAGAGAGGCAGAGGCAGTTAGGCAGAGTAAGAGAGGCATGGGCAGTGAGGCAGGGGCATTGAGACAAAGGCAAATAGGTAGCGGCAGAAGGGCAGAGGCAGAGAGGGAGAGACAAGAAAGGTAAGGGCAGCCAGGCAGAGAGGCTGGGGAAGAGAGGCAGAGGCAGAGAGCCAGGGGCAGAGGGGCAAGGGCAGAAAAAGAGAGGCAGAGAGGGTTGGGCAGAGTGTCAGAAACTGACAGGCAGAGGCAGACAGGTAAAGAAGCAGAGGCAGAGAGGCAGTTGTAGAAAGGTAGAGGCAGAGAAATTCAGGAAAGAGACAGGTGCTGAGAGGCAAGAGCACAGGAGTTGACTCAGAGAAGCAGGGCCAGTGAGGCAGAGGCAGACAGGCAGGAGCAGCGAGGTAGAGACCGCCAGCCAGAATGAGATAGACAGAGTCATAGAGGCAGGGGCAGAGAGGCTTGGGGAGAGAGTCAGCAGCAGAGAGGCAGGATCAGAGAAGCAGAACCAGACAGGCAAAGGGGCAGGGGAAGAGAAGCAGAGGCAGAGAAGCAGGGACAGTAAAAGAGAGGTAGAAAAGGTTTGGCAGAAAGTCTGAAACAGAGAGACAGGGATAGAGAAGTAGGGACAGAGAGGCAGCGGCAGAGAGACAGGGGAAGAAATGCAGAGGCCAAGAGGCAAGGGCAGAGTGCCATGGGTTAGAAAGGAAGGAGTAGAGAGGCAGAGGCAGACAGGCAGGGGCAAAGAGGCAGAGGGATAGAGGCCAACTGAGAGAGGCAGGCTTAAACAGGAAGCAAGTCAAAGGCAGAGATAAAGGTAGAGAAGCGGAGGAATTGAGGCAGGGGCAGAGGGAGAGAGACTGACTCAGAAAGGCAGAGGGGTATGGTCAGACTCAGAGAGGCAGAGGAAGAGAATCAAAAGCAGAGAAGCAGAGCAACGAAGCAGAGGCTGTCAGGCAGAGGCAGATAGGCAGAGAAGCAGAAGCAGAAAGATAAGGGGAGGAAAGAAGGGGCCGAGATGCTAAGGCAGGGATGTAGTAGCAGAGAAGGAGAGTAAGAGAGGCAGAGGCAGACAGGCAGGGCCTCGCGGCAGGGATAGCAAGACAGCAGAAGAGGCACAGGAAGACAGACAGAGGCAGAGATACGGGTAGAGAGGCAGGGGCACAGAGGGTTAGGCAGAAAGGCAGAAACAGAGAGAAAGGCTGATGAATTGAGGAAGGGCAGAGAGGCAGAGGTAGAGAGAGAGGCCAGGGCAGAGAAGCCTGGGGAGAGAGGGAGGGTAGCAAGGATTGCAAGGAAGAGCCTGAGAGGCAGGGACTGAGAGGTAGAATCAGAGAGGCAGAGTAATAGAAGCAGAGGCTTAGAGGCTTGGTCAGAGTGTCAGAGGAATTCAGGCAGGAGTAGAGAGGCAGAGGCAGAAAGGGAGAGGCAGAGAAGGTCAGGAAGAGAGGCAGAAATAGAGGCAGTGGCAGAGAGGCAGAGGCAGAAAAGACAGATAGGCCTGCACAGAGAGGTAGAGAGGCAGAGGCCTAGAAATAGTTGAAAAGAGGCATTAACAGAGAGGAGGACCCAGAGAAGCAGACACACAGAGGCAGAGGCAGGGAGGCAGAGAGACAGGAACAAAGAGGTGGAGGCAGATTCAGGGTCAAAGAGGCTCGGGCAGGAAGTGAAGGGCAGAGAGGAAAATGAAGATAGGCATTTCTGGAGAGGCAGGGGCTGAGAGGCTGGAGTATAGAAGCAAAGAGCATGAGGCAGAGAGGCTAAGCCATAAAGGCAGGAACAGAGAGGCAAAGGCCGAGATGTAGGGGCAGAGAGGCAGAAACTGAGAGGCAGAGGCATTGAGGCAGTGGCAGAGAAGCAGCCACAGAGAGGCAGGAATAGATTGTCAGGGGTAGAGTGGCAGAGGCAGGGAAGGCAGGAGCAGAGAGGCAGAGTTAGAGATGCACAGGGAGAGCTAGAGGTCAAGAAGCATTGGTAGAAAGGCAGGGGCTGAGAGGCAAAGTGGCAGGGGCTTTAAGGAAGCTGAGAGGCAGGGGCAGAGAGGCAGTGGTAGAAATGCAGGAGCACAGAGGCAGAGAGGCAGGAACTGAAAGGAAGAGGCAGAGTCACGAGTAAAGAGGCCTGGGCAGAAAGACAGGGGGAGAGAGAAGAGACCAGAGAGGTAGGGGCTGAGCAGTAGGGGCAGAGAAGCAGAGATGCTGGGGCACAGAGGGTGAGGCAGAGAGGAAGACAAGCAGGGGCAGAGAGGCAGAGCCTTATAGGCAGAGGGAGAGAGGCAGGGGCAGAAAGGCAGAAGTAGAGAAGGAGACGCAGAAGGGCAGAAACAGAGAGTCAGAGTCAGATAGGCAGTGACTGAGACACAGAGGGTTACACGCAGAGGCAGAGAGGCAGAGGAAAGGAATCAAAGACAGAGAGGCAAGGGCAGAGAGGCAGCAGAGAGGCAGAGGAAGTCAGGCAGGAACAGAGGGGCAGAGTCAGATAGGCAGTGGCTGAGACACAGGGTTACACGCAGAGGCAGAGAGGCAGTGGAAGAAAGGTAAGAGCAGAGATGCAGACTCAGTGAGGCAGAAGCAGAGAGGCAGAGGAAGATAGGATGGGGCACAGAGGAAAGGGCAGAGAGGCAGGTGCAGAAAAGCCTGGGGTTGAGAGGCTGAGTGGCAGGGGCATTAAGGAAGAGGCCAAGAGGCAGGCACGGAGAGGCAGTGGCTTACAGACAGAGGTAGACAGGCAGAGACAGGCAGAGAAGCACAGGCAGAGAGAAAGCAGGAGAGAGGCAAGGGCAGAGAGACACAGGCAAGGTTAGAGGCAGGAGCATGTAGGCAGCGGCAGACAGGCAGTGAGGAAGAGGCACAGACACGAGCAGAGAGGCAAAGTCAGAGAGGCAGAAGCATAGAGGCAGAGGCAGAGAGACCGGGGAAGGAAGTCATTGGCAGAGTGTCAGGGTTTGAGAGGAAGTGTTAGAGAGGCAGGGGCAGAGAGGTAGGATTAGAGGGGTAGGGGCAGAGAGACATGAGCAGAGAGGCGGGAGTAGACAGGAAGAGGAAGATAGGTAAAGAGGCAAAGACAGAAATCCGGGCAGAGAGACAGGGACAGAGAAGTAGGAAGAGAGGCAATAGCAGAGATGCAGAGGCAGACAGGCAGAGAAGCAGAGGCAGAGATCAGGACAGAGAGGTGGGGCAGAGAGGCAGAATCATAGAGTCAGAAGCAGAGATGCAGAGGAATATAGGCAGAGGCGGAGACTCAGGGACAGAGGCACAGGGGCAGAGATGCACAGTTTGAGAGGCAGGAACAGAGAGGCATAGTCAGATAGGCAGAGACAGGAAGAAAGGCAGAGGCTGGGAAGTATGGGGAGAGAGGCACGTTCAGAGAAGCAGGAGCAGAGAAGCAGAAGCAGAGAGGCAGGGGCAGAGAGACAGGAGTAGAGAGACAGATACAGAGATAGGGGCAGAGAGGCAGGGGCAGAGAGACAGTAGTAGAGAGGAAGAGGAAGATAGACAGAGGCACACAGGAATAAGCAGAGAGGCAGGGACAAAGAGTTATCCACAAGAAAGAGGAACCCGCCTCCATTGCTGGTGGGAATGCAAACTTGTACAACCACTCTGGAAATCAATTTGGCGCTTTCTTAGACAATTAGGAATAGTGATTCCTCAAGACCCAGCTATACCACTCTTAGGCATATATCCAAAAG
>CM053742.1:39029830-39068592 GCA_028658305.1 Pachyuromys duprasi
ATTCGACAGTAATTAATCAGCTCATGCTCTATATAAATAATTCTTTTCTAAACATACATAAAAATTGTTATTAATAGTTTTTGTTCACAAAACACAGTGTACTGTACTCAGTGAGCTTTTAATGTGCTGTCTCCCAAGTCATAAATGCTGTATCAAATGAATCACACTAAGGTAAAACCTAACTCTTAATTTTGTTTCTTGGTTGCCAGATACCTTGCTTTAAACTCTGGTTTCAATACTCAGGAGATCAAGGCAGGAAGATTAAGTTTCAGATTAGCTTGGGCTATATTACTGAGGTTCTAGCTCCAAAAATGAAAACCAAGATCAAATAAGAAGCAAACAAACAAAAGATACTTATGATTCTAATGTTTGGACTACTTTATCCCTGAACAATATTGATGTACTAAGAGGCTAATATAAATTCCAATAACATTTCTCATATTTCTCTAAGGAAATCATTTTTAAATGCATGTAAGTAAAAAAAAAAAAAACCTCTCAATATAGGTTCTTCCCAGAAAACACGAGGGCTACTATCTACTATTAGTACACACAAAATAACCCATTTCTTCAAATGAATACTAAGACTCCAAGTAATTACCATAAAAAGAAACAGTATGCTGATGGGGAATAGCAATATCACAGAGCATTTTGTCCAACAGGTGTGAGGCCCTAGGTTCAATTTCCAACTCCACCAAAATGAAAAAGTTATTTTTGAAAGTATCAGGAATACTGTAGCCAATGCACTCAATGCCTGTCTCTCAACTGAGAACGCAAAAGAAACCAAAATATGCAAGTATTTTTGTGGCGATTAAAAACTCAGATCTGTCCAAAGAAAGTGGTCTAAGAAGCTATGGTAATAGAAACTAATTTCATAAATAATAGGAAACAACACAGGAATATCATGTTTATCAAGTAATCAAAAGCTTATTTTGTTGTCGGTTCTAGTCAATGAGAAATATAACAAAGCATCAGTAAAAATGTTTTAGTGTAGAAATTACTTGTCAAGACTCAGAACAGAATTTCTTTAGGGCTTTGGGTTTTGGGGGAGAGTATTTGTTTTACCTTTAAAAAAAAGGTTTCCTTATTTTTTATATGTATATGGGTATTTGTGTGCCCATGGAGGTCAGAAGAGTGTATTCGAACCTCCTGGAACTGGACTTACACATGGTTGTGAGCTGCCATGTCTATACTGGGAATTGAACCAGGTTCCTCGGAAAGATCATCAAGTGCTCCCATCCACTGAGTCATCTCTCCAGCCACTTGTTTTACTTTTTTAGATAAGGTCCCACTATGGAGGCTGGTCCAGCCTCCAACTGGCCACCCTCTTGTGCCAGCCTCCCAAATGCTAAGATTTTAGGTATGCCCCTCTTACACTTCTCACTGCGTTGTCCTAATAGTCTATGCCGTAGCCCAAGCCTTGCAACAATTCGTTTCCCTGAACTCCTTCGGGACAGGATCCATACCATCTTCACCTAGGCTCTTATACTTTTGCTCCCTATTTAACTATTTTTTCGTTTATAAATGGATAGGTTTTACCTAACCATTCTTTCTATATTATTTTTATATCACTAGAGAAGGACCCCAGGCCTTTACAGATGATAGCCCAACACTCTTCTACTGAATATTAACTCCAGCCCTAGACTGAATAAATTTGAAAACTAAGAAAGTATCCAATAAATGTGTTGATTCTAATTAATTCTGTTATTGAAAATTGGAACATCTCATCTCCCGTTTTTTTCTCATCCATGTTTCACTTGCTTTTTAATTGCAGACTTGGGCTGGCAAGATAGCTCAGCAAGTTAAGGTGCTTGTCTGGTGGCCTGAATTTAATCCCTAAAACCCACAGAAATGTATATGGGGAGGGGCCTGGAGAAATGGTTCAGTGGTTAAGAGCACTGACTGTTCTTCCAGAGGACCAGGGTTCAACTCCCAGTACCCACATGGCAGCTCACAACTGTCTGTAACTCCAAGATCTGACAACCTCACACAGGTATACATACAGCCAAAACACCAATGCACATAAATTAAAAATGAATAAATGACTGTGGAAAGAGAGAACTGACTCCACAAAGCTGTCCTATAACCTATATAAATGTGCTATGGCATGTACACACACACTTAAAAATTGAAGACTTTACCTAATTGCTTTTAAGTATTTTTCCAAAAACGAGGCAGTAGGATTTCACGTTTGATGGTAACTTGAGTCTACAGTTAACATGAGCTGCACTGAGACCCTTACTCGGAAACAGTAACTAGAGTGACGGTTCTGTGGATAAGAACAGTTCAGGCCTCAGGATCCATGCGGTGGTTCATAATAATCTGTACCTTTACTTTCAAAGGGATCCAACACTCTCTTCTGACCTCCAATGGAACTGTACAACACAGGCACAACACTCACACACATCGAAAAAGGGCAGAATAACTTTAACACTGTATGACCCAGGACTGGGAAAAGTGAACTTGAGGACAATTCAGTTCAATGAACACAGAATGTAGAAATGTGGAAAAGATTAGCTCTTCTAGAAACAAAATTGAGAGCTTAGAGATAAATATCATAATTAAAGAAGCTGGGAAAGAAAATAGGTGGGTAGAACCATTTCTGAAATGCTGTGGCAAATTCAAACAAAAGACGGGTCTTTTCAAGAAAAGAAAAGAAAAAAGAAAGGAGGCAGGAAGGAAGAAAGGAAGAAAGGAAGGTAGAAATAAACGAATTAGAAAGAAAGGGAGAATCACTATCCTTTGGGGACTTGGCTGCTGGTAGATTCCCCATACCCCAGTAAATGGCCTCACACATATGCACATATGGGCAGCAATAATTGGATTCGGGACCAGTTATAACAAAAGAAAGGCCAAGAAGTTAGCAGGGTGACAAGGTGAGGGCCATTAGGAGGAGCTGGAGGGAGGTAATGGTTGATGCATATGATAAAAATGCATAAATGTATGAAATGTTAAATGATTGAAAAAAATAGGGCTGCAGAGATGGCTCAGAGATTAAGAATACCAGCTGCTCTTCCAGAGGTCCTGAGTTCAAATCCCAGCAACCAAATGGTGGCTCACAACCACCTATAATGAAATCTGTTGCCCTCTTCTGGCATGCAGGTGTACATGCAGACAGATTAGTGTATACATAATAAAGAAATAAATCTTTAATAAAAAGTTTAAAGCTCATTTAAAAAATTAATTTAGAAGAGGGTTGGGCACAGTGGCTTTTAATTTCAGCACCAGGGAGGTCGAAGCAGGGTCAGGCAGATGTCTTTGAGTTCCAAGCCAGCTGGGGCTACAAAATGAGACCCTGTCCCCACCCCACCCTCCCACCCCCCAAAAAGAAAAAGAAAAACCGTTCACACAAAAAGAGACGAAACAAGAAGCAACCATCACCACCGCCATCATCACAGCAAGGCATGCCAGATGAACCTTATTCCTGGTACCCAGTTCCTGCCTTTACAGAAAACATTTGCTCTGCAGTTTGCCACAGTCTTTACCTCAATTTGCCACAGACTTCCATCACTTGTCCTCCAGAAGAAGATTGTCATCTGCCATTTTCATCATGCTTTTAATGTATCCCTGGTGCCTTCCAATGTGGAAAAATAAAAACTAATGTGATAGGAACATGTTTTTCAAGAACAGAGGTGGCCTTTCTCTGCTCAATGGGTGGGAGGGAGGGGTGACCAACCTACCAAATATTCTCTTGAGAGCTAATTTCCTTTCCCCCAATGTAAGTATGCATGTTAATTCTCAGCTTACTCTGCGTGTATCCTATTCCATGTTCTTGCTTTAAAGTTGCAAAAACATTGTCACTGATAATGCTTTTTCTTTTACCCTAACCCCTCTTCACCTTGCTCCTGGAATTGGTGAGCAACCTCAACTATTAATCTCCAGCTCCAAAGTTGGAGACTTTGGGAAAGGAGGTCCTGTCACAGGGAATTGCACAGCATTTCCACCGTATGCTCAGAAGCCATGGTAACAGCCAGAAGTTCTGCTATGCTAATGTGGGTTAAGCTGTACCACAGACATAAGTCTTGAGGAGCTGACCCAAACATGAAAGAGGAGAGGGCATACAGAGAACTGAAAAGACTAGAACTTAGCTAATCTACCATAGGAAGTAGACAGTGGAGCTTGCCTGTGCTCCAATCAACTTAACAAGACCAAGGACAAAACTGAGTCTCCACAAAGTCTTAACAGTCAAAAAGAAAAGTACTTTTTTCTCAGTAATTTCGGGGAAGAAAAGGAAAACGGGGCTGCCAAGTTCATGAATAGGCAGAAAAAGAAAGTGTTTGTGGAAAAGCTAGAATCCAGTGGCTACATGGGAACCCTTATTGCACAGTTCCACACAGCTGAGCTGGAGCAGTCTCAGAGCTGAACAATGTAGTTAACTGCATTGGAGAACCGTTTCTATGTGATCTTATAACTATCCTCTTGTTTACAAAAACAGTATTTTTTTTTAAAGTTCCACATTAAAAAAAATTTGCTTAGGAGGCCTAAAAAGAAGGTGAAAAACATCAAAATCTGAACAATGTCAAATCCTTGAAAAATGGCAAGTTGCCTACAAGAAAGATTTGGACTTTAAATTCCAGGTGCCTCTAAAATATAGGGACAATGGGAAGCACGTGTTATGTTTTTACCAGAGTAACAAATTAAATAAAAGCAGTTGACAGAGTCTTAGCAACTGGAGGACAATAAACTTGGTCTATGAAGTTCCTGTCTAACCTAACCCTCTAAATTTCTGCTTAGTACTCACATATTGTAAATCTATCTAATTATCCAAATCATGTCTGATAAGAAAAACAGATTCTCCCACCGGTGCACAAGTTTCTTTTTTCCCTTTGTTCAACTGAAAAATTCAGACATGAGGTAGGTATAGGTCTTTTTGTTTAGATTCTTCTCAGCTATGGGTCTTTGCAGCTGAGAATATTATAAAGTGTCAGGCTGGTTGCTATATTTAATCTGTGAAGAATGCTAAAAACACAGCTACATTCAAATAAATGCCAAGAGAGTCCCCCCAAACTGCACAGAAATTATTTGACATAACTGGTCAGTTGCTTTCGCAGTTTTGAGGATTGAAACCAAGGCCTTGAAGAATCTGCACAAACAATCTACCACTGAGCCACACCTCCTAAAGCTTGGATTTTGTATTATTGGTTTTGATTCTCCTCCATTAGCAAACACAAATGAGATTTATGTGATATAAAATTACAGTGTTCCCAATTGCAAAAAAAAAAAAATACTAAATGAAGGCAAAGAAAAAAAAAAAGACTCCATCTAAATAAATGCATTTCTGTATTAACCAAACACGCAGTTTTCTCTGTCACTGCTTATTCTACTTAGTCACCACAAAAGTAAAGTTCACTTTAACATGAATTTCTGGTAAAATACCTACAGGCATTAAAATTAACCTGCATATATAACTGGCTTTTTAAAAGAATTCCTACTTGCCCAAATGCATTCATAATGCATGTGCATGTAGGTACAGAGATGAAGAGAAAAATATTCTTGGCAGAAATTTACCTCTTCCTCCCCAAATGCCCTATGGTAAATGACTTGTGAGCCCAACATGGCCTAGTCCTTGTTAACTGTAGCACAGCAATAAACTTTTATTTTTCCTGTATTGCGTTTGATTACAATTAAGCCCAAATAGCTGGGGGAATGCCTTACAAATGTATTAGCTGGCCTTTTATAGAAAAAGTTTGCCTTGTGGCAGACACCTGTACTCCTAGCACTCAGAAGGTTGGGGCAGGAGAACTGCAAATGCAAAGCTAGACTATACAGTGAGACCCTAACTTATAAAAACCAAAGTGTGCCTGTCTATAAAGCACCCCTTTTGTGATTTATTGAAGCTGAGAAATCATTGTTACAAGAACTTGGGTAGCATCAACAGTCAGCCAACAGCTGCTGCTTCTATATGCAAAAACCAAGTGGGCCATCTTAACCCCATTCAGCCCTTACTAAATAAATGCTAAACAAGACACACAAACGACTTAAGCATCACTGGCATATTGCAATCATTCAATATTTTCAACCACTTCTTCAGACTCTCCCTTCCACCTTTGACTTCCATTGTATCACTCTCCAGGTAGGACCCACTTACAGAAACCACTTTTTTATGGGTTTTGCTCTGTAGCCCAAGCTTGTCTAGAACTCACATCCTCCCCCTGCCTCAGCCTCCTGGGTGCTGGAATTACAGATGTCGGTCACCACACGAGGCTCAGATGTCATTTTCCATAAAGCCTTCTGACTTCTTTGATAGATCAGCTTTGGTCTTCTTTCCCAGCTCTCCCGTGGTGTTCTTCACTTCTAATGCGAACTTATTTCATGTCTATATCCAAAGAACCTAGCACTGTGCTTGGCACAAAGCAGGTACCAGAATATTTGATAAACACATATAAAGGTAAAATCTAAGGTTTCCCTGGCAAATAGAATGCCCAAGAATAACACCACAGTAGGTGAGTTAAGGTTGAGGAGATACATGAAAATCCTCATGTTTGAGGTATACACATAGTTCTCAACCACAATGAAGAAATAACCAGGCTGATTTTTTAATGTAGTTCATTCTACTCCTCTTTCAAGTGGCAAAAGCCTCAAATAACACCACAATACTGATTAAGCAAATCAGGAATTTTTATATTATTCCAGGACTTCCAGTTTAATCCTGGTCCGTTATTAAAGGCTTCCCACTTTCTCCTCTCCGAACCCATTCCTTTTTGAGATGCAAGGGCTGATCAGTGTCCACTTTCTTATTAGAAAAGTACTGAGCACAAAGAAGACTTAAAGCCACATGCTAAATGCTTCACATGCTACGCCCTTGTGAATGCTACACTAGGCAATGAGAACATAGTCTCAATTCTCTTGGAGACCACAGTGCATCATGGAAGAAAAAGTTTGCCCATATGTTCTGACTGCAAAGCATGTAGTGCTGTACTATATGGCATACACAAGCATGAGTTGAAGCTGGGCCACACAAAAAGAACTTTTGTGAAGCAGCAGCAAAGGAAAGCTGAGAGGGGACTTTCTGAAAACTCAAGAAAGGAGATGAAGCTGGGAAAACTACATTAAGATAGGATTTTTCAGGGTCATGCTGAGGTCTCTGGATACTTTGGGGAGTAACATTAGCTTTGAAAAAATAAGTGTGTGTATGTTTGTGTGTCTGTGTGTGGGGGGGGCAATGTCACCTTCCACCATGTGGTTCCTAGTGCTTGAACTCAGGTTGTCAGGCTTGGGGGCAAGCACCTTTACCAGAGCTGAACCATCTCACAAGCCTGGCAGTAGCTGAAAGGGGAAGAGGTCCTCCCCTATCAATGGACTTGGAAAGGGGCAGGGAGGAGATGAGGGAGGGAGGGTGGGATTGGGAGGGAATGAAGGAGCGGGATACAGCAGGGATACAAGGTTAATAAAGTGTAACTAATATTTAAAATAAAATAACACACAAAGAGCACAAAAAAGTAGTTAAGCAGGTACCAGTGATGTGTTTACTTAAAAAAAAAAACTAGAAGAAAAAAGCTTGATACAGGGTAGTCTTAAGAAAAAGACAAAGTGTGATCAGAAATGCAACCCATACAACAGATGTAGAAAGAAAGGTTGATATAGAAATTGTGGTATTTTACACAATGGAATATTACTCAGCAATTAAAAACAAGGAAATCATGAATTTTGCAGGCAAATGGTGGGATCTAGAAAAGATCATTATGAGTGAGGTATCCCAGGAGCAGAAAGACACACACGGTATATACTCACTTATAAGTGGATATTAGACATATAAGATAGGATAAACATACTAAAATCTGTACACCTAAAGAAGATAAACAAGGGCCTGAAGAGATGGCTCAGTGGTTAAGAGTACTGTCTGCTCTTCCAAAGGACCTGGGTTCAATTCCCAGCAACCACATGGCAGCTCACAACTGTCTATGCCCCCATTCCAAGGGATCTGACACCTTCACATTAACGCACATAAAATAAAATAAATCATTAAAAAAAGAAGATAAACAAGAAAAAGGACCTGGGGTAAGATGATTAATCCTCACTTACAAAGCCAAAGTGGATTGATAGGAGCCTACCACAGAGGGCCTCTGAAAGACTCTACCCAGCAGTGTATCAAAGCAGATACTAAGACTCATAACCAAACCTTCGTAGAGTGCAGGGAATCATAAGAAAGAAGGGGGAGTTAATGTGACCTGGAGAGGACAGGAGCTCCACAAGGACCAAATATATCTGGGCACAGGGGTCTTTTATGAGACTGTTTCTCCAACCAAGGACCACGTATGGATATAACCTAGGACCTCTGCTCGCATGTAGCACATGGTAGCTCAGTATACAAGTGGGTACCATAGTAAGGAGAACAGGGACTATTTCTGACATGAACTCAATGGCGAGCTCTTTGACCTCCCCCCTCCTCCGAGGTAAGAGCAGCCCTGCTAGGCCACAAAGGAGGACATTGTAGCCAGTCCTGAAGATACCTGATAAATCAGGGTCAGATGAAAGGGAAGGAGGCCCTCCCCTATCAGTGGCCTTGGAAAGGGGCAGGGAGGAGATGAGGGAGGGAGGGTGGAATTGGGAGGGAATGAGGGAGCAGGATACAGCTGGGATACAAAGTTAATAAACTGTAAATAATATTTAAAAATAAAATTTTTAAAAGGGGGGATAGACATTGGAAGTAGGAGAAAACAAGTAACAGGACAGGAACCTACCGCAGAGGGCCTCTGAAAGACTTTACCTAGCAGTGTATCAAAACAGATGCTGAGACTCATAACCAAACCTTTGGCAGAGTGCAGGGAATCATATGAAGGGAGGGGGGGTTAGTATGACCTAGAGAGGACAGGAGCTCCAAAAGGACCAAATATATCAGGACACAGGGGTCTTCTATGAGACTGTTTCTCCAACCAAGGACCATGCATGGATATAACATAGAACTCCTGCTTGGATGTAGCACATGGTAGCTCAAGTGGGTACCCTAGTAAGGTGAACAAGGATTATTTCTGAACTCAATGACCAGCTCTTTGACCTCCCCCCTTCCCCCGAGGGAGAAAGCAGCCTTGCTAGGCCACAGAGGAGGATATAGGACATTGCAGCCAGTCCTGATGAGACCTGATAAGCTAGGGTCAGATGGAAGGGGAGGAGGACCTCCCCTATCAGTGGACCTGGAAGGGGGCAGGGAGGAAATGAGGGAGGGAGGGTGGGATTGAGAGGGAAAGAGGAAGGGGGCTATGGCTGGGATACAAAGTGAACGACCTGTGATTAAAATAAAAAAATAAAATAAAATAAAATAAAGATATTTAGAAAGAAAGAAGGGTTGAAGGTAAGGGATTCAGAAAAGGAATCAAATTTCAGGACAGAAGGTTATAAATACTGGTTTAAACAGGTATACACAGAGCAGGCAAGGAAACTGCAATCATTATGCTTCCTTTGCCACAGTTCTTGTTATATACAATTTGTCTTCAGAAAATTCCAGTTTGCCTTTGCTCATTTTGAATTGAAATTCTTGTCTGATATTTAAAAATCCCTGTAATGATTCTTACTCGACTTTAATCTGGTAAAACTCACAGCATTTCCTATATTCATTTGTGTGCCTGACTATCTCTAGTAGGAAATCTTGATCTTTTAAATAGTGAACATTCCTCCACCCAAAGAAGGAACACACACATTAAGAGTTGTTTATTGACAAAGCTGGGAGATCCAAGATGGCTGCCACTAGAGGACACTAAGTCTGAGGAGTAGGACAGCAGAAACAACGCAGCGACCAGGAGACTGAACTCTGGGACCTAAAACGCCAGCACCCGTGATTGCCAGGTGAGCAGAACTCCCACAGTGAGAAAATCAAGTGGGAAAACCCTAGGGACACCCAGTTATTCCCCGGAAAAACCTCCGGGTGACCAGCGGCGCACAGCTCTGATCTGAACGAGCAGCCTCCACGAGGAGACAGGATGAACTGGGTTTGGATTGAAGGAGAGGAGGTCCTCCCCTGTTGGTGGACTTGGAGGGGGTGGGGAGGAGGGAGATGAGGAAGGGAGTGGGAGGGTGGGAGGGAATGAGGGAGGAGGCTACGCCTGGGATGCAAAGTACCCAACCTGTGATTGATATAAAAATAAATTAATTAATAAAAAAACATAAAAAAAGAGTTGTTTATTTAGATCATAAACAGAGACACCCTGCCTCTGCAGTGCCCCACACACTCTGAGTAAAGGCTATGGAGAATGAGTTGTCTTATGGTGAGAGACTACCAAAAAATATTTATGGTAAGAACAAATCATTTCTACCTAGGATATGTATAGGGTTCTGGCCTAAAACTTAGCAAGACAGACTATATTAAACAATAGGAGTCTGAGTATGTCCTAAACTCAGCAATCTGTATTAAAAAACTAGCATAGTTTTAAAAAATGTGATTGGGGTAGAGTAGCTTAAAAAGACAGCTAGTATATGCTGCTAGTTAGGAGCTCTGGCCCTAGATTCAAATTGAGGGCTACCATGTGTTAGCCATATGGCCACAGACACTCAGGTAATTATTTTGTCTCTCTGAGCCCATTTCCTTATGCTTAATAAAAGCCAAACTGACAGTGGTCTTCTCCATGCAGTAACTTCCATATGTAAGCTAGCAACAGTGTGCAGTGGAAAGGAAATTCTTCTGAATGAGCCTTACATTTGATCAGATTGTAATTATAGGTTGTACAGTCTAACCAAAAAGAGAAGAAAAGATGTAACACAGAAGCCTACAGATTTGGATCATCGTTCTCAGCACAGATCGTTTAAAGCCATCACTAAACAAATTTCAAATCAGTGTTTTGATTTTGTATAATTTTCCCAATTACTGGGAATAAGCAGCTCAGATCCAGGTTGCCCTAACATGCATCACAATCAAAAGAATCTCAGACTTCTGTCTTAAAACTAGCTTATTAAATTATTGCCATTTATATATATTTAACCATTTTCATGATTGTGTTTAGAGACTTGGCTCACTAACTCAGTTGGTAGCTCTCTGAGAAGCATCTCTTCACCAGCAGCAGCAGTAGCAGCAAGGTAATACAGGATCTACAACCACTCAGAGTTATTCAACGTGAATATGATATGTGATATAATAGGAAACCACAAAGAAAACATTTCTTCTCATTAATTTGTATCCCGTATTCTCTTTTGAACAAGACTTCAAAGGTCTTGTATCTCTGCTTTGATGGTTGTTAGACCACCAAACTCTTAATGTTATCTATACTTTTAAATACCTCAGTCTCCCAAGTGCCACAGGGTACTTCTCAATGGTATTGCTTTCAGAACACTGGCTATAAAACTGTGATACTGACTGAAAATAGGCAGCAAATATTTTAGCATTAAAAAAAAAGACAGCAGAGAAACAAAAGAAACAAAAGGGGAAGTGTGTTTGCATTTCCCCGGGCAAGTATATGTCCAGTTGCTTTATGAAAAATATAGCCGCTCCAGTTGTTAGAGCTATGCAAAAACACCAAGATTCATAAATAGCACCCAGACCTGCTACTGGCTTTCTAAATGAGTTTTCTTTACTACCATGCAATGAATAATAGAATAATGAATAATTTCTCCAGGTCACCCAGGCCACCTGAAATGATGGTATGTTACAAATCTAACCTTCATAGATGTCTTTAATATGCTGTTTCTATACAATCCTAGCACTGGCTTAAAAATTGGCTTAAGATAAGCAAAATTCCTGGAGGGAAAAATCACTCTTTATTCCCAGAATTGATTCTGAAATGGTAACCCCCCCCCCATTCTATCCTTACTGAATATTGCCTCTTTTCACTAATAAACAGTACTTTTTATCTTAATTTTCATAACCTACTTTTCTAGATATTAAAGATTCCAAAATCTAAAAGAGAACAAAAAAGATACACCTAATTTTGCTTTGTAAAATATTCATATAATTCTCAGTAATTCATATTTTATTTGCAAAGTGAACAGAAACAGAAAAATGTGCAATAAACAATTGAAATTTTGCCATGCTATGGAATGCCTTCTTGCATTGTTCCAATAATATTCAAATAATGCACCTGTGCATACCTTGCTGATTTTTTAAACATCTGCCTTATAAAACATGCAGCAGGGAGACCATCTTGGAAACTGTGTATCATAAAAATACAGATTTTATCTACTGCTGTCACATTTGTGGTCTCAGTTAAGCAGAATGGGGACATTCAAGCATCGTTACTATGGTGTTCATTATTATCTACATATACTTAGCACTTTCATTTTAATTGAAAGGTTTTCAACAGAGACTGTCTCTGACATGAACTCAGTGTCTGGCTCTTTGATCACCTCCACCTGAGGGAGGAGCAGCCTTACCAGGCCACAGAGGAGGACATTGTAGCCACTCCTGAAGAGACCTGATAAGCTAGGGTCAGATGGAAGGGGAGAAAGACCTCCCCTATCAGTGGACTTGGGGAGGGGCTTGGGAGGAGATGAGGGAGGGATGGTAGGATTGGGAGGGAAGGAAGGAAGGGTGTGCAGCTGGGACACAAAGTAAATGAACTGCAATTAATAAAAATTTAAAAAATAAAGGTTTTCAAGAGCAGGCAAAGCTCAACGTTTAATACTGAATTTGGTTGCACAATATAATTAAATGCTTTGCACTGCCTTTTTTTTGAAGTTATTCAAAAGGAAACTAAATGAATTTTCCAGTTGTTTCACGCTAAAGAGTAGTGAAAAAATTTTAACTGTATGAATGAGACCCGATATTACGTAGAAACTGAGGAAAATTGAAGGCTTTTGAGAGATCAAAAGATTTGTTTTTCACTTTCCTGAAGAATACGAAACGAATAGAAATTGCAAAAGAACGCCCATGTAATAAAGGACCAGACACGTAACAGAGCAGATCCTTCCATTATATATTCCCCAACTACACACTAGACTCCTAGATCCCCTCTAACCAAGGCTCTGGATAAACCGAAAAAATATCTTCCTTTCCAACAGTTCAACAGGTTCCTTTCAGACAGAAAGTCGGGGTTCCTCCCCTCCCGATTGTCCTTGGCCAAGTCTCTGGAATTCAGGAAAATATCATCATAACACTTTCTTCAAACCCCTCCCTCCCACAGGAGTTCGTCCTCCTTAGTCCAAAGCATCTCCTTATCCATCACTTTTACCTGATTCCCCTCACCGGGGAGTTTTTCTTTTTCTCCCCCTCATTCTGTAGGGCTCACCCTCACGCCATCCTAACCATTTTTGTCTCTTACACTTCGAAACTAAGAGTCACCCTCCTTATCCCTAATAAGATTTACGCTGCAGCACAGTTTTTTCTTAAAAAAAAAAAAAACGAAACAAAAAAAAACAAAACAAAAAACACAGCCCAAAATTTCAGAATTTCCCTCCGTTGTGAAGGCCCCTCCCCTAAGACCAGGCTGCCACTTCGCTTATCGCACAGCGCCCTCTAGGCGCTAGGTCGCCAGCCTCTGCAGAGAGTACCAACAAGGGGCAGAGCCTCTGGTGGTCCCTGACAATGAAGGAGACCACCGAGAGTCGCCCCTCCTCCAGCAACGGTCAGGGGAGGTGGCCTCCTTGTCTTCTCCCGCCAGATAGAGAATGGGGGGGGGGGGGGGTCCACTGGCTCCCGCGGAGAACTCACCAGCGGGGACAATAGGCTGACGACAGGAGGACAGCGCCCACGAGGGGCCACAAGGAAGGCTGGCGTCGTTTCTCCAGCACTGCCAAAGTGTGGGGTTCTGTACAGAAACAGAAACAGGCTGGCCGAACACCCTTACATTGCCTCCCTCAGCACGCACACGACCCACAGTACTTTAAGATGCCTCTAGCACGCCGGGGACTGATTGGTCACCGAGCCTGGGCTGTTGAAGCCGCCAAAGTAAGGCGCAAGCGCGTGGACCAGTGCCTAGAAAGGCTCCGGGCGACGGCCCCGCCTCCTGCTCTCAGTGTACCTTCTATTCTCTGCTCTGCAGCTCGCTGAGGCTATGCAGGCAGGATCGGAGGAGACCTAGAAAGAGATTTGAAAAGAAAGCTGAGCACTGGAAGAAGTCGTCTCTGTGTTGGGGCCAGAAAGCCTGAGACCAGGTCCTGGGGAACCGGTTTTCCAGTGACTCAAATGTATAGGCCTTCACCTTTGCACTTGTTCATCAAGGCCTTTTTACATCCATTATTTCTTTGTACTCTCCTGGCATCCCTATGGGCCCTCCTTTCGCCAGATTTCACTGCCAGCAAACATAGAGCTCCCAGTGCAATGTGCTTATTTGCATGGCAGTTTTCTGGCCAATCATTTACTCACTGGACCTTATATTTCTTTGGGGTGCGTCTTGGAAATGAGGATGAAATACCTCACAAGTTTAAGCATGTATTACCGTCCCTGGTGTAAATGCAGGGATTGTCATAATCAAAACAAATGAACGATTTTCTTTATAAGCCACACAGATAAGCCAATACCTAATAAACCAGGGCTCCTTTTTTTTTAGCTTATGGGAGCCACACTTTTGACTGTGAATCTCAGCTTCCTCACTTCTAGCTCTGTGGCATTCATCCCGTGGTATTACCTCTTGTCCCTCAGACCTGTTAATTGCAAAATGGAGAACATAATGGTAGCCCTCTCAAAAGATTGTGAGAAATGAGTTAATATATGCAAATCACATTAGAATAATGCCTGATGACATAGTATACCTCATGTGAGGGTCAACTTTTGTCATTTTCTTCTGTCCTCCAGGAGGGAAAACCATTTTTGAAAAGAGAAAAAAGTATAACTAACAAACAAGTGAGCATTCAAATTTGCCTTTTATCTAACCATTTTCCTGCAATGGAAGTGAATTTACATTCTGGACCTAATGATTTTTACACACTGTTTAAACAATTTTTTATTTTATTTTCCTTTCAAGGTCAATCTTAAATTTCAACACAAAGGAAAACAATAACCGTAGTGGTTTAACATTGATTCATTGAAAGTGAACACAATGAGAACCGGCAAATCTATCCTTTATAGCTAAAAGGAATATTTTTTCTTTTTTTGGAAGGATTTTTTAATCTATTTATTTTTTATTAATTACAGTTTATTCACTTTGTATCCCAGATGTAGATCCCTCCCTTGTCTGCCCCCCAATCTCAAACCCCTCCTTCATCTCCTCTCATGCACCTCCTCAAGTCCACTGATAGGGGAGGTCCTCCTCCCCTTCCCTCTGACCCTAGCCTACCAGGTCTCCTCAGGATTGGCTGCATTGTCCTCCTCTGTGACATAGTAAGGTTGCTGCCCCCTCATGCAGATGTGATCAAAGAGAAAGCTACTGAGTTGAGGTCAGAAGCAGTCACTGTTCCCCTTACTAAGGAATCCACATAAAGACTGAGCTGCCGTGGGCTACATCTGTGCAAGGATTCTAGCTTATCTCCATGCATGGTCCTTGGTTGGAGTATCAGTCTCAGAAAAGACCACTGTGGCAAGATTCTATGGTTCTGTTGCTCTCAATGTGGAACTCCTGTCAACTCCAGGTCTTTCTATCTCCTCCTTCTTTTATAAGATTCCCTGCACTCAGTCCAAAGATTGACTATGAGTCTCAGCATCTGCTTTGATACCCTGTTGGGTGGAGTCTTTCAGAAGCCCTTTGTGGTAGACTTCTGTCCTGTTCCCTGTTTTCTCCCTCTTCCAATGTCCATCCTGTTTGCCTTTCTGAATGAGTATTAATCATCTTAACCAGGGTACTACTTCTTGCTAAGCTTCTTTAGGTGTACAGATTTTAGTACATTTATCCAATATTATATGTCTAATATCCAATTATAAGTGAGTATATACCATGTGTGTCTTTCTGCTTTGTAATACTTCACTCTTTTCTAGTTCCCCCCATTTGCATGCAAACTCCATGATTTCCTTGTTTTTAATTGCTGAGTAGTTTTCCATTGTGTAAACATACAAAAATATCTCTATCCATTCCTCAGTTGAGGGACATCTGGGTTGTTCACGGATTCTGGATATTATGAATAAAGCTTCTAAGAACATGGTTGAGCAAATGTCCTTATATACTTCAGCATATTTTGGATCTATGCCTAGGAGTGGTATAGCTGGCTCTTGAGGTAGCACTATTCCTAATTGTCTGAGATAGCGCCAGATTGATTTCCGAAGTGGTTGTACAAATCTACATTCCCACCAGCAATTGAGGAGGGTTCCCCTTTCTCCACATCCTCTGCCCCATGTGTTGTCACTTGAGTTTTGGATCTTAGCCATTCTGATGGATGTAAGGTGAAAACTCAGGGTCATTTTGATTTGCATTTCCCAGATGACTAAGGACATTGAGCATTTCTTTAAGTGTTTCTCTGTCATTCGATATTCCTCTATTGAGATTTCTCTGTTTAGCGCTGTACACCATTTTTAATTGGTACTTGATTTGTTGATTTTTAATTTCTTGATATCCTTATATATTCTGTATAATAGCCCTCTGTCAGATATAGGGTTGGTGAAGAAGAACCTCCCCACCCCCGAGAGAGAAGCGGCCTTGCTAGGCCACAGAAGAGAACATTGCAGCCATTCCTGAAGAGACCTGATAAGCTAGAGTTAGATGGAAGGGGAGGAGGTCCTCCCCTATCAGTGGACCTGGAAAGGGGCAGGAAGGAGATGAGGGAGGGAAGGGTGAGATAGGGAGGAAATGTGGGAGGGGGCTACGGATGGGATACAAAGTATATAACCTGTGATTAATATAAAGTAAAAATGTTAAAAAAATAAGGGGAACAGGGGCTGCCTCTGTCATGGACTCAGTCTCCCGCTCTTTGATCACTTGCCCTGGCAATGCAGTCTTGCCAGGCCACAGAAGAAGAGGACCCAGGCAGTCCGGATGAGACTTCAAGCTATGGGCAGAGGGCAGAGGAGAACTGCCACATCAGAAGACTAAGGGAAGGGTATAGGGGGAAAGATGAAGAGAGGATAGGACTGGGAGCAGTTGAGGAAGGGGGCTTCAATTGGGATATATAATGAATAAATTGTGAAAAAAAAATTTTAAGTGGAATGGTAAGGCTGCTCCCCCCGCCCTGCAGGTGGAGATGATCAAAGAGCCCGTCACTGAATTCGTGTCAGAGACAGTCCCTGTTCTTATTATTGGGGAACCCTCTTGGACACTAAGCTGCCATGGGCTACTTCTGTGCAAGGGTTGTAAGTTATCTCCATGCATGGTCGTTGTTTGGAGTATCAGTCTCAGAAAAGAACTCTGTTCACATGATTTTTTAGTTCTGTTGCTCTCCTTGTGGAGCTCCTGTTCCCTCCAGGTCTTTCTATGTCCCCCTTCTTTCATAAGATTTCCTGCACTCTGCCCAAAGTTTGGCTATGAATCTCAGTATATGTTTTGATACCCTGCTGGGTAGAGCCTTTCAGAGACCCTCTGTGATATGCTCCTTTTCTGTTCCCTGTTTACTCCATCTTTCAATGTCCGTCCCGTTTGCCTTTCGATCATCTTAACCATGGTCCTCCTTCTTGCTCAGCTTTAGGTGTGCAGATTTTAGAATGTTTATCCTATATTATATGTCTAATATCCACTTATGAGTATATGGTCTGTGCCTTTTTAATAGACAAATGAGTTCATAAATGGTGGGAGTTATTAATGACAAGTGATTGTTAATTCCTGTTTTGGTGGTGGTAGGTGTGTGTGTGTGACTGTGTGTATGTCTGTGTGGGGATGTTCACTTCTTTTGGTATTCCAGGTGTGATATTATTTATTGCCTGTGGTTTTGTGGGTGTAGTTAAACTCCTTGGGTTGGTGATTTTTCTGATACGTTCTGATTTGTGGATGGATATTTTTATTTAATTTGATTTTGTCGCCGAATATCTTGTTTTCATCATGATTGAAAGTTTTTCTGGGTATAGCAGTCTAGGTTCTTTTCTCTGTGTGGTCTCTCAGAGTCTGAATATCATCTGTCCAAGCACTTCTGGCTTTTAGAGTCTCTCTTGAGAAGTCAGTTGTAATTCTTTTTTATTATTATTTTTCTTTCTTGTTATTAAAAATTATTTATGTAGTAATAATTACAATTTAATTATTTTGTATCCCAGTTGTAGTCCTGTCCCTCCTCCCCTCCCAAGTCCACCCTCCCTCCCTCTTCTTTTCCCATGCCCCCTTCCAGTCCTCACATAGGGGATAGGGGCATACCTTCTCCCCTTCCATCTGACCCTAGACTATCAGGTCTTTTCAGAACTGGCTGCACTGTCTTCCTCTGTGGCATGTAAAGGCTGCTCCCCCCCCCCGGGGGAGGTGGTCAAAGAGCCAGCCACTGAGTTCATGTCAGAGACAGCCCCTGTTCCCCTTATTAGGGAACCCACTTGGAAACTGAGCTGCCATGGGCTACAACTGTGCAAGGTTCTAGGTTGTCCACATGCATGGTCTTTTGTTGGAGTATCATTCTGAGAAAAGACCACTGGGCCCAGATTTTTTGGTTTTGTTGCTCTCCTTGTGGAGCGCCTGTTCCCTCCAGGTCTTTCTATCTCCCCTGTCTTTTTTTTTTTAATTATCATCTATTTCAATTTTTAACTTTATTTTTTTATTTTTATTAATTATACTTTGTTCACTTTGTATCTTCCTGTACTTCCCTCCTTCTTCCCCTCCCAATCCCATCTTCCCTCTTCCCCACCTGTATACCTCTCCCAGTCCACTGAAAAGGGAGGTCCTCCTCTCCTTCCCTCTGATCCTAGTCTATCAGGTCTCATCAGGAGTGTCTGCATTGTCTTCCTCTGTGGCCTGGTTAAGGCTGCTCCCACCTCAGGTGGAGGTGATCAAAAAGCAGGCCAATCAGTTCATGTCAGAGACAGTCCCTGTCCCCATTACTATGGAGCCCACTTGGATACTGAACTGCCATAGGCTACCTCTGTGCAGGAGTTCAAGGCCATCTCCATGAGTGGTCCTTGATATTTAGACATACAATATAGGATAAACATACTAAAATATGTACACCTAAGAAAGCTAATCAGGAAGGAGGACTCTGGCTAAGATGCTCAGTCCCCATTCACAAAGACAAAGTGGATGGACATCGGAGGGGGGAGAAAACAAGGAATAAGACAGGAGCCAACCACAAAAGGGCCTCTGAAAGGCTCTAGCCTGCAGGGTATCAAGGCAGATGTTGAGACTCATAGCCAAACTTTGGGCAGAGTGCAGGGAATCTTATGAAAGAAGTGGGAAATAGTAAGACCTGGAGAGGACAGGAGCTCCACAAGGACAACGACAGATCCTAAAAGTCTGGGCACAGGGGTATTTTCTGAAACTGATATCTCCCCTGTCTTACATAAGATTTCCTGCACTCTGCCCAAAGTTTGGCTATGAGTCTCAGCATCTGTGTTAATACCCTGATGGGTAGAGTCTTTCAGAGGCCCTCTCTGGTAGGCTCTTGCTTGTTTCCTATTTTCTCCCTCTTCTGATGTCCATCCCATTTGCTTTCTGAATGAGGATTGGTCATCTTACCGAGGATCCTCCTTCTGACTTAGCTTCTTTAGGTGTACTGATTTTAGTATGTTTATTCTATATGATATGTCTAATATCCACTTATAAGTGAGTATATACCATGTGTGTCTTTCTGCTCCTGGGAATACCTCCCTCAGGATGATTTTTTCTAGTTCAACCATTTGCCTGCAAATTTCATAATTTCCTTCTTTTTAGTTGCTGAGTAGGGGAAGAGCCTTGAACTCAAAAACACAGGAGACAATTTCCTGAAGAGAACACCAAAAGCACAGCTTCTAAGATCAACAATCAATAAATGGGACCTCATGAAACTGAAAATTTTCTGTAAAGCAAAGGACACTGTCGTCAGAACAAAACGACAACCTAAAGATTGGAAAAGGATCTTCACCAACCCTATATCTGATAGAGGGTTAATATCCCAGAATATAAAAAGAACTCAAGAAGTTAAAAATCAACAAATCAAGTAATCCAATTAAAAATGGGGTACAGAGCTAAACAGAGATTACTCAATAGATGAATATCGAATGACAGAAAAACATTTAAAGAAATGTTTCTTAGTCCTTAGTCATCAAGGAAATGCAAATCAAAACAACCCTGAGATTTTACCTTGCACCCATCAGAATGGCTAAGATCAAAAACTCAAGTGACAACACATGCTGGAGAGGATGTGGATAAAGGGGAACCCTCCTTCATTGCTTGTGGGAATGTAAACTTATACAACCATTTTGGAAATCAATCTGGTGCTTTCTCAGACAATTATGAATAGTGCTATCTCAAAGTCCAGCTATACCACTCCTAGGCATATACCCAAAATACGCTCAAGTATACAAGAACATTTTCTCAGCCATGTTCAGAGAAGTCAGTTGTAACTCTAATAGTTCTGCCTTTATGTGTTATTTGGCCTTTTTTTTTTCCTTTGCAGCCTTTAGTATTCTTTCTTCTCTCTGTTTGTTGTTTTGATGTTTATGTGGTACTGGAATTTTCAGTTCTGGTCCAATCATTTTGGTGTTCTCTATGTTTTTTGGTACCTTTATATTCATGGTCTTCTTTAGGTTAGGAAACTTTTCTTCAATTATCTTGTTAAAATATTTTGTGGCTTTGGTCTGGGATTTTTCTCCTTATTCTATTCTTATTATTCTTAGGTTTGATCTGTTCATACTGTCCCAAATTTCCTGGATGTTTTATGTCAGGAATATTCTAGATTTTACATTTTTTGACCGATGTATTTATTTCTTCTATCATATCTTCAAAGCCTGAGAGTCTCAATCTCTTTTATTCTGTTCATTTGTGTCTGTGTGTGTTTGCTCGGCTTCCTCATCATATAATCTCGAAGTCCACACAAACATGGAAGGGTGGGACATCCTTTTTTTTAAATAATCAATTTCTATTGCATCTACACTAAAGGTGACTAGGTGTTCCCAAAACTAATTTCTCCTTCTGGGTCTCAACAAATGCATCACAGTTTTTGAAAAATGAACAACACAGCAGACACAAAAATAGATGAATGTTCAGCCCTGAAAGAATTTGGTGGCCTGAAGAACAAAAACATTCCAGGTGTCCTGTGAGTTCTGATATTGGTACAGCAGTGGTTTGTCCATCACTACTCAGCATTAAACTATTTCCATGGAAAGGTATTTCTGCTCAGGTTGACATCAAAACTACATGTTTGAACAATTGTGTAGTGTGCACAAAGTCCCTGGTAAAGCTATAGCATCTTAAGTAACAGAGAACAAGAGAACTTGCTCAACTGTTATTTTAAAGTAAAGAATAATTGACATTGTCGTCAGGGATAGTGCTTTGTGGGACACCTAGAATAAGAAACATATATAAATGCAAACAGAAACCAGCCTATGATCCATGGTCTATGAACCTTCTAATGAGTGAATAAAGGTGAGGCATAACATAAAACAAAATGAGGAAGGCCACAAGATGTCCCTACATTGCAGCAAAAAGCACCAAACATTTTCCAGTCAGAGAAAATATGCTGAGAGGTAGAATTGGCTGTTCTAGTTTTCTGTTTCTATTTAGCAGAAAATAGTTTCACTGTGAGTAGACAGCATATTTTCCTCATCCATTCCTCTGTTGTTGGACAACAAGGTCTGGCCTTATGTTGCTGAGAGTACTGCAATCTACAATCATATGAAAATCACTAATACATTTGACCCCTTGGAACAATATGGATGAAACTTACTGTATACTTGGTTTTGGTATTTTAGGACATGGCATACTAAAATACAGAGAGGGCAGAATACTTCATATTCCCACCCCTACCTTATAAGTGGTCCCTTACTGAAGCTGTACTTGGATGTACACTGCTTTCAGATAATTTTGTTTTTCTTTTCTTTTTTAATTAATTAATTGATTGATTTTATGGCCTAGTAAGAATTTTCCCTCTATCCTCTCCTGTCAGTCCCTCCCTCTTCCCTCTCCTCCCCTCCTGCTATGCCCCTCCCTTTCTTCTCAAGGAATGTGAGACCTCCCATGGGTATCAATCCTCCTTGGCATATCAAGTAAGAAATCTTCTATTGAAGATAGACAAAGCAGTCAAGTTAGGGGAAAGGTATCCAATGGCAGGCAACAGAGTCAGAGAAAGCTCTTGATCTTGCTATTAGAGGTTCCACATGAGGATTAACCTGTACATCTGTTAGATGTGTGTGTGCATGTGTGTAGATGTGCCCCATGGATGTTATCTTGTTTGTTTTTCAGTCTCTTTGAGCCCTTATGGGCCAGATTAGTTGATTTTTGGTTTTCTTATGGTGTCCTTGACCTCTCTGACTCTTTCATCTTTCCTTTCCCTCTTCCAGAAAATTCCCCAACCTCTGTTTGGCTGTGGGTCTCTGCATCTGTTTTCATCAGCTGCTGGGTGAGGCCACTCAGATGACTGTAATGCCAACCTCCATTCTCCAAGTATAACAGAATATTATCAATAGTGTCAGTGGTGAACTCTCTCTCTCTCTCTCTCTCTCTCTCTCTCTCTCTCTCGGCATGTGACTCAAGTTAGGATACTCATTCATTGACTGGGTCAAAGGTTTTGGGTGTGGGTTGGTTTGCCCCTTCCTCCACTGGAAGTCCCATATGGCTAATGGAGGTGGCCACTTCAAGCTCCAAATCCTCTGCTGCTAGGAGTTTCTGCTGCAGTCACCACCATAGACTCACAAGGGGTCTCTTCTAGCCCGGAGACATGTCCCCCAATGGCTTCCATTCTATCATGCAGCCCCCCTTTCTGTACACCTGATCCCCACTCCTGACCCCTCCCAATCATCTCTTCTACCCAGTTCACTCCTAATATACACTTCAGATGTCTACATTATTTTCCCTTCGGAGTGACATTCAAGCATCCTCCCTTGAGTCTTCCTTGTTACTTAGCTTTTTTGGGTCTTTGTTTTGTAGGGTGGCTATCCTACAATGTACTTTATGGCTAATATATACTTATAAGTGAGTACATACCATGCCTGTCTTTCTGGGTTGGGGTTACCTCACACAGGATGATGTTTTCTAGTTTCACCCATTGGCCTGCAAATTTTATGATGTCTTTGTTTTTAATAGCTGAGTAGTGTTCCATTGTGTATATATACCACTTTTTAAAATCTATTCTATGGTTGAGGGAAAGCCAGCTTATTTCCAGTTTCTGACTGTTTTGAATAATGCTGTTATGAACATAGTGGAGCAAAGGTCTTTGTGGTATGGTGGACTGTTCCACTTCTTATATTCTCTAGAATATATGATATAAAGAAAGGTCGTGTACCACCAGGGTCTTCAATATGAAGTAATGTTATCAAAACTGTCCCTGAGCCCTTCTGCCATACACATCGTTATCAGTACACAGATCTGTTCAGTTACTTCCTATATTCTCCATCCCTCCAAGCTAATCACTGTTAAAATATCAAAATGGGATGGTGGTTTTGTTATGGAATAGAAAAACATGCTACACTATCCTATTCCTTTCCTCCAACTCTCACATTCTCTTGCACTCCAGCTTGTAGGATAATCCCTGAGCCTTGGAGGGACAGAGTTACGCATGATTATATCTGAGTATGTCACCACAACATCCATAGAGTCTCAGTAGCCTAAGCAATTACAGCTCTCTCCATCATCAAAGAAACACAAATGGAAGGAGATGTCTAGCAAGGAGGTAGACTCTATCAGTTACAGCAGCATACACAACTATACTAATCTATGGGCACAAGCACAAATGTTTAGAAAATGTAGAGACATATACTTTTCATTCCACAAAACAACAGTTGCCTTCCCACTGAGATCTATGATTTTCACAATCAGGTGGCTTGGTTCTAGGTCACAGTATGAGATATGAATTCTCTCCTGTGAATCTCTTCCTCAACTCGAACTATAAAGTTTTTGGTTATACACCTAAAAACTGTATATTCATTGTACCAGTATAAAGATATTGCTTCAAATTTTAATAGTGTGGGAGGAAGAGCCAACAACCTTCTAGGACAGTTTGTGAGCATTATCCCACAACATGATAGAAAAAAACCTTCTTGGTCTATGAAAGACAGCTAGTAGATAGAAAGATTCCAGCTCAACCCAAGTCTAATATCTTGATATCTTGAAGCTCAGTCAGGAGGACTATGTTCTATTTCAGTCTCATAACTAACAAAAGGACCAAAACAGTCTCTAAAGTTGGGGAGATGTTGAAGACCTTATTGGCCAAGACCTCCTAAGAGCCCAGCTCTAGAACACTGTATATAACTGGCATATGGATTCCGGCAGTGTCTTTTCTCACCATGTGGAAGACCATCATTCACATTCTTTTATTTTAACTCTTCATGGAGATGCTGTCCCATATCTATCAGTCACTTGGATGGTACAATACCATCCAGGAAACAAAACCTTTTCTACATAGGATGACAAGGGCCTATGGATCCTTTCAACCAGGGATCATGTTTCCTCCAGAGTCACACACTAAGCAGATTTTCCTGGAAAAGGCTGACAAGATAGAGTATAGCATGAAAAGTTCCATTCACTTGTAACTTCTGATACCTCACAAAAGCATGATTCAGAGCAGAGGAATGCATAAGAAGAATTAAGGTCTTTGTACTCAGGATCAAATGCCACATGCCTCTTTAACTCTTAGTTTTCAGAGTCTCATGGATCCTGTGTGTGTCCTAGAACCCCTTGATGGGTCTGGTAAAATCAAACCAACATCTTCACAGTGACCAAAAGACAAGAATATGGCCAATGTCTAGATGCCCTCATCAATCTATACAAACCTCTGACAAGCTCCAGGAGAACACTGTAGATGAAGCCGCCTCACTTTTCTTTCTTGCCCAGGCCTGACCGCTGAGAACAGGATGGGTGAGCAATCTCCAACCCCATTATACTTTTTCAAATGAAACAAGGTAACATGGCTTATTCTGAGGGCATTACTGAATACGACATGGCAAAAATTATTTTTCTCTCACTTGTCTAATTGTTTCATCTATGCCATCTATGAATGCTTGATTTTTAAATATCACTAGGAAAGCATGTGGTGGCCGTCAGTCAATTTCTTTCTTAAACAGTAACTAGATGGTGTATTGCTATGTGTCTGTCCCCAACCATGTCTTCTAATCCTGCCCATAACAAGGCCTCCTTATGTGTCATGTAAAATAGGACTTTTTACTATAGATTTTTGTCCAGCATTACCCAACCTTAAATGATCTTCATGGAGGGACAGTTCTACCGAGCTGGACATGCAGCTGCATGCTACAGCATTAGCTCAGTGTGAAAGTTCCTGAGTGAAAGTTCTAACCGAACATGTGATGGTTAGAGGACAGCCAACCAGTCGTTCTAGTCTCATTTCTGATAAAGACTACTAGACACTCTCATATTAGTGCTTTGTGTGTAGACAGAATAAGAAATGTATATGAATGCATACTAGACCCATGCCATAATCCATAGTCTATGAAACAACCAGTGAGCAACAGAAATAGGAGATACAGCACAAACCAAAATGATAAAAGACACAAGATTTTCCTATATTTCTACAAAATTCCAAACTGATTCCTGTTTATGGAGACAGACTTAGATGAGGGATGGGTTGATCTATTTTTCCACATATAAACAAAAATATCCACACATTTTTTTCATCTAACCCGGTACCCTGTACCTACAAATGCCTTCTTTCTTTCTCCAGGTATTCCACTTTCTATTTAGCCTAATCTTAGACCTGAGCTTGGCAGAGAATGCTAGAAGCCCAATATTCTGCAAGTGCTGTTGCAAGGAGAAAGAAGCTACAGCAACTGCTAAACTTCATTCATTTATGGACAAAGAGAGGAGACAGCCAGACTCAGTGTCTCATAATCATGATGCTACCACCAAGGAGGCAGTCAAAACAAATGTCCATGTGTCTGAAACCAGAGGAAAACCCACAGTGAGCTCCAGAACAACATGTGCTACAGAGGAAAAAAACTGTCTCAGGAACACAAAAGAAGAGGAGAGAAATCATATAGAATTCACAGAGTATGGGCAGGACGGCAAAATGAAAGGAGTGAAAGAGGGAATGCTTGCAGCCTTCACTTCAACTCTTCTGTTGTTTCTAAATACAGAATCCACTTTGCAAGCATTTGCATGATGAACAGAAGGCCGCTTCTGGAACTTCACAATGATATCACCCATGAGTGTAAGGATGCAGGATCAAACTGGTCCAAGCATCACAGCCTACAAAGAATGGTTGAAAAGCAGAAAAGACAAATGTGAATCCAACATAAGTAGCACAGCTGAAGAAAAGAATCACAGACAAGAAACCCAAAGAAAAAAGTCTTGAAACTCATCATCTCCTACAAGATCCATTCAATGCACTCAACCCTGACCTACAATACAGTCACAAAGGAGCCATTTCATCTTTTCCTTTGATCATGGACACTTGCTGACAACTCAGATGAATTGAAATCATTTCTCAACTGAATTGACTCAGTCTAGATGTCCATCCTCTTCCTGTCCAAGGGTACTGTCTGTATGTACAGTGAGTGTGTGCATATGGGGTATATTTTTTCTTGGAATGTGACACATCATATACATGAGCCTCATAAGAAGTACTGGCATAATCTCCTAGGCTAAATGTCATAGGAACAAGGACTGCCAGGCCAAGACCAGCTCACACCTTGCCCTTCATGGCTGCTGTTGATCTCCTGGCATCTTCTCCACCCAATCCTGTCTTTTAGCTCAGAATCTCATTACCTACTACCTGATTTATGGCATCATTATCCCTCTCATCCTATCAGCATCTGGTTTCAGACACTTGGGGTTTCCATGGAGTTAACAAATTGTTAACAAATTGGATGACCAGTGACCAGTGGATTCTGTCTGATACTGGATTCAGGGCCTAGTTTGGTCAGTAGACTGTTCAAGAACTATCATTTATCCTGCTCCATTGTAACTTGGATGACTATTTTTCCCATCTACTCAGAGCCAACCATGTCAGATAAGGAAAAAGGCTTTAAAATGTTTGATTTCATTGTATCTTTCCTTATATTTAATATACATTGAAATCTTTAGAATTACTAGGGATGCTATAGAGTTCTGTGTTATATTTCACTTTGGTTCATAATAAGAAGGTGACTTTGCACAGACAGTTTACTTTCAAGGTTTAGAATCAAGACAAATGATATGCAGAGATAAAGATGGAGCAGAGATTGAGAGATTGTGCAAACAATGCCTGGCCCAACATGAGACACATTCCATGGGAGAGAGCCAAGCCCTGACAATACCAACAACATTCTGCTATGCTCACAGACAGGAGCCTAGCATAGCTGTGGTGTCCTCTAAGAGACTCCATAGAACAGCATATCAAAACAGATGCAGACACTCATAGGCAAACATTGGGCAGGGTACAGGGAGTCTGTGGCAGAGTTGAAGGAAGGATAGAAGGGCCTGGAGGTGATAGTGCCACAAGAAGAAAAACAGAACCAACTAACTGGGATCCAGAGGGGCTTATGGAGATTGAAGCACCAACCAAGGACCATGCATAGACTGAACCTGGCCCCCCTACACAGATGGAGCAGATGGGATGCTCATGTTTCATGTGTATTCCCTAGTAAGGGGAGGGGGGCTTTCTCTGACATGTACCATGTTGCCTGATTTTTTTTATCATCTCCACTTGGTGAGACTGCCTCACCAGGCCACAAGGGAAGAGAACATGGCCAGTCCTGATGTGACTTGATGAGCTGGAGTGGGGTGGGGTGGTAGGTCTACTATGAGAAACAGTGGAGGAGGGTGGGGGAAGAGGGAGCAAAGGTGGGACTGGGAGGAGAGGGAAGAGGGGCTACAATCAGAATGTAAAGTAAATAAATGAATATATAAAGTTATTTTTAAAAAGCAAGAAAAAGCAAGGCCACATAGTACAGTCCCTATATTGGAGCACAGGTTGATCCAAATCAACTGGAAAATTCATGCCAACACAGAAGAACAGGCCACTCATCAAACAAGTGTCATCCTCTGCAATACCAAGAATCCATCTGAACACTTGCAGTTGGGATGTTTGAGGGAACATTGGTCTTAGACTTTCCCATCCAGTACAAACTGGAAATAGCACTATTCCCCACAGGAAGATAGAAAACATCAATCTTATCTTTTTTCCACTGTCCTCTTGCTTCCTACAGAAAATTTTCAAAGTGTCCCTTTCTTTGTGGCTGCAAACACCTCTCGACCTATGCTGAACAACTCCCCACCCTCAGCAGGAAGGGTGTGCAACTTCTCCAGGGTCTCCACTCTGGTGGGAGTTCAGCATGGCACATGCCATTAGCCTCCAACACTTCTCTCCAGTCTCTCATGGGCAGTGCCTACCTTTACCAACCTCGTGGCACAATCATGCTGACATTGCTGACTGACCAGGGCCTGATGCCCATCTCAGACCTTTTCTGTCCAGGTTCTCTCAGGTGGGATCTCACAAGAAGCACAGATGGGAGGGCATCTGTGCTCCAGGACTTTCCTGTGACTTTCATTGACCAGGACACCACAGTAACCTCACTGTCTGTGACAGTTGAACATGATAACATTTTAGATCCCAATGCCATAGTCTCTTTCTATCCAACACTGTCTGACATCTTTGTCCATACCACAACACCACAGGTGCCAAAACAAAGATACGTTTTGGCACCTTCTTACCAGGAGGGCAGACAGGTCAATTAGTATGGCCATAACAACCTGGGCCCTCTGATACCTGGAGAACTCAGGCAGGGCCTGCATGCCTACATCTCTGTGTCCTACCCTAGGTGTCAGGCATCTGTTTTGCAACCAGAGATGGTCATGGTGCTACAGGAGATTCAGCCAACAAATGTCCCAACCCCACACTCCACCTCTGCCTTCTCTTATTCCACATTTGCCCAAGTGATGCCAGGCAACAGTCTTCAAGGTGAGTAAAGAAGCAGGAGGGGAAGGAGTGGGATCAGCACTCCAAGGAGACTCAGATCTCTTTAAGTAGTAGACACTCCCCGCAAAGAGAGAATGTGAGTCCTGGCAGGTTATTCTAGCTCTGTCTTCCCATCCCTGTCATCAGACTCCACAATGAGAGAGAATGCAGAGCCATAGTATGTGGCATCCATCCTGCATCAAGTGATGACCATAGTCACACATGTCATTACCAAAGCAAACCAATCAATGGACCAACAAATTGCAATCATCTCCTTCCTTATCCATTGCTCTGGGCTAAGAACGTACTGAGGATTTGTTTGTTTGTTTGTTTGTTTGTTTGTTTGTTTGTTTGTTTTGGTAACACTAGATTTTCCAGGAGTTAAAGTCCTTCAGAGCAGTGCAGCTCAAATATTTCATGGAGGAGTACTCCTCTGTGATTCCAAGCTCTTTTCATGGCATTCTCTTATACCTAACATTGTAGAAACATGTTAGGTACAGCCCATGTACCATTGATAAGTTGACCAAAGCTGCTGCTTCTTTGTTCTTTTGCTGTGGTACTTCCGAGGTAATCCACGGCTAAGATTATAAGATCATGAAAAGACTTTCTCAAATACTGAGTCACACCCAGACCCAAAAATTTTAATTTCTTAAATCAGTTCTGATGTCACTTATAATATGTTTGTGAAACAAAGGTCTGGAGGAAAGCCTCGGTTGTTGAAATGCTTGTTCACAGCACTGCCCAAATGAGATTGGACACCAAAACCCACATAAAAATCCAGGCATTTGAGCAATGACATTAAATGAAAGAAGTTGGCAGTCAGGTAAGTTCTAGAATATTATGGACCAGACAGCCTGCCTAATAGCAATGTTCCAAGCAAGTGAGAGTCACTGTATCAAAGACAAAGGTGAAGGCAAGTGAGGAACACATATCAAGGGAACTCTGTAACCTACCTATAGTGGCTATGCACACACCAACAAACACAAAGGAACACAAACACACGTGAGAAAACATGGCATGGCATGGCCACTAGAAATGGATCAGTTACTGTCTGTTATGGACAGAGGTTCTATCAGAGGTTCTATCAGTGCTGCTCAGGAATTGCTCAGGAATGCCGTCCACACAGCTGCAAGGCCTGAGTGCAGTGATGCTCTGAAAGGGGAGCAGGCATCTTACTGACCAGGCACTGACTTCTTCCTTGACTCTTTTTCAGTGGTGGAAATGGAGGCATCCCTGAGATCGCCACCTTCAGGCTAGACACTCTTTCTGCTCCAGATTCCAGAATTATGCAACACTTGCAACCAGATTACTGAAATGACATCACTTGTTGATGGGGACAGGTCCTTAACAGCCCCATCCTGGTCTTCCCTACAGCTCCAAGCCTAGAACAAGCAGATACTAAAAACTTGGATGAGACTAATGCTCAGCTGTCAATGCCCCTGAATGCTTATGAGGGCACAAAAGAAAACCAAGACACATCACTCCTCCCTTTAGCACACAGCAGTCTCTACACTGTGCTGTTGGTGGGAGCCTAAGGCAGAAGCCTGCTTCTCACATTGCCAGCATGGAAGGCAGCAACCTTGGTCTGGAATAGCAAGGGGCACTGGAAAGTTTGATGGTGTCCACCATCGACAATAGAGACTCCAATGCACTGGTGGCAGATATTCATCTTCTACAACTATTCAACTCCCTCACAGACCTAGAACAGTCTCCAGATGCTGCAGCAACCAAATATAAAGTCTCCACAGTTATCCAGAGGAATCAGGTCCAGGACATATTAAGAGTTATTAGTGGACCATCTCACCGATGGGGGAAAAAAAAGACCATGAAGCCCCCAAGCTGCTAGATGGAGCTCCTGAGGCCAAAATCCAGTGCAGGGACCTAGTTGAGGGAGAAGACCTGTGGGAAGCGCTGGAGCCAATGACCGGGCTACTGACAACATGGCCAGGTACTTGGGGAGCAAAGCTCAGAATGCTGGCCTCAGGCCCAGCAGAGGTAGAGGATGGGAGCAAGATAAGACCAAGTGGATCAGAGAAAACAAAGGAGCCTAAGAAGTCAAGGAGTAGAGTCAAGTCAGAAGAGCCCAAGACCAAGAGGAAGAAGAATCCACCCAAGATTAAGAAAGGTTGAAAGACATCATGAGGGTGCTAGGAACTCAGCCTGTGAGCTCTGCAAGAACAGCGAGTGTTATCTGCTGAGCCATCTCACCAGGACTGATTTCAGTGCAGATGTCTGTAAAAATTATAACTTAATTTTCTTTATTGCTGAAAATACTTCCTTCTCTATGCGTATCACCTTTCCCTCACCCATGAAAATCCTGTGGGACACCAAACTTGGTTCCCTAATATACTGATAACAGTGCTGCAAGTCAACAGTGATGGGCAAGTATCTCTCTAAATATGTTAAGTTCTTTGGAATGGTGTACTTGCAAAGGATTGTAGGCCAGGCTTTGGCTTTTGGATCAATGCTTGTAATCTCTTTTCTGATTGATTGATCTGGGATGACATCTCCTGGAGTTTCATTGTGCATTTTATTGACTCCTCCTTATTCTGCACATTTTTATGTACTCATACTCCTTTTGTTCTAAATCTTTGAGGGCTGTTTTTTTATTTGCCCTCAACAAACTGAGTTGCTGTATTTCCTATGATTTTTATATTTTATCTAATTGCAAATGATCTAGATATTAATCCTCTGTCATTTGGTCCCATCCTCTATGTCATTCTCTGAAGTAACTGCTCTCTTTGTTGGAAATGATCCCTTTAATTCTCTGCCTACAAGATGTGCAGGGATAAAAATAAAGGAGAGGTGGAGAGGTTGTCCAACCAGTGCCTGGACCAACCTGAGACCCATCC
Organism: Pachyuromys duprasi; assembly: GCA_028658305.1. Classification (NCBI taxonomy): domain Eukaryota; kingdom Metazoa; phylum Chordata; class Mammalia; order Rodentia; family Muridae; genus Pachyuromys; species Pachyuromys duprasi. The sequence goes on from CM053742.1 coordinate 39,061,390, forward strand.
CATAGGAGAGAGCCAACTCCTGGCACTATTAATGACACTCAGCTATGCTTGCAGACAGGAGCATAGCACAGCTGTTCCCTAAGAGTCTTCGCTCAGCAGCAGACTAAAAAAAAAAAAAAATGCTGAGACTCACAGCTAATCACTGGGTGAAGTGCAGGTAGTCTTATGGAAGTTTGGGGGAAGGATTGAAGGGAGAGGACAAGAACTGTACAAGAATACGAACAGAGCCAACTAACCAGGTCCCGGGGAGGGGGAAGCTGTGGAGACAGAAGCACAAAACTAGAACCATGCATAGATTGGACCTAGGCCCCATACACCTACGTAGCTCATGGGCAGCTTAGTCTTCATGTGGGTCGCCTAGTAAGGGAAGTGAGAGCTGTCTCTGACATAAACTCTGTTGCCTGCTTCTTGATCATTTCTTCCCTACAGGGGAAGAGAATGTGCTTAGTCCATATATGACTTGATGTAACTGCTGTGGATTGTTTCGGTGGGGACGGCTTCTCTTATATGAAGAGTATGGGAGTGGGAAGGAGACAAAGGGAGGGAGGATGGCACCAGGAAGAGAAGAGGGAGTGGGCTATGATTGGGCTGTAAAGTGAATTCTTAAAAAAAAAAAAAGATGGCTTTTCTACTTCTTGGAGGAATGGCATCGGGATTTTATTGGGTTATTGTCTCCAACCTGAGGATGAGTCTGCTAATTCCTCTCTGCCTGTCCGCCTGCCTCTCTGCTCTTGCCTCTCTGCCCATGCCTCTCTGTCTCTGCTTCTCTACATGTCTGCCTCTGCTGCTCTGCTCTTGCCTATCTACCCATGCCACTCTGTCTGCCTCTCTGCTCCTGACTCACTAATGCTGCCTCTCTGCCTCTGACCTCTTCCCCTGCCTCTCCCTGCCTCTCTGTAAATGCCTCTCTGCAAATTCCTCTGTCCATGTCTCTCTGCCTCTGTGTAAATGCATCAGGTTTGCTGCCTCTGCATCTGCCCTTCTGCACTTGCCTCTCTACTCCTGCCACTTTGCCTTATCCTCTCTTCCCCTGCCTCTCTGCCCCTTCCTCTCTGAAGTTGCCTTTCTGCCTCAGCCTCTCTGCCCGTGACTCTGCTTCTGCCTCTCTATTCCTGCTTCTCTGTCTCACTGCCTCTGGGTCCTGCCACTGCCTGTCTGACTCTCCCTCTCTGCTCCTGCCTCTCTACCTTTAATTTTCTTCCTCTACCTCTCTGCGCCTACCTTTCAGCCTTTGCCTGTGTGTCTGAGTCTCTGAGTCCTCCTCTCCGCTCCTGGATCTCTGCCCCCGCTTCTTGGCCTCTGTCTTTCTGCCCCTGCTTCTCTGTCCCTGACTCGGCCTTTACGTCTCTGTTCCTGTCTCTCTGCCTCTCTACTTCTGCCTCGATGCCCCTGCCTATCTTCTTCTGCCTCTCTGCACCTGACTCTCTGCCCATCTCAGTGCCTTTGCCTCTCTGTCCATGCCTTTCAACCCCCTCCTCTCTACCCCTACCTCTTTGCTCATGCATTTCTGCCACTGCCTATCTACCTCTACCTCTTGGCCTCTGACTCTCTGCTCCTGCCTCTCAGACCCTGCCTCTCTGCCCCTACTTCTCTGATCCTACCTTTCTGCCACTGCCTCTTGGCCCCCGCCTTTCTTCTCATGTCTCTCTGACTCAGCCTCTTTGCCTCTGCTTCTATGCCTCTGACTAGGCCTCAGTCTCTTTGCCTTGGCCTCTGCATTTCTCTGTTCCTGCCTCACTACCCCTGCCTCTTTGCCCTGACTTCTGCCTTTGACTCCCTGCCTCTTTGCTACTGCTTCACTCACCCTGCCACTTTATATTATGCTCTCTGACTCTGACTCTCTGCTCCTGCCTCGCTGCTCCTGCCTCTATGCTCCTTCCTCTTTTCCCCTGCCTCTCTGCCCTTTGCTCTCTGACCTTCATTAATGCCTTGGCCTCTCTGCCCCTGCCGCTGCCTGTGTCTCTCTGAACCTGCCTCTACCCCTCTACCACAGCCTGTCTGACTCTCCATCCCTGCTCCTGCCTCTCTGCCATTGATTCTCTGCCTCAGCCTCTCAGAGTCTGCCCCTATCCCTCTACCTCTATGCTCCTGCCTCTCTGTACCTGCCTTTCTGCCATTGCCTATCTTCCCCTGCCTCTTGGCCTCTGCCTTTCTTCCCATGACTCTCTGCCTCAGCCTCTCTGTCCTCTGCTTCTCTGCCTCTGCCTCTTTACCTCTGGCTCTCTGCCTCGGCCTCTGCACTTCTCTGCTCTTGCCTCACTACCCCTGCCTCTTTGCCCTTACTCTCTGCCTCTGCCCCTACCACTCCGCGTCTGCCCCACTGACTCTAACTCTGCCTTCTGCCTCTCCCTCTCTTCTTCTGCCTCTGCCTCTCTGGCCCTGCTTCTCGGCATCTCCCTCCCTGCCTCTGCCTCTCTGCCTTTGCCTCTCTACTCTTGTCTCCCTGCCATTCTGCTCCTGCTTCTCTGCCTCCCTGTCGCTGCTTCTCTGACCATGAATCTCTACCCCATCCTCTCTGCCTGTCTCCCTCTGCCTCTTTGCTCTTGTCCTCTCTGCCTCTCTCCCCATACCTCCCAGCATCTGCCTCTCTTCCTGTCACCCTATGCCTACCAGCCTATGTCTCTCTGCTCCGGCCTCTACAACCATTTCTCTATGCCCCAGTGTTAGTGTCACTACATCTCTGCCTATGCCTCTCTCTCCCTTCCTCTGCCTCTCTACCCTTGTCTCCCTGCCATTCTGCCCCTGTCTTTCTGCCTCTACCTCTCTCCTTATACCTTGCAGCCTCTCACTCTCTGCCTGTCTGCCAATGCCTATCAGCCAACACTCCTCTGCTCCTGCCACTATAACAATTTCTCTCTGCCCCAGTATTAGTGTCATTACATTGATACCTCTGCCTCTCCATCCCTGACCCTCTGTCTCTGCCTCTCTGTCCATGCTTCTCTGCCTCTGCCTATTGGGCTCTGCCCCTCGGCCTCAACCTCTTTGCCTCTGCATTATTGCCCCTGCCTCTCTACCAATACCTATCTGCATCAGGCTTCCTGCCTCTGCCCATGTGGCACTGTCTTTCTGTACCTAGCCTTCTGCCTCTGGCTCTCTGCACCTGGCTCTCTACCCCTGCCTCTCTCCCACTGCCTGTGTGACTCTCCCTCTCTTCTCCTGCCTCTATGCTCCTGTCTCTCTTCCCCTGGCTCTCTGCTCCTTCCTCTCAGACCTTGCATTAATGCTCTGACCTCTCTGCCCCTGACCCTACCTATACCTCTCTGAACCTGCCTCTCTGCCTCTCTCCAAATTCCTGTCCGACTTTCCCTCTCTGCTCCTGCCTCTATGCCATTGATTCTCTGCCTCAGCCTCTCTATCCCTCTGCCTTCTATCCCTCTGCCTCTCTGCCTTTGCCTCTGTGGGTCTGCTGCTCTGATTCTTCCTCTTTCCTCTAACCTCTCTGCCTCTGCTTCTCTGCCTGTCTGCCTCTGCCTGTCAGCTTCTGCCTCTCTGCTCCAGTCACACTAACACTGCATCTCTGCCCCTGCCTCTTGGCCTCTTCTTTAAAGCCCTTGCCACTGTGCCTCTCAGCCTCTGCTTTCTATCCATGCTTCTCTGTCCCTGTCTCTCCCTGTGCCTCTCCAACTCTGCCTCTCTGATCCTGCCTGTCTGCCTCTGCCTCTCTGCAGCTACCTCTATTTCCCTGCCTTCCTGCCTTTCCTCTCTGCCTCTGCCTATCTTCCTCTGCCTCTCTGCTTCTGCCCCTCAAACTCTACCTCTCTGCTCCTACATCTCTGCCCCTACCTCTGACTCTACCTCTCTGCTCCTGACTCTCTACTGCTTCCTCTCCGGTCTTGCCCCTTTAAACCAGCCTCTCTGTCCCTGCCCATCTAACCCTGACTCTCTGCCGCTGCTCTGACTCGGCCTCTCTGCTCCTACCTCTCTGCCTTTGCCTTTGTGTGTTTGCTGCTCTGATTCCTCTGCCCTTGCAACTCTGCCTCTGCCTTTCTTCCCCTGCCTCTCTGCATCTCTGGCCCTGCCTTTCTGCCTTTGATTCTCTGCCTCTGCCTCTCTGGGTTTGCCTCTATCCCACTGCCTCTCTGCCCTTGCCTTTTTGCCCCAGCATTGCTGCTGCTTACTCTGCCTCTGCATCTGTTTCTTCCTCTCTGCCTAACTTGCCTCTGCCTCTCTGCCAGTGTCTGTCTGATTCTGCCTCTCTGTTTTTTTAATGCTCTGCTTCTGCCTCTGTGAGTCTGCCGCTATCCCTCTGCCTCTCTGTCCCTGCATCTCTTCCTCGGTCTCTCTGCTCCTGCCTCTCTGCCTTTGCCTGTGTTTGTCTAGCTCTCTGAATCCTCCACTCCACTCCTGCCTCTTTGCCCCAGCTTCTCTGCCTCTGCCTTTCTCCCCTGCCTCTCTGTCTCTGTTTCTCTGCCTCTGCCTCCTGCTCTTCCCTCTTTTCCCCTGCTTCTCTCCCTCCGCCTTTCTGCCCCTGCCTCTCTGACTTTGATTTTCTGCCTATGCCTGTATCCCTCTGCCTCTCAGCCTCTGCCTCTCTGCCCATATCTCTCTGCCCTTGCCTCCCTGACACTGCCTATCCAGCTCTGCCTGTCTGACTCTGCCTCTTTGCCCCTGTTTCTGTACCTCTGCCTTTCTGCCCCTGCCTCTCTGCCCTTTTTCTCTAGGCCTCAGCCTCGCTGCCTCAATGTCTTTCCCTCTGCTGACTGCCTCCTCCCATGTGACTCTGACTTTCTGAAAATGCCACTCTGCCCCTACCTCTGCCTCTCTGCCCACGCCTTTCCATCCCTGCCTGTCTGCCACTGCATATTGGGCAGTCTGACTCTGCCACCTCTGCCCTGCCTCTCTGCCACTGCCTATCTGCCTATCGGCCTGTTTCTCTGCTGCTGCCTCTCTGCTCCTGCTTCTCTGCCCCTGCTTCTCTATCTCTGTCCTTCTGTTCCAGCCTCTCTGCCTCAGCCTGTAGGCCTCTGCCTCTCTGCCTCAACCTCTGCCTCTGCAAGGCTGACTGTGCCACTCTGCTCCTGCCTCTCTGCCCCTACTTCTCTACCTCTGCTTTTCTTCCCTTGCCTCCTTCCCTCTCTGCCTCTGCCTCTCTACCCCTCCTTCCCTGCCTCATCCTCTCTGCCTCTGCTTCTCTGCCTCTGCCTCTCTGCCTGTCTGCCTCAGCCTTTATTCGTCGGCATCTCTTTTTCTCTGCTCCTGCCTCTCTACCCCTGATTATCTGCCTTGCGTCTGCCTCTCTGCATGTCTTCTACTGCTTCCCTAGCACGTAGGCTCTAGCGTATCCTCTCTGCCTCATCATCTCCGCTCCTGCCTCTATGATCCTGCCTCTCTAAAACTGCCTTTCTGCCACTTCCACTCTGACCTTGCATTTCTGCCCAGCGTCTTTGCTCCTGACCCTGCCTCTCTTTTCCTGCCTCTATGCCACTGCCTATAGGCCTGATTCTGCCTCTCTGCTCCTGCCTCGCTGCCTCATCCTCTATGCTCCTGACTCTATGCTCCTGCATCTCTAAACCTGCCTCTCTGCCCCTTCCACTCTGCCCTTGCCTTTCTGCCCCGGCCTCTCTGCCCCTTACTCTGCCTCTGTCTCTCTGTTCCTGCCTCTCTGCCTCTCTGCCTTACCCTCTCTTGCCACTGCCTATCTGACTCTGATTCTCTGCCCCTGCCTCCCTGCCTCTGCCTCTCTGCTCCTACCTCTTTGCTTTTGCCTCTGTTTGTCTACCTCTCTGAGTCCTCCTTTCTGCTCCTACCTCTTTGACCATGCTTCTCTCCTCCGCCTTTCTGCCCCTGCCTCTCTGCCTTTAATTCTCTGCATTTACCTCTCTGCCTCTGCCTCTATCCTTCTACTGCTCAGCCCCTGCCTCTCTGCCCATACCTCTCAGTCCCTCCCCCTAACACTGCCTACCAACCTCTGCCTGTCTGACTGCCTCTCCCCTCCTGCCTATAGGCCGCTGAATCTGTGCCTCAACATCTTTGCTTCTGATTACTCCTGCTGCCTTTTTGCCTCGGCTTCTATGCCTCGGCCTCTCTGCTTCTCTGCCCCTGCCTCTTTATATATGCCTATCTGCTCCTTCCTCTCTGCCCTTCACTTTCTGACCTGGCCTCGCTTCCCCTGCCTCTGCCTCTACCTCTCTGTTCCTGCCTCCCTGCCTCTCTGCCACACCTATCCGACTCTGCCTCTCTGGGTCTGTCTATATCCCTCTGCCTCTCTCTCTTTTGCCTTTCCAAATGCCCTAGCCACTCTGCCTCTGCCTCTGACTCTCCTTCTCTGTTCCTGCCTCTCTGCCTCCTTGTCTCTGCCTCTTTGCCTCTGGTGCTCTGCCACCGCCTGTCTGATTTTGCCTCTCTGCATTTGATCTCTGCCTCTGCCTCTATCCATTTCTCTCTGCACCTGCATCTCTGCCTCTGCCTCTCTGCCTCTGCCTCCGTGTGTCTACCTCTCTGAAATCTCTCTGCTCATGCCTCTTTTCAACTACTTCTTGGCCTCTACCTCTTTGCACCTGCCTCTCTGCACCTGCCTCTCTGTCTTTGATTTTCTGCCTCTGCCTCTCTGCATCAGCCTCTATGCCTCGGCCTCTCTGCTTCTCTCCACCTGCCTCTCTGACCCTACTATCTGTCTTCGCCTCTCTGCCTCTCTGCTACTGCCTCTCTAATCCTGTCACTTTACAATATCCTCTCTGACTCTGACTCTCTTCTCCTGTGTCATTGCTCCTGCCTTTCTGTCCCTGCCTCTCTACTCCTTCTTCTCTGCATCTACCTCTCTGAGTCTGCCTCAATCCCTCTACTTCCCTGCCCTTGCCTTTCTGCCCTGACCTCTTTGCCCCTGCCTCTCTGCCTCTGCCTCTCTGCTCCTGTTTCTCTGCCTTTGCCTATGTGTGTTGCCTTCTGAGTCCTCCTCTCTGTTCCTGCCTCCTCTCTGCTACTGCCTCTGTGCCCCTGCTTCTCTACCTCTGGCTTTCTTCCCCTGCCTCTCTGCCTCTTTGAAAGGCCCCTCCCTCTGTACCTCAACCAGTTTGCCTCTGCTTACTGTAGCTTATTCTCTCTCTGTCTCTGTCTCTCTGTCTCTCTGTCTCTCTGTCCCTCTGTCTCTCTGTCTCTGTCTCTCTCTCTCTCTGTCTCTCTGTCTCTCTCTCTGTCTCTCTCTCTGTCTCTCTCTCTCTGTCTCTCTCTCTCTCTCTCTCTCTCTCTCTCTCTCTCTCTCTCTCT
>CM053742.1:39069092-39094092 GCA_028658305.1 Pachyuromys duprasi
TAATATCCAGTATATATAAAGAACTCAAGATGTTAAAAAGCAAGAAACCAAGTAATCCAATTAAAAAATGGGGTATGGAGCTAAAAAGAGAACTGACTGTAGAGGATTATAGAATGGCAGAAAAACACTTAAAGAAATGCTTAACGTCCTTAGCCATCAGGGAAATGCAAATCAAAACGACTCTAAGATTTCACCTTACACCCACCAGAATGGCTAAGATCAAAAACTATAGTGACAATGCGTGCTGGAGAGGTTGTGGAGAAAGAGGAACCCTCCTCCATTGTTGGTGGGAATGCAAACTTGTACAACCACTCTGGAAATCAATTCGTTGCCTTCTTAGACAATTAGGAATAGTGATTTCTCAAGACCCAGCTATAGCATAGCACTTTCAGGCATATATCCCAAAGATGCTCAAGTACACTACAAGGACATTTGCTCAACCATGTTCGTGGCTGCTTTATTTGTAATAACCAGAACCTGGAAACAACCCAGATGTCCCTCAGTTGAGGAATGGATACAGAAATTGTGGTACTTTTACACAATGGAAAACTACTCAGCAATTAAAAAGGAGGAAATCATGAAATTCTCAGGCAAATGGTGGGACCTGGAAACGATCATCCTAAGTGAGGTATCCCAAAAGCAGAAAGAAACATATGGTATATACTCACTTATATAGACCTATAGGATATGAAGGTCATTCTGAAATCTACACACCTAGGGAGGATATACAGGAAGGAGGATCCAGGTTGGTATGATCAATGCTCGTTTGGATGAACAAATGGGATGGACATTGAGTGGAGGAGAAAACAAGCAACATGACAGGAGCATGCCAAGGAGGACCTCTGTGGGGGGTCAATGTAGAGATGTGTCAGAGCAGATATTAAGACTCGCGATCAAGCCTTTGGCAGAGGGTGAGAAGTGATGATAGAAATGAGGGTAGTTGGTTAGACTTGGGGAGAACAAGAGTTCTGCAAGGACCAAACTGAGCAGGGCACAGGGGTCTTGTATGAGACGGTTTCTACAACCAAGGACCATGTGTGGATGTGGCCTGGAACCCCCGCTCAGATGGGGCCCATGATAGCTCTTTGTAGGACTGAAGACCCTAGTGAGGGAAACAGGGACGCTTTCAGTCATGATCTTGATGGCTGACTCTTTGACCCTCCCCCATACAAGCCGGGGAGTGACAGACTGGCTAGATCCCAGGGGAGGACATTGCAGCCAGCCCTGAGGAGATAGGATGAGCTGGGGTTGGATGGAACAGGAGGAGGTCCTCCCCTGTTGGTGGACTTGGAGGAGGAGGAAGGAGATGAGGGAGGTACGGGGAGGGTGGGAGGGAATGAGGAAGGGGACTATGCCTGGGATGCAAAGTACTTAACCTGTGATTGATATAAAAATAAATAAGTTAAATAAAAAAGAAGGATTTACCATTAAAAGATACCTAGTCACAAAATTAATATAATAACCAATATAATGTTAAACAAATTCAAAAATGTTAAAAATTTTATCTGAGTAGTAATCAGCATAATTTCTGTCTATAATGATTTTGTTTAACTTAAGTAACAGGGAAAATCCTGGCTTAAACAGTAGAGTTGTTCCTCATCTAAAAGGCTCACAGAGGAAAGATGTCAGATGTGGGAGACGGACAATCCGTTTTCCATTTGTTGTCTCTAGAACATTTAATAATACTTCTGTTTTAATGGTTGTATGGTTTTCCGTTGTATTGGTTAGCTTTTTTATTGGTCTGTGTTTTAGACTTTTAGATTAACAGTTTAGCTATCAGAAAAAAACTTCAAGGCTGGGTTTTAGTTGGTGGAGACACTGCCTAGCATGCATGAAGCCCCAAGTATATACCTGTCATAGCATAAAAACAGGTGTATAGCACTTGGGATGTAGAGGTAGGAGTTTAGCAGTTCAGTGTCATTTTCTACTACATAGCAAGTTCAAGGTCATATAAGGCTTCATGACAACTTGTTGTCTCAAATAAAACAAGGATAGAAAATCATGTTTCAGTGGCCACCTCTATTTGGCCATGATAATTTAAATCATTCTTTGTACTTCTCACAGTGAATGTACTTCTTAACTCCCTGAAATGCTGGTTGCAGATAGGCTGTTGAGTTCAAATGAGTGTCTTTGTGTATGTAGATTACAGAGAGGAATAGCCAAACAGGTGCACATGCAAAGGATTTTCTAATTTTTGTTTCTGAATTTAGTGGCATCTGTATCACTTAAGTGTGGCTTTCCTTCTTTACTAGCCATTTTGGAGCTCTGGCTTTACAGCTGAAAAGGCTAGGGAAGCTGGACATGGTGATACATGCCAGGGGTGGGGGTGGGGTTGGGAGGAGGTGCTGAGACCTGGTGAAGGAAATTAGAGAATGATTCTTATTTAGAACAGTTAACAATTAGGGCAACTCCCACCCCACTTTTCTTTCATCTCTCCCCTCCTACTTGAAAGACCTTTGTAAGCTGCCTTGCAAAAATCCCTAATTCTTTACTTGTGTGTTTACTGTCCTGATTCTCATTACTTGTATTTCCTCTTCTCGCTCCACCTTGTCTGTAAACTTTAAGTTGGTTCAAAGGTGTAACTTAGACTGAGGCTATGTTTGGTAGAAGATACATAGCAGGTAATGGCACTGCCTAGAGTGCTCACTCTTGATATCAGAACTCATGGTTTAAAAATAATTTTTTCTTTGGTTTTGTTTTTTGTTTTGTTTTTCATAATTTTTATTTTTTATATTAATCACAGGTAATTTACTTTGTATCCCAACTGTAGCCCCCTTCCTCATTCTCTCCTAATCCTATACTCCCTCTCTCATTTCCTCCCTGCCCCTTTCCAAGTCCACTTATAGAGGAGGTCTTCCTCCCCTTCCATCTGACCCTAGCTTATCAGGTATCTTCAGGACTGGCTGCAATGTCCTCCTTTGTGGCCTAGATCCTCCCTTGGGGGAGGGGGAAGGTCAAAGAACCAGTCATTGAGTTCATGTCAGAAATAATCTCTGTTCTCCTTACTACGGTATCCACTTGGTTACTGAGCTACCATTTGCTACATTCAAGCAGGGGTTCTAGGTTATATCCATACACGGTCATTGGTTGGAGAAACAGTCTCATAGAAGACCCCTGTGCCCTGACATGTTTGGTCCTTGTGGAGTTCCGGACCTCTCCAGGCCTTACTAACTCCCCCTTCTTTCATATGATTCCCTGCACTCTGCTGAAGGTTTGGTTATGAGTCTCAGCATCTGCTTTGATACACCACTAGGTAGAGTCTTTTTGAGGCCCTCTCATTAAGATACGTGGTGAAGTCCTGATGTGCAGTATTTAAAGAGTACAGTTTCTTCATAAAGCTGTTAAATGTTTTACAACATAAGGAAAATAATGAACAAAACTAGATTGAAAATCTGGGCATACTTGTAATCCCAGCACTTAGGATACAGAGGCTGGAGAATCAGGAGTTGAAGGTCAGCATTAGCTACAGTGAGTTTGAGGCCAGCCTTGGCTGTATAAGACTGTCTGAATGAAACAGAACAAAAAAGGTCCTCAATTAAAGATGGCAGGAAACGTAGCACATTGATGTCACTTGTACCATAAATTTGAGTCTTAACTAGGCTCCATATGAGTTATAGGTCTGCCTCTAGGACTGCCTGTTCTCATTGGCTACATAAGACCTTGTCTCAAAACAAAAACAAAAACAAAAAATAACACCCCATAGCCTGTATTCAGTTATTATTGTACCCAAGCCCAACCTTGTCTTCTATTCTTCTAAAATGGTGGTTGTAAACCTTGTAAGAAATAAATGCATATTTTTAATCCACTACTGACTACAATAGGGTACTGTTCCATCTTTGTCTAGTGTAAAAATTACATAAAACTAGGTTTGATTTATCTGACTTTTGTCTTCTTCTCCTCTTCCTTCTTTCTGTCTTTCCTTCCTTCCTTCTTTCCTTCCTTTCTTCCTTTCTTCCTTCCTTTCATCCTTCCTTCCTTCTCTTTCTTTCTTTGTTGCTATATATCAACTGTATAAAGGGGTTTTATTACAGCATGCATGTAATATACTTCTTTCTTCTGTCCCCCTAATACTCATTCTTAATAGTACTTTTAAAAAAATTTTGTGTTGAGACAGGGTTTTTATTTTTAAATTTTATTTGTTGTTTTATTTATTATAGTTTATTCACTTTGTATCTGATCTGTAGCCTCCTCCCCAATCCCCTCCCAATCCCAGCCTCCCTCCCTCATCTCCTCCTATGCCCCTCCCCCAGTCCACTGATAGGGGAGGTCCTCCTCCCCTTCCTTCTGATTCTGGTCTATCGATTCTCATCAGGAGTGGCTGCATTGTCTTCCTCTGTGGCCTGGTAAGACTGCACCCCCCACCTCAAGGGATGGTGATCCAAGAGCCAGCCACTGAGTTCATGTCAGAGAAAGTCAAGACAGGGTATTTCGATGTAACCCTTGTTGTGCTGTACTGGCTTTGTAGATCAGACTGGCCTTGAACTCACAGAGATCTGCATACCTCTGCTTCCCAAGTGCTGGAATTACAGGAGTGTGCCACCACTGCCCAGCAAAAGACAGGGAAGCACTGCACATTGTTGTTTTGTTTTCTGAGACAGGGTTTCTCTGGGTAGCCTTGGCTGTCCTGGACTTGCTTTGTAGAACAGGCTGGCCTCAGATTCACAGATATCCGCCTGCCTCTGTCTCCCTGAGTGCTGGGATTAAAGGCATAGGCCACTACACCTTACTTCATTTTTATTATTTTGAGCCAGGGTCTCACTAGGTTTTCTAGTCAGGCCTTGAACTTGCATTCCTCCTTCCACAACTAATTATCAAAACCCACCTACGTTACTTTATCTTTAAAACCTCATAAATTCCACCTACTTCATTTTATCTTAATAACTTCATGAATTTCAAATATACAGTGTATCTGCCCAAATAAAAATTTTTTGGAATAGCACAATGTAAAAAAAAATTCACTCTGGCAACCACTTACTTGTATTTAAGGAGGCACCTACATATACAAGGAAGAACTCTGCCCTGGTTGCTGCTACCTTAATCATATGATTTAAATGTAGCATCATTGATAGGGAAAAATGGAAACTGTAAAGCCTTCAGAAGTAGACAGGATCAGTTACAGAGTATGCTAATTGGTAGACTAAAGCTGAACCTGAACCAAATTCTACTTTGATTGCCCATTTTATATGAAATGGAGTAAGAGAGAAACAAATAAAATGGACCTAGACAAATCTACAGTATGTTGCAGCTGATAAACTGTCTGTTTCAATCCCCTTTTAAAAAGGTCAGTGTTATATGATGAAAGTAAATTGAAAGGACCAGTATAGAGGAAGAGAGATGAAACCAAATACAATGCAGGGAAAGCACCTGATTCATGAAGAGATTCTAGGGAAGGCAAGGAAGCTCATGGTGCAAAGGCATCGGAAGAGACTGAGGAAAGCTGTGTCATGAAATACAAACAGAAAGTAACAATGTGTAGAGAGCAGATCTCTCTCTCTCTCTCTCTCTCTCTCTCTCTCTCTCTCTCTGTGTGTTCAGTGTGTTCATTTATTTGTTCATTTGTGTTCTTCTTCTACCATATGAGTCCCAGGGATTAAAGCACACCATCAGGGTTGATGGCAAGAACATTTAATATATTCTTTGGCCACAGAGATGGCTGAGTAGTTAAGAACACTTTTTGCACTTTGGGGGGGAACAGGGCAGTTTTCTGGATGTATATATAAACAAAGAAAAATACAAAGTAAATATTTTTAAAACTGTATTTCTCAGAGAGCAATTGTAAATTATGTACATGAAATAAAATTGTGACATTTGATTGGCTTATTCGTTTACCTGAAAGTTGATTTTTTAGATTTTGTTTTGTAATGTTTTAAGATACAGTCTTACTCTGGAGCTCAGACTGGCCTTGAACTTGTGTATAAAACTTGTTTATAAAAATGGATTTTAAAAGAAATTTGTTATGTTTATTTTATTTGCTGGGCAGGGGCCCATGTGTGGCATGGCATAAAGTAGAGATATGAGGACAACTTTTGGGCGTCTATTGTCTCCTTCCACCATGTGGGCTTATTATCAGGTGCCTTTACCAGATGCTGTACTTCATGGTACTAAGTCTGAATGAAGAAACCCATATCCTATATGGGAACCAACCTCCTCTGCTAATGTAATGATGTAATTATATTCTCATCAACATTAGAAAGAAAGATTTGGAGATGCTTGTCTTTCATCACTGTAGACTATATTGTAAAAACCATAGTGGAAATGATGACTGAGACAAAGAAGATGAGGAATGAGAGAGTAAAAGCCGGGGAAGAGTATTGACTGATCAGCAACTAACCCAGCAGCAGCTTCATGGAAACTAGGAATGCAAGTTGATTTAATGAGCTCTGTTGTCAGAATACCATGCACACTGAAACAGAATGACAATATTCAGCAGGAATTTTAATCCTGTTGTATTGAGTTATGACTGTGGTGCCAGAATGCTGAGGATTGTATAGCCTTGCACAGTTGTATTTCTTTTCTTTAGCTGGTCAGTTTTAGAGCCATAAAAACAAGCTGTCTACTTCATCAGTAAATGTGGTTAGAATGTGGAATAAATAAGAGATCCTTGTTCCTCAATAATGTTATGTTGATTATATCACCTTATGCTTCATATTTTACATTTTTATCACCTTTTAAACAGGTTCTTGGGATAGAGAGTTAGAGAACTGAGAATAAGAACATCTATAACTCCTATGCTTTTTTCCACTCTTTTCTAAAATACGAAGGGTTTGTAACTTTTTTACTGCCTCTTAGATCCTTCATTGAATTGCCTAAAAACACCCTGTTTGTTTTCTGAGCCTTCACTAGATGACTGAATTTGAAATATTGATATTATGGAGCTGTAGTGTTCAGTTTCTGGGAAACAATTGAAATACTATTAACCTTGCATATACTGTCAGCAATTAAAGCTGACCTTGAATGAAGAAAACTGTATTGCTGGAATGAACAAAGTTCTACTATTTAGAGTGTTTAAGTTTATGTAGTGGATCCATGCTCAAAGGAAACCTGAAGCAAGTTGTGCTTCACCATGCAGTCACACCCTTGGTGGTAATTTGTGGGCTTTTTCTTTTTCATATTCAAGCAATGGAAATTACAAATGAAGAGAACCTTCTTGGGCTTCAACAGCATATCTTAAACGTTTCTTCTAAGAAGTGTGCTGAAGCTTCCTTTGTCATTTTCAGAGTTGTTCTCATTGACCAGCCTGGACTCTAGGCAACTGATGATGACAAGCTCTGTGCTCCAGTGCATCTGCCAAAATTCTTTTGTACAAAGAATTTATGGCCAAATAATAGAATCCTGTCAAGATCAAAATAACCTTTGGCAACATCAGATTAAACCTCTTTGAGAGTAAAGAGGTTACCAAATCGCTAAGGACTTTGGACACCATGTCTGTTACCAGTTTCTCTCAAGTGCCCTATGGTGAGGAATACTTCACATATTGGCCCAATATATTTAAGAAGGTCTTAGTGCAATTAGGAATAGTGCTTCCTCAAGATCCAGCTATACCACTCCTATGTATATATACAAAAGATGCTCAAGTGCACAGCAAGAACATTTGTTCAGCCATGTTTGTAGCAGCTTTATTTGTAATAGCCAGAAACTGGAAACAACCCAGATGTCCCTCAATGGAGGAATGGATAAAGAAATTGTGGTACATTTACACAATGGAATACTACTCAGCAATTAAAAACAAGGAAATCATGTAATTTGCAGGCAAATGGAGGGAACTAGAAAAGATCATCCTGAGTGAAGTATCCCAGAAGCAGAAACACACATAGTATATACTCACTTATAAGTGGATAATAGACCGATAAGATAAGACAGCATAAACATACTAAAATCTGTATACCTAAAGAAGCTAAACAAGAAGGAGGACCCAGGGTAAGAAGATAAATCCTTACTTAGGAAGACAAATAGGATGGATGTTGGAAGTAGGAGAAAACGAGAAGTAGTATAGGAGCCTGCCACAGAGGGCCTCTGAAAGACTCTACCTAGCAGTGTATCAAAGCAGATGCTGAGACTAATAACCAAACTTGGGGCAGAGTGCAGGGAATCATATGAAAGAAGAGAGAGTTAGTAAGACCTGGAGAGAACAGGAGCTCCACAAGAAACAAATATATCTAGGTACAGAGGCTTGTCTGAGACTGATTCTCCAACCAGGGACCATGATGCATGGTTATAACCTAGAACCCCTGCTTTGATATAGGCCATGGCAGCTCAGTATCCAAGTGGCTTCCCTAGTAAGAGGAACAGGGACTGTCTCTGGCATGAACTTTATGGCCAGCTCCTTGACCTCCCCAGCCCCCGTGGGAGGAGCAGTTTAGCTAGGCCACAGAGGAGGACATTGCAGCCAGTCCTGGTGAGATCTGATAAGCTAGGGTCAGATGGAAGGGGAGGAGGACCTCCCCTATAAGTGGACTTAGAGAGGGGCAAGGAGGAGATGAGGGAGTGTGGGATTGGGAGGGAATGACTGAGGGGGCTACAGCTGGGACACAAAGTAAATAAACTGTAATTAATATAAAAAATAAAAAATATAATAAAAAAGGTCTTAGTGCTAACAGAGTTTTTCTTTTTAAAAGAAAACATCTTTGTGTAAAACAGTATTTAGTTTGGATTTTGTGACCACTATTTTAGAAACTTTATTTAATAGTTTTAGTCAGCACTTTGCTTACATATTGAATAGGCTTTTGTGCCCTGCTTTCTACTAGAGCTTCAAAGTGTATTCTTAATCACCCGATTTTTAGAAAGTATTTCCACTGGCACTCTCGCTAGTGACACACTTCCTCTTATCTGCTGAAGTACATTTATATTCTTTTTTATGGTAAAACCAAAACATTTAGTTGTGGTCTGCCTAATATTACCATAGCACCTCAGTATGAAAGGTAGAGATTCTGACTTCTGAATTATTAGTTAACCAACCACAATGAATCATATTTGCAAGGATTAACATACTAACATGGCTATACACTGATCCATTCTGCAGCTGGTAGAACAGCAGTTTTAAATGTAACAGGTGGAAATTTACACTGTGCTTATTGACTGGGTTTTTAAACTACTAGTCCCTTAAGATCATGTTTGTTAAGGTGTATATTTGCACAGTTCCTTAAATCAAGGGAGTCAATGCTTGCTTTATTTTAACCATTTTAATTATTATTTTAGAAGGAAACTAGCTTTAGTAGTAGATTGCCTTGTAAGTCTTCTCCTTTTGTTCTTAATGTGCCATGATGTGTATGTGATTAATTTTCAAATTTCCTCATGACTTTAAGTGCAAGGCCAGATCTCAGTTTGTTTACTAAGCGATGTGACATTTTTCAAAGATCTGTACCTTATTTTCTTATAATAGCTTGAAAAACATTAGTTTTTAAATCTTTGAATCACCATGTCTAGGTAATTTTTACATTGTGTGCCATAGAGCTTACCCACAGAGAACTAGAGCTCCTTCAGTTTTGGACAACTACTATAACAATTATTTTTTAAAGAAAAATTGAAGGTGTTAGGGGCAATTATGGCCAGTCAATAATTATATAAAGGACTTCAAATACAATAGTTGTCAATTAATGGATTTGATATGTTGTCAATATGTGACTTTGTATGGGTTTCTTCAGCCCTTTCTCTGCCACTAGCAACCAGTAAAGCACTTTACCTTTCGATTGGTTAGTTAAATGGTTGACGACTTGTTTTTCTCACTGTAGCGTGATTGGCTAAGTAACCATTTAAAGTTGAAGTGTAAACGGAAGTCACATTAAAAATTCATGTTTAGGTGTAAACTTCCAATATTTTGATTCTTTTTTCCTGTTTACTGTCTACTGCGTATTTTAGCATGATTTTTTCCTGATAAGTATTTTTTATTTTATTTTTAATATTTTAATTTAATTTTAATTTTTATTAATTACACTTTATTCACTTTGTATCCCCCCCATAAACCCTTCCCTCCTCCCCTCCCAATTCCACCTTCCCTCCCCCTTCTCCACACATGCCCCTTCCCAAGTCCACTGATAGGGGAGGTCTTTCTCCCATTCCCTCTGATCCTAGTCTATCAGCTTTCATCAGGAGTTGGTTGCATTGTCTTCCTCTGTGGCCTGGTAAGGCTTCTCCCCCATCAGGGGGAGGTGATCAAAGAGCAGGCCAATCAGTTCATGTCAGAGGCAGTCCCTGTTCCCATTATTATGGAACCCACTTGGATACTGAACTGTTTTTGATTCATCTTTTTTTCTTGTTTTTTTTTTCTTTATTTGTTTTGTTCCTTTTTGTCATTATTAATATTAAACCATGTAATCTTTGCAAGTAAATATTGAAGATCATTCTGGAGAATTTCTTACCTTACTAGAAATGTTAGTAAGAAATGTTCTATAGAGTAAAAGGGTAGACTAGAGTCTCTGTACTTTAATAAAGGGGAGGGGGAGTTTTACTTTCATCTCATTGTTTAAAAAAACCAACATGTGATATAAATTTCACTTTAAGGATTAGCAGTTTTCCAATTCGAGGTGGTACTTGCTTAGTGCACACTACTCAAGATACTAACAGAGTAACATAACCTAGAGATCTGCTTTTGGATCGAATGTATGTACTTGAACAAATATATCACTCTCAAATATCTCAAAGCATAAGTGTTGTAGAGTTTTGTTGCTTTTTGAAAAAGTACCGAAGTTAGACCAAGGCACAGTTTTGTTTTAACAGACATTTAAGTTAATTGTAAAGATAAGGAATGCGTCATGGATCAAAAATCATGTTATGTATATTTCCTCATGTTATGTATATTTTGTTCCTGTTATTGGCTTTATTTTCAAAATTGTAGTTTGTAGTATTAGTTTTCTTTTAATGGTATTCTTGCATACACTATTTGTTCAATGAAAGAGTTCTGAATTTCAGATCTGTGTGTCTTTTTTTTTAAGTAAAAGCCTCTATCAAGGGTTTATTTGATAACAGAAATACCTCTGCATTCTTTTTCACTCCTGCTTTACTTCAAGGTGAAATACAAATACGTGCTATGTTTACTGGCTTGACAGCAAACAAGTATGGGAAGACGGCTAGATAGACAGTTCAGGTATATGTATTGACCAGCATACTCTTAGCCCTGTGATTAGTCCCCTGGTTTGACAAAACAAAGCACGTACTCAAAATGCAGGTGGACTGGAGGGGTCTGGTTGAACTAAATGAATATGATCAGTTTAGAGTTTCACAATATAAAGATGTCATCATAGAAAGAAATGGCAACCTTTTAAAGACAGTAGAGCTGCATTGTATCCTGCTCCTTCTAAAATATGTTTCAGGTCCCCACAGCTTAAATCAAGTCCATTGACACCAAATCAGTATGTAACTCTGAAAATGAATACATCAAAATGCCTAGTACTGATTATCTGACAGGTAACAGGTCATTCAGCTATTCCACTTCATAGACTTAGGTTACCACCTTTTCCACAGACTGCTTGCTGCTGGAACTTTGATCTTATGTTGAGCTTGATCCTACCCAGGTCAGAAATCAAAAGTTTTGATTCATGTACTGTACTTAACCATACACATTTTCTAACCCTGCATTCTTATGGAGAGATGGCTAGAACATCCAGTAGTGTACTTTCCTATACATGCTACCTGCTGGTGTCTGACACATATGTATGTATGTATTTAAGATTTATGATTGTCAACTAAATGACTATAAATATATGGAAATGAGTTATGTAGTTTTCTTTAGCTAATTACAACCTCTTGCATCCACTGTTCTTCAGGCCATGTCCTCACCCAGGTGTGGTCCCCAGGCACTTATTGTTTCCATCTTCAGTCCATAGCAATTGCTAAGATTCATGCCAAAGCTCTACTGTTTTCTAGCGAAATTACCAGATATACTAAAGCCCTATTCTTACGCTATTTATTTAGAGATAAGGTGTCATATAGCACAGGCGATAGTCAAGTATGACTGTGGTCTCCTGATTTTGCCTCCACCTCCTAGGTACTGCTATTGCAAGTGTTTACAGCCATGCTAAGTTTACCTACTAAGTCTTTCTTTAAAAAACAAACAAACAACAATGAAGTGTGTGTGTGTATGTGTGTGTGTGTGTGTTGTGTGTGTGTGTGTGTGTGACAGACAGAGAGCGAAAGAATGTTCTAGTTCCCAAGGAGGCCAGAAGAGGTTATCAGAGCTCCTGGAACTGATGTTACATGTATGAGCCACCTGACATATCTACTGGACACCGAACGTGGGTCCTCTGCAAAAGCAACAAACTAAACCACTAAGCCCCAGGGCTACTTTTTTTTTAAAACAGTATTTTTCTGTATAGCTTTGGCTATACTAGACTCACTGTGTAGGTCACCAGGCTGGCCTCAGACTCACAGAGATCTATCTGACTCTGCTTCCCTGAGTGCTGGGATTACAGGCGTGTGCCACCAACGCCTGGCTTCTAAGTCTACTGTTTAAAGATATCAAAACGAAAAACTCCTACTTGTCTATTGTCTTCGGTTGTGCAGGCAAAGTTCTAGTTTATGTAATACTATCATCACCTTGTTTAGATGAGGATTGAAGCAGACAATAACAGCAACAAAAACATATGGTTGACTTTATTCAGAGGATGAAAACTATCAGATATCATTACATGGAAAGTTACCTTTGAAAATGT
Source organism: Pachyuromys duprasi (assembly GCA_028658305.1). Lineage (NCBI taxonomy): Eukaryota > Metazoa > Chordata > Mammalia > Rodentia > Muridae > Pachyuromys > Pachyuromys duprasi. Next base: position 39,081,737 of record CM053742.1, read on the forward strand.
TACTGGGGGAGATATGTTGTCCATGAGGTCAGTGTGGTGAAGTCAATTAGACCTGACTTTTTTCCCCAAAAGACAGCAGAGAGCAAGGCATGATGATGAACACCTTTGATCCCAGCACTTGGGAAGCAGACACAGGTGGTCCTCTGTGAGTTCAAGGCCAGCCTAGTCTACAGAGCTACATCGTGAGATGTAACCTGTAGAGAAGGAGAGGGAGAAAAGCAGTGACAAAGTGTCCCATCACAGTACTCCCAGAACTCAGGAGACAGAGGCAGGAGGACCACATATTTAGAGCCAACTTTGGGCTACCTGGTGAGACCCAGTCTCAAAAATAAATGGTAATGCATACCGGTAATCCCAGCATTTGGGGAGATTACTTTAAGACCATCTACCTAGTAAATTCAAGATCTGCCTGGGCTACCCAAGACTCTGTCTCAGAAAGGAGAAGATCACAAACTTCCAAATTATGCCTTTGTCTGTATCTCCTTGTGGCTGTGTTTCTTTTATGGTGCTAGTGGAGAGATAGGGAAAATAAGAGCCAGATGAACAAGGCCCTAACTAGGTATACTCTATAAATGATAATACTTAAATAAAGTGATGTGAAAACAGAAGTGCTGTTTTGGGAGCCTGTTAGAACCTGTCCTTAAATCACACACAGAAAAACAAAACAAAACAATAACAACAACAACAACAAAAAAAACAAAGAAAGGGGGATTAGAGAGATGGCTCATTGGTTAACAGCATTGGCTGCTCTTCCAGACACCTACACAGCAGCTCACAACTGTCTGCAACTCCAGTTCCAGGGATTCTGAGATCCTCACACAGACTATACATACAGGCAAGACACCAATGCCTATAAAATAAAAGTAAATAAATCACGAAAAAAAAGAAAGAGAAAAAGAAGTTTGGAGTGTGGGGGCTTATCTTGGAAACAAGACCGCTTACTAGATATTAAGAATGTTATTGATGGGGCTGGAGACATGGCTCAGCTGTTAAGAGTATTGTCTGTTCTTCAAGAGGTCCTGAGTTCAATTCCTGGAAACCACATGGTGGCTCACAACTATCTACACTGGGATCTGATGTCCTTTTCTGGTATGAAGCTGTACATTCCAATAGAGCACTCATATACATACATAAATAAATATATATTTTTAAAAAGAATATGATTGAAGCAAAAAAATAGTGTTATAACATGTGTGCTGGGTTTCAAGATGTTCTCTTTAGGTTTCTATAAAGTGATTTATACAGAAGGGTGAAGTGTTAGTGCACATTTTAGAAATCAGAACTATTTAAATATTTTTTATTAATAAAAGTAACTTAGGGGCTGAAGAGATGGTTCAGTTGAGTTTGTACACTGAGCAGGTGAGGTCCACATCTAACTCTAGTTCTAGGGGCTCTGGACCCTTTGGACATCTGTACTCGTGCATACATACCCACATATAGATCTACACATATGCATATAATTAAAAATACAAATAAATCTTTTACAAAAGTAATCTGTAGGGGGCCAGAGAGATGGCTTAGGAGATAATGCTTGCTGCCCTTGCAGAAGGCCTAAGTTCAGTTCCCAGCACCCATGATGGGTAGCTCAAAACCACCTATAAATCCAATTCCAGGGAATTTCACTCCTCTTCAGGACTCCTCAGGCACTTTTACCCACACATGAACATACCCACACACAGAAACATAATTTTTTAAAAGTATTTTAGATGAACAAATGGGATGGACATTGAATGGAGGAGAAAACGAGCAACAGGACAGGAGCATACCAGAGAGGGCCTCTGAAAGAATCAATATAGCAATGTATCAAAGCAGATATTAAGACTCACAACCAAGCCTTTGGCAGAGGGCGGGAAGTAATAATAAAAATAGGGGAAGTTATTAAGACTTGGGGAGAACAAGAGCTCCACAAAGACCAAACTGAGCAGGGCACAGGGGTCTTATATGAGACATTTTCTCCAACCAAGGACCATATATGGATATGGCCTAGAACCCCCGCTCAGATGTGGCCCATGATAGCTCAGTGTCAAACTGAAGACTCTAGTAAGGGGAGCAGGGACTGTTTCAGTCATGAACTCGATGGCTGGCTCTTTGACCCTCCCCCATACATGCCAGGGAGTCACAGCTGGGCTAGATCCCACGGGAGGACATTGCAGCCAGCCCTGAGGAGACAAGATGATCTGGGGTCGGATGGAAGGTGAGGAGGACCTCCCCTGTCAGTGGACTTGGAGGGGGCGGGGAGGAGATGAGGGAGGGATGGGGAGGGTGGGAGGAAATGAGGGAGGGGGCTATGCCTGGGATGCAAAGTACCTAACCTGTGATTGATATATAAATAAATAAATTACATTAAAAAAAGTAATTTAGGTCTGGAGAGATGGCTTACAGACAGACTTGGGTCAGTTACCAAAACCCACATTATGTGGCTCACAACTGCCTGTAAATACAGTCCAAAGGAATCTGATGGCCTTGTCTTGCCTCTGCATTCATCCACAAACACAAGCATGCATACATACAGATACATAAAAACAAAAACAAAAAGCAATTGATAGCTTTAAAGTGGAGCAAAATCTCAATATGTGCTGTAGTGGTGATGATTCTTGAAAAGAAACCAGACACGATGGGTCATAAATAGTATGACTTTAATATATATAAAATTCCCAGAGAGTCAAAGGTAAAAAAAAAAAGAGGGGGCAGATTATTGGTTATCAGGAGCTAAAGAGATGGAGCAATGAAGGACTGTTAGTAGGTGTAAAGTTATCTTTTGGGAATGAAGAGTGTCTGAAATAAGACAATGGTTGGTAGTTTTTGTGATCATACAAATATATTGGAGTTAAAATTGTACACTTTATGTTTTAAAATTACTTTTTTATTTTTTGAGATTATAATTGCATGATTTCCCTCTTTGCTTTTCTTCCTATGCAATCTTGCTCTCTTTCAAATTCATGGCCTCCTTTTTTCATTAATTGTTTTTATATGTAATTAGGCATATATATATATATATATATATATATATATTCCTAATATACCAATTAAGTCTGTATAATGTTAATTGTACGTATGTTTTCAGAGTTTACCGTTTCGTATAAGATAACTGATTGGTATGTTTTTCCCTTGGAAGACTTTCTCCTGCTCTCAGATTCCTCATTTCACTATGGTCCTTTGTGTAGGGTTGGAGACTCATGGGCTTTCCCTTCTTCCATGTTAGCATGTCTATTTTTATTCTTGTTCAGCTCATGTTTAGGCAATTTTATTGTTGAGACTGTGTGTGTACCTTGTCATTCCTAGAAGACACAGTCTCACAGCAAACTCCCTGATCTTTTGGCTCTAAGAATAATTTCCCTCACACTTCTGAAATGATCTCTGAGCCTTTAGTTGAGATTAATTAACAGACTTGTTGGCAAATACTAATATTATTAATATTTATTAATGTGAATGAACATTAATAAACATTCCACAAGAACAGTATACAAACATTTCCCCATTTATGTCCAATAAAAGGCTCTTTTTCTTTCAATAAAACAGTTATGGAAACTTTTAGGTAGGATTTACGTGTGCAATGTCCAGTACATGTGCATTTGGCAACTTAGGAGAAAGTCTTTGATTATCTATCCTATCTTGACAAGTGTGGAATTATATACCTAAATTAACTTTTATCCTTATTGGTATTACCTTTATGAAATCAATTTCTAAAATCCTAAACAACTTAAGCTTAATTGTGGAACTATAACTATTTGGTCTTCAACCCCACTAGAGAATTGAGAAGGAATAAAATTAGTTATTGGAGTAAATAGGAAGTGCATGTTAGCAGCTTCCAAGCAATAAAAAATTGACAGAGGCAGTTTGCTGACTGAACAGTCACCCAAATCTCTGTATACATGGGAGCATAATCAACAGCCTTCTGGCTCAGTATATTTGACAGACATATATATGGATTAGGATCTATTTGGGATATTCTTGCCATGTCTTGGCAGAGTTTAGCAGTTGACTTGCCCATTTTAGGTGAATTTTGTCTGTCATAAAATGAGGGCGTTTTCTTTTTGCTCAGATGGCTCATTTGCCACATTTGAAGCCATCTCCATATGGAGGTTATTTGATGTTTATCATCTTCTTTGAGGTAGGCTGGGTGCTGCCAGGAGAGGACCTATCTCATTGTCAAAGAATGTTTAAAATAATAAAAACACTTTAATGCCATATTCTGTAGGTCTCTGAAGTTTTTGAAGACTTAACTATCTTTATATAATCCACCTGTCTACAGAATCATATCTATCAGTTAAACCTAGGATGTATACTCCTGTGATAAATTATACTAGTGTCTGACATGATTATGATTTGACTAACAATTGACTTCCATTACCTAATATCCTAACCTTATTTTCTCTCTGAATAAGAAAATTATCAACTTACAATCATCTCCCAATGATAATAAACATTCACGGCTCCAGAAAATAGCCAAAAACCTTCCCAACCCCTATTAAATGAAATGGGACGTCCTTATGATTTTTTGCTAGCTGAATTTTTTGGACACCCAGAAATCCTGTTAGGGGCTCAGAGGAAATTGGGAAAATTGTTAATTAAGCAAGCATTAACCTTTGTAGTCCAGTCTTTGAATGTTGAGAAATTTTAGGCTTAATAGAAGTCCTTTTTGGAACAGTCTGAAATGCTGAGATTAGTAGCTTTCCTCAAAGCACTCCTGGGAGCTGGCTTTGATGAGAAAGAGCTATTGCGGCAGTTGAGAAAGGAACAAGCAGAATGCTGGAACATGCAAAATGCTGGAACAGATATATCAGCATCTCAGCATGCTGAAAGGATGAATTCTGTCAAATTTGATCCAGCGTCTCTGGTGTCTAGTCCTTTTGTTCTGCAAAGATATAATTTCTCACAAGCATTATACAGGCCTAAAATCATAAATACATGAGATATGCAGGATGAAACTAAACTGCACACCAATTATATCTACTCCAATCAAAAGAATAGTATCAATAATTATGACGATATTGTAGCCAAGGATTTTTTAGCCATGTATTGTTGAAGTTCTGGCTGGAGACATTTTTTTTTTAATTTCTCAGTCAGTTTCAGAGTTGTTCTCATGTGAAAGGATCAGCACTTTATGTTACCTGTTCTATTTAGTCTTCTTGATTTCTCTCTTCTTGTGTATGGCCAAGACCTTCAGATGGTCTTCCTCTATCATATCTGATTTTTATTAGTTTTGATGGCACCCATAATTTTGCTGCTCTCCAGGGGGTCTGTCTAATCAGGAATCTGTGAGCTCCTAGTTTCAGAACTGCAATTGCTTTGTTTTTAAGGAACAGAACTAAAAACTGCTCTGTAGTTTCACTTTCTATGCAAGTACTTGCTAGATTATTGTAAATTTGACTAAATTGCTATAAATTCTGCCCCACTTTGGTACACTATTTGTTGACAATTATTAATATTTATTATTGATTTATCTTTTAGTTAAACAGTTTTTTTCCTAAAGCAGCTCTATACCAAAATCACTACACAGAGACTAGGATTTATTTAATTAACCTAGAGCACAATGCTAGGCAATAATTACTCCATCCTAAGCGTCCAAACCCACATAACTTCCTCCCATTCAGATTTCCCACATTATACTTGCTTTTAAGTCATATCTTAGGTCTGGTTCATCTCTCCTGGTGTTTCTAGGTCCTTTCCTCTCAGATCTCTCTTCCAGATTTTCCTCCCACTTGCTTCTTTCTCCTCCCCTCTGGACCAAGATGTCCCACTCTATCCTCTCCTTTGCTCAGCATTGGCTGGTTGTTTTATTGGCAATACAGGGAACAAATGTTCGCATGCTCACACAAACTTGGGACAGGTGATGCTTAGAATCAGCATCACAGTGCAACGCCCAGATTGAAACCAGACAGTGAGGTAGAGAAATCAGCATGTGAATGAACAAGGGTACATTGTATACATTGCACAAGGACTTTATGCCAACACACACTTCATGCCAACATGTACTTCATGTTGTTAGTTTTACCTCAGCGTTTTACAAAACTAAAGCTGGGTATGTTGTCACATACTTATAATCGCTAGCACTTGTCCATAAGTCCAGGCCTCAGGAAGTAGAACGATTAGAAATTTCAGGATCATCCTCAGCTATGTAGTGAGCTTGAGAACAACTAGGGTACATGAACCACCCCCTCTTTCTCACACACACACAAACAACAACAACAACAAACCTAATATGTAGTAATTTCACAGATTTAAAATATAGAAATTTACATGAAACAGAATATGAAGTGTCTCTCTTCCCTCAACCCAGTCCCCCAAAGTATTGCATATCTATTCTTGTACATGCTTTCATGCATATATAAAACACACTGTGTCCCTCTCCTCCAAGTGTGTGTTTGGGGCTATGTATGTTTTAAGTTGTAGTAAGAATACCCATCCAAAACATTTTATGCCATTTTAAGTTAATTTGTCTGCTTCTCCACCTTAGAAGGGTACTGGCAGCCATGATGGCTCACACCTACCTGTAATTTTATCTCAGCATTTAGGAGGCTATGACAAGAGTATTGTCATCAGTGTCAGGCTAGCCTGGGTTACCTCCTGAGTCAGCTAGCCATGACTATAACATAAGACTCTGTCTCAAAAAAGGTGTTAAAATTAGTTTCATGGTTTGGGAGAGGGAAAAGCATAGTACAGCTCTTTTTCCAAAAATTCATTATGTGGGTTTTGGATTTTGCCATGAAGCCAAAGAGACTATATCTCTGGTGTCCAGGCACAGTGTTCAATTTGCAAAGGATTTAAAAGGTTTCATTTTGGCTGGGCATTTGGTAATCTGAAGCAAGGGGAATCAGGAGTTTATGGTCATTCTCAGCTACATAGCCTGTTCAAGGCCAGGCTGGACTACCATGCCCAACACACACTGTTTCATTTTATATGTTTTCCTAACATATAACAGAGGCAGTGGCCAGTCATTTTTTACTTCTGAGGAATAACAGATTTGGTATCGTTGTCTAGCGACTCCAGATAGGCTTGCTTCTGCACATCCAGGATCATGTTGCTTCACTTCCAGACACTTGACAAGGTCGTCCTATGTTACTGAAGAACTCCCAGAGCCCCAGTTATAATTGTGTCTAACAGCTGGTCACTTTTGCGAAAAAGGAAAGCATCATTTGAACTTCTAACTTTTCAGCTGTTTGTTTTGGCATTGCATAAATACAGTCTAAGACTAGCCAGAAAATGAGCTTTTGTTTCGTTTGCTAAAAATGATCTTTTTCATGTACAATTTAAATTTAGAAATGTCTGCATGTCTGAAAAGAAATTATTAGTAAAACAAAACAAAACAAAACCCACAAATGAACAGGGATCTTTAGTCAGCATGAAAGTATCTAAATGAATGCAGTCAAGGGTGAACAAACACATGAAATTTTTTTCTAATTCCCAAAATTACATTTTATGCTAATTGGTATTGTAACATTAGTAAAACATTTAAACATTGTTTCAAATATTCAACATTACAAAAGCAAATTTTGATGTTTTACTAGTAACTCAGCCTTTGATCATATTTCTATTTATTTGATCATTATCAGTTTGTCAAATAATTAGGTAGGGACAACAAAACAGTGACTTAATGAGAACACTTTTTCTAGTGTACAGCTTCAGTAGTCATGGAGACCACTCATTTACCTTTCAGAAGTAGGCTAGACAATTGACTACATACGGATATTTTCAAATACCCCTGATCCTTAATCCCCAATAAGCTTATGTTCTTTATTTAATATTGATTTAGTTGCACCTGGAAGCAATGATTCTGTGGAACCTGGTTTCATGTGTTTTGGCTAGAGAACAAACACAGAAAATACATGATTTAGAAAATTACTGATCAGAGAGTTGGAGTGTGTACGCGTGTTTGTATATTTGTGTGTGTGTGTGTGTGTGTGTGTGTGTGTGTGTGTGTGAGAGAGAGAGAGAGAGAGAGAGAGAGAGAGAGAGAGAGAGAGAGAGAGAGAGAGAATTAGTAGTGTTTGCCTGTGTGTGAGTACATATGCATGCACGTGTTTGCACTGGCACATATGGGTGCATGTTTTCGTTTTCTTTGTTTTTTAATTAATTAATTATTTATTTATTCTTCACTTTATATTTTACTCATAGCCCCCTCCCTTCTCTCCTCTTGGTCCTACCTTCCCTCCCTCTTCCCCTTACCCCCACTCCCCTACTCCTCAGAAAATGGGAACCCCAATCCACATCTAGCACATCAAGTCGCATTAGGACTGAGGACATCCTCTTCCACAGTGGTTTGGCAAAGCAGTCCCTTCGGGGGAGTGATCAAAAAGCAGGCAACAGAGTTCTTGTCAGAGACGTTCCTCCAACCCCACTCACCTTACAGGGGGACCCTCATGAAGACTAACCTGTCCATCAGCTACATCTGTAAAGGGGGTCTAGGTCCAGTCCATGCATGGTCCTTGGTTGATGTCTCTGTAAGACACCGCCCCCCCCCCCGCCCCAGTCCCAGGTTAGTTGGCTTTGTTGGTCTTCCTGTGGAGTTTTTGTCTCATCCTGGTCTTTCTATCCTTCCTCTCACTCTTCCACAAGACTCTCTAAGCTCTGCCCCATGTTTGCCTGTGGGTCTCAGCATCTGTTTGTATCCTTTGCTGGGTGGAGCCTCTCAGAGGAAAGCTATGCTAGGCTCGTGTCTGCAAGCATAGCAGAGTGTCATTAATAGTGTCAGGAGTTGGCTGTATCCTATGGGGTGGGTCTCAGGGTGGGCCAGGCATTGGTTGGACATTCCTCAATCTCTGCTCTATCTTTATCCCTGTGTATCTTGTAGTCAGGGTAAATTTTGGGTTGAAGTTTTTGTGGATGGGTTGGTGTTCTCCTCTCTCTAGTAGGAGTCCTGTCTGGTTAGAGGGGTGCATGCTTTCTAAGACAACATATATGGAGGTCTGAAGACAACCTTGGGTGTCAATCCTCACCTTGTACCTTGTTTGCTGCTGCTTACACTGGGATAGGTGGCCTGTGAGCTTGCAGGGATTCTCCTGTCCTTACTTCATATCTCACCATTGGAGCACTGGAATTACAGCATGTGATCCTGGGTTTATATATCTTCCTGGAATTGAACTTTGGCCCTTGTGCTTGCATCCAAGTGTTTTATCCACTAAGCAATCTCCCTAGGCCCCCAAATTGGAATTTTAACATTCTTTTTTTGGGGGGGGGAATAGGGACAAAGTGTCACTATGTAGTCCTTGCTGTCCCGGAACTTGTTATTGTTGACAGTGTCTAGTCCAGAGGAACTACAGCCAGCATTGGCACTTATGGAGTATGGCTCACCAGTTATCATGGCTACTATGATTGTACCTCAGAGAGGCAAAGATCTGGGGCAATTGTTCCCATAGTACCAGCTTCTAGGGCTTCTTATGGTTGGTGCCATTGTGTTCTCCTTGTATTTAGCTTGGTGTGATTATCGCCTCTCTGGGAAACCTACATAATAAAAGTGATGATTTTCCCAGGACAATGTTGTTTAGGTAGATTAATGACTCAATTGAATCTTTCTAAAATAGTTTAAAGACACGAGTGGCTAGGGCTTCTAATGAAGGATATACAGAAGATTAGGAATAATATTTGAACATAGCTTTTTGCCAGTGAGATGGCTGGTCTCAAACTCATGGAGATCTGCTTCCTTCTGCCTCCCCAAAAGCTGGAATTAAAGGCATGGATCCATATAACAGGCTTAACTTTATCCATTTATTTGTTTGTTTGTTTATATTTCTTAGGACAGGACAGGGTTTCTCTGCATAGCCATAGCTGTCCTAGACACTCTTTGTAGACCAGGCTGGTGTCAAACTCAGAGATCCACCTGCCTTTTCCTCCCAAGTGTTGGTATTAAAGGCCTTCAGCACCAGCACCCTGAGGTTTAAAGTTACTTTTGAGTACAACATTTTTTCTAGACATGTCTTAAAAGAATTGTTCTTAAATATTTCGCCCTATTGTATATACCTCCAATGACTTAAGGGAACTATCCAGAATGCTGTGGGCGTAAATATAAAATACAAAAATACTGAACAAAACAGGTAACACTTAAAGCTGGTGATATAGCTAATTTGGTAGGGTACTTATCTAGTATGCATGAAGTCTCAGGTTTCATTCCCAGTACTGCATATACCAAGCATGGTACTATGTGCCCATAATCCCAGCACTGAGAAGGCGAATGCAGGAGGATTAGAAGTTCAACTCTGCTACAGTTCCATGACTAATGGAAATGGCAAGTTGCCTCAAATATAATTATGTTTGTGTGTGTGTTGGTTACTTGTTTCTTTGTTTTGTTTTGTTTTGTTTTGAGACAGGGTTTCTCAGTTTATCCCTGGCAATCCTGGAGTTTGTTTTGTAGGCCAGGCTGTCCTCAGACTCAGAGATCTACCAAGTGCTGAGATTAAAGGAAAGTGCTACTACTGCTGGGTGTCACAAAACAGTTTTCCAAATAAAACATGCTGCCTGGGGCTGGAGAGAAGACTTTAAATGCACTTGATGCTCTTTCAGAGGACCTGAGTTCAGTTCCAAAATCTACATTAAGCAGTTCAGAACCACCTGTCACTCGGGATCCAAGGGAGCAGCTGTCCCCCTCTACTGTCCACTGTGGGCATTTGAACAGACATGGTGTACATACAGACAAGCAGGCATATGCACACATAAGATAAAAAAATATTTTTTAAAGCATGTTGCTTAGCCTGTTGCAAATGACCCCTAAACAGAAGTGCTATGTTAGATGGTAGTGCTGAGGTAGGAAAAGCCTGTGATTCTACACAGACTCTTGGCCTAACCTCTTACTTGCTGGAAGATTTTTAATAGGAATCTAGCCCAAATCTTGTAGTTTGTTGGCAATGAAAAGGCAACCCTGCCCAGATGTAAGGGTGAGCAAACTACAGGCATGAAGGAGATGAAGGGGCTGGAGAAAAAGGCGAGTAATGGAAGCTGAAGCAACTGTTTCAGGAGAAATGAGGTTTAAAAAAACTTATTTACTTATGGAAATGCTTCAAGCTCAAAACTTGAAGCCAGGTGAGGTAGCTCTTGCCCATAATCCTAACTCTGAGGAAGCTGAGGAGATTGTCATGGGTTTGAGGCCAGCCTGGAATACATAGTTAGTTCCGGCCCACTTTGGCTACAGTATGAAACCCTGACTCAAAAGCAAGCAAAGACCAAAATTAAAGCCCTTGTTAGGTAGGCAAAACTCACCTACCCTGGGGCTGTGCTTGGCCTATACCCACAAGTCTTCTTTAGCAACCTAAGATGCCCACCTTCATCAAGCTGCATGTACACCATACTCCAAACAGTGGAGTTCGTTTCTCCTCTTCTAACTATCTGCTGAAATATCCCCTTTGCAGTCAGTTCCTACTCAAGTGTGTTTTGAGGTTTATTTGAGACTGAGAGACGAGGCTAACCCAAACTTTTCTGGGGGTGCATGCACAGTAAGGTAAACTGTCCTAGAGTGAACTTTTAGGGGAAATCTTTTGTACCAGCTTGTACCCATGCATAACTGTGTGTGCATACGAGTAAAATCAGATGCACCATAGGAACAGACACATATTGGGAGCAAAAGCTTACATGATTTAATAAACCTGACAGTCAAAGCAGAGAGCCACCTGTGGTACACACCCGAGCAACAAAACAGTACCTCCTGTTCTTCCTCCATCCCATAAAGGAAGGATCCAATTACCTGGTAAAGAAACAGTAAGGTAAAATATAAAAAATAAAGAAGAAAGGTTTTATGGTCCAAAAAGCCTAGAATTGAATTTGAGTGTTGCCAGTTAGAATCTTGGCGGTATTATGTTTCCCCTGCTCTCAGCCTTCTTGATCTCTGTGAATTTGAAGCCAGCCTGGTACACATAGTGAGTTCCAGGACAGCCAAGGCTACAAAGAGAAAATCTTGTGCGGAAAAACTAAAAACCAAAACCAAACAAACAAAACAACAACAAAACCCCACCAAAAACAACAACCACAAAACAGGAATGCTCAATCATTTATTATACTCCCAATTTTAAAAACAGCCTTTTCACTGTAAGAACATTTTAAGAAAGTATAGGTTGAGGGTAAATATGGAAGGAATATTACATAATATTGTGTCAATGTTAATTTCTTTTATCTTCTTTTTAAAATTATTATAATTTATTACAATTTATATCCTAGTTGTGGCCCCCTCACTTCTCTCTTCCCAATACAACTCTCCCTCTTCTTCCTCTATGCCACTCCCCTAGTCCACTGATAGGAGAGGTCCTCCTTCTCTTCTATCTGACCCTAGCCCATCAGGTCTCATCAGGTCTGGCTGCATTCTCTTCCTCTGTGACCTGGCAAGGCTGCACCTCTCATGGTTAGGTGGCCAGAGAGCCTGTCACTGAGTTCAT
>CM053742.1:39099092-39140959 GCA_028658305.1 Pachyuromys duprasi
TGATGGGTTTGCAGAGATTCAAACTGCCCAAGCAGTGCCCTGTGACTTGGTTGGGGTGGTGGGGCCATCTGCCTCTGAGCTAAAGTAGTCTTGGAAATCTCTAATCCTGAGGCTTGGAAATCATCTTGTCAGCTTTATTCAACTGGTAGCAGAATCAACTTACCCTTAAAAGGCTGCTTCTGCTACATTCCTCTCTAGCAAGTCTCTGAGACTGTTCTGTCATTCCTTCTAGAAGACCCACTCTCTAGGCCAGGATGAACAAAACTTACTATAGCTCACTGTGGTATACGCATACCTATAAGCCTAATACTAAGAAGGCTGATGCAGGAGGATTTTGGGTTTGAGTCCAGTCTATATAACTGAGTCAGACCCTATCTTAAACAACTGAAGTAATAGAAAAACTATTCAGTGATGAAAAATACTACGTAATAATACAAGTGTTCTGCATGTGCACAGTCCAGTGTAGAACCATTAGCAGCACTTGAAGTACCTTTTTCCTGGAGTTTCTTGCTGGGAATGGAAAGTCCCCTTTACTACTGCCACCCTTCTAGAAACAGCCCCCACAGTTCTGATGATGTGTCTCATAGTTGAGTCTACACATGTGTATTTCCTGGGTGTTTTCTTCTCTTCTATAAAATTGTTGTTAGTATTGAAGCAAGGTGGAAAGAAGCAAAGAGGTCTTCTCTCCCCAGTTCTGACCCCAAGTCTAAATAAACCTTTCACCCTTTACCAGTTCTCATTTTCTTTTGGTACATTGTGGCTGCATGCTATAGATTCATATTTCTGTTTATTGTAACAGTAGGACCAGGAACCATTTTTTAATTTAAATTTTTTATTCACAGGGCTGGAGCTATGGTTCAGTAGTTAAGAACATTTGGTGTCCTTATAGAGGACCTAGGTTAAGTTCCTAGCATCCACATCATGGCTCACAACCATCCGTAGGCATGTACATGGTAAACATACATGCAGGCAAAACACTTATGTACATAAATAAATACCTCTAAATGAAATTTATTATTATGACTGTATATGTGTGTAAGTATGTGTGCATGTGTGAGTGTGGATATCTGTGTGCATGATGTGTATCTGTGTGAGAGTGTGAATATGAGTATGTATTTGTACGCATGTGTGTGTATGTGTGTATCTGTGCATACATGTGCTCAAGTGCATGCACCATGGCACCTGTGTGCATGTCAGAGAATGACTTTCAGGGGCTGCTTCTCTCCTTTTATTATAGATTCCGGGCATTGAACTTAGGTCATCAGGCTTGTTGGCAAGGACTTTTACCACTGAGCTATCACAGTAGCTCTGCATTTCAAATTGAATTTTAATTAATTTAAACCTATATTTATGAAATTGTCACCTGCAGTTTATGTCTTCTATACTGGATGACATGGTTCTATCTTTCTTGTAGCAGGGACTTTAGGAAATTGTGAAGGAAAAATAGAAGTCCCCTATGAAATGACCAAATCATTATGGCTTATTTATTAATAATGGGCAAATGTAGGAATTCTCTGGAGGACAGAGCAGGAGGTGGACCCACCTGTAACTACTTAGCCCATGACAACCATAGGTATGAACATAGTTTGAGGGGCTGGAGAAATGGCTCAGAGGTTAAGAGTACTGGTTGCTCTTCCAAAGGTCCTGAGTTCAATTCCCAGCAACCACATGGTGGCTCACAACCATCTATAATGAGATCTGGTGCCCTTTGCTGGCATGCAAGTATACATGCAGTACAGAATATTATGTAAATAATAAATAAATATTTTTTAAAAAAGAATGTAGATTGAAGAAACAAGTTATGAAGAAAGAAGTGTTATACAAACTTTCAGAATGTGAAAATCCATCCTTTTCACACACACATACTTTTTCAGTTTGCCGTTTTGTACTTTTCGGACAACAAAGGGATTTTGAGTATAGCAAGAAAATATTTAGAGGTGAACTCTTTTAATAGTTACCTTGTAAGCCATTTACATGTGAATTTGAATTCCTGCCCGGCAGGAAAAGCTATCATTTCATTAAAAAATGCTTTACCCATATAAAAGTAAAGTAACGTAAATCATACCTCCTTCTCATTTTAATAATCTGGTGGGGAGCTGAAAAGATGGCACAGCAAGTGAAGAGCATTGTCTGTTTCTCCAGAGGATCTGGGTTCACTTTCCAGCAATCACACGGTGGCAAAATTGTCTGTAACTCCAGTTCTGGAGGACCTGATGCCCCCTTATGGCCTCTGTGGGAACCAAGTGCCCACATGGTACGTAGACATGCACGTAGGCAAAACATACGCACACATAAAATAATAATAAAAACACATTTTGTTACATTGAGTGCGTGTGTGAGTGCATGTGGGTGTGCATGTGTCACTGTACACATATGGGGATCAGAGAACAGTTTGTGGGACTTGGTCTCTCCCTCCATTACCTGGGTCCAAGAATGGAATTCAGGTTACCAGGCTTGGTAGAAAATTCCCTTACCAAATGAGCTCTTAGCCCTTCTTTCTCTTTCATTTAACTTTTCAATTAATTTTTCTTTATGTTAGTATTTGTGACCCTGCACAAAAATCTATTCAAAATTGATAAAAGGCCTTAATATAAAATCCTAATCACTGAAACTACTCAAGGAAAACATTAGGTAAAAACTAAGATATGGGCAAGAACTTTCTGGAAAGGGTTCTAATAACACAATAAAAATGGGAAGTAATTAAAAGCCTTCTGCATTGCAAGGGAAACTTTCAGAAAAGACAAGAGAGAGCCTACAGAACGGGTGAAAATTTTTGCCAGCTACATATCAAAGAACTACTATATAAAACATATAAAGAATGCTTCTCTCTATGTCTTCACAGCTTTCTCTATACTGTGAATCCAAAATATAAAAGCTTATTATTGCATACATTAAGAATATATGAGCCAGCACAGTGGTGTAGGCCTCAATCTCAGCACTTGGGGAGGCAGAGGCAAACTCTGTGAGTTTGAGGCCAGCCAGTTTACAAAGCGAGTCCAGGAGGCCAAGGCTACACAGAGAGACCCTGTCTCAAAAAACAAACAAAAAATATGATATAGGGCTGGTCAGATGACTCAAGAGCACAAACTGCTCTTGAAGAAGAGCCAGGTTTGGTTCTCAGGGATCATGTTAGACACCACAGCTGTCTGTATCTCCAGCCCATGGGGATCTTACTCCTGTGGTCTTCTCACATCAACATAATTAAAACTAAAAACAATCAGGGGGAGCAGCCTTACTGGTCCACAGAGGAAGACAAAGAAGCCATTCCTGATGAGACCTGATTGAATAGGGTCAGATGGAAGAGGAGCAGGACCTCCCCTATCAGTGGACTGGGGGAAGGGCATAGGTGAAGAAAAGGGAGGGAGAGTGGGATTGAGAGGGGAGAAAGGAGGGAGCTACAGTTGGAAACAAAGTGAATAAACTGTCATTAATAAAAAAAACCTGCCAAATTAAAAAAAGAACAAAAAAAGGGAGAGAGAAAAAGAATACATGGATATATGTAAATGATGGAGTACATCACCACCACTAATTTTTTTTGTTTGTTTGTTGAGTCAGGTTTTCTCTGTGTAGCCTTGGTTGTCCTGGACTCACTTTGTAGACTAGCCTTGAACTCACAGAGATCTGCCTGCCTCTTCCTCTCTGAGTGTTGGGATTAGAGGCTACCACTCCCCAGCTACTAGGTGTAGTGGTGGGGAAACATGCCTGTAATTCCAGCACTCAGTGAGGCAGAGGCAGGAGAATCTCTGTTAATTTGTAGGTTAGCCTGGTCTACAAAGCCAGTGAGTCAAGGATATCCAGAGCTACACAGAGAAACCCTGTCTTGAAAAACAAAACAACAACAAAAAAAGTGATATGAGCCAGGTTTGGTAGCTCACACCCGTACTTCTAGCAAACAGAAGAGGGATCAACTGTAAGTCTGAGGCTAGCCTATGTTATATAGGAGGTCCTAGGCTACATAGCAAGACTTTGTCTCAAAAATCATGTTATCATAACTAGCATTTCTTATTACTGTAGTGATAAAGTTGGAACCCAGGATCTTACACATGTTCATGACTTAACCCTCAAGCTCATAGTTATTTATATTTACCATCTCATGTTACTCTTTTTGCTTGTGATACAACAACATTTGTGTCCTGAGATGAAGAATAAGGCTTTGGTGATAGTAATAAACTAGGAGAGCTGTAAAGATAGGTGGAACATGAGATACCATAACTGGAATTCATCACATTCTACTCTCTTAAAAAATTTGTTTCAAAAATGCATAAGGATGTTTTGCTTGCATTATATGTCTGTCTACCATATATATATATATATATATACATATATATGTATATATATATATATGTATGTATGTATGTATGTATATATATATAAAGTGTTCTTGGATGGCAGAAGAGAGTGTTGGATCCCCTGGAACTTAAGTTATAGATGATTGTGAGCCACTGTACAGATATTGGGAATCAAATCTGGGTATCCTGTAAGAGCAGCGAGTGTTCTTAACCACTGAGCCACCTCTCAATCCTCATAGTCTGTACTCTTACTCAACATTGCACAGGATACCTTTGTGGCCAGATATGTGAAAAAATCTCCACATATCTAGAGTCTGTAGAAGATAACATCTGGATGTCCTGTAATTGGAAAAAGCAACTGACCTCACTGATCCCAGGGGTTAGAAATAACATCAGTTACTACAGGTTGGAGATAGTATCAGAGACTACAAGTTGAGGGCTCTGTCTTACAAGACTCCTTTCCTTTTCAGGTGGAAATTCCAAGTACCAGACTGTGACCTGTACTCCTGACCAACCAACCATTACACAGAGGTTCTCATGATTTAATTATTGCTAGGACAGTTCACGTAGTCCAGGAAATGGACACTTAATGCTTAGCAGTTTACTCTAAAGGCTATTACAAAAGGTGCAGATAAACATCCAGGTAAATGAGAAGTAGAGTGGGTTATGGGTCTGGTCATGGAGTGCTCATGTTCTGTCTGGTTACACCATGTGTAGACTATGTGTTCAACATCCCAGAAATACACAACATCTTATTATTCAAGATTTTTTGAGATTGTGATGTAATTACATTTCTCCTTTCAAACCCTCACAAATACACCTCCAAGTCTCCTTCAAATTCATGGCCTTCTTTTTCACTAGTTATTGATGGTGTGTGTGTGTCTGTGTGTGTGTTACCTCTAGTCTATATAACGTTGCTACTTGACTTTTTTTTTTTTTTTTGAGACAGGGTTTCTTTGTGTAGTTGTGGCTTGTAGACCAGGCTGTCTTAGAACTCACAGAGATCTGCCTGCCTGTCTCCTTGAGTGCTGGGATTATAGGTGTGTGCCATCTCTTCTGGCTTGTATAATATTGCATTTATATTTTTAAGGCTGACCATTTGGCACAGGGCAAACAGTTGGTGTGCTCTTCCCTAGGGAAGATCACCTCTCCTGCTCCCAGATTTCCTTGGTTTCCTAAACTCCTTCTTTTCAGGTTGAGGCCTCATGGTCCCCATCCACTTTGGCATGCCCATTGGTGCCACCCTTATATAGGCAGTCAGGCTGGTAAGACTTTATGGGTCCAGCTTTTGGTATTACTAGGAGACATAATCACAGCAAACTCCCTGATCAAGACTCCAAATTCAAGACTCTTTTATGGAGCTGTATTTCCTCACATCCCAGATGTCATGTGTGGGACTCAAATTCCAAACCTCTAATCACTTAGTTGTCCTTTGAGAAGCTCCAAGGTTACTTCAGGTCTATATGTAAGTCTCTATTAACAGTCTTACCTGGAATCAAATGGCTCTGGAGATGTAGCTTAGTGGCCTGTCTAGCATGTATGAGGTACTGAGTTTTATCTCCAGGACCACACACAAAAGAAAATGAAGTCACAGCATTTGGCAGTGAGCACCACATGCCATCACTTTTTGTTTTACTTTGAGGATGACTAATTTCAACCCATCTGGACACAGTAAATACTTCTTCTTTGGGATGTGTGCCTCTTACTATGAAACATTGTGAAGAAACACACAATTAGTAAAATATTTCTGGTATTCACTAGAACACCTGGAATTTAATCGCATGGCAACATAAGACTAACCCAACTGGAAGGGAATTCTGCAGGATAATTGGCTAGTACTCTTCAAAAATAACTAGGTTGTGACAGCCAGAGATTGAGAACTCTTGGAGGATAACAAAGATTAAGGAAATCAAGAAAGATAAACCAGGCATGGTGGTTTTGATCCCAGCACTTAGGTGGTAAAGCCAGAGGCAGGTGGATGTCTGTGAATCTAAGGCCAGCCTGGTATACACAGGAAGTTCCAGGCCAACCAGAGCTATATAGTGAGACTATGCCTCAAAAACAACAAACAAACAAACAAACAAACAAAACCAACAATCAAAAAACATTTAAAAAAAAGGAGATCATTTGTGTTTGAGTTGAAACCTAGTCCAGAAATATGGGGCACAACTTCATCTTGTAGCCAAAGACTCCTCACCTCTGGACCTGGATGAAAAGAGGCTAGAGACAATGAAGATATATATGTTTGAAATGTAATTTATGTAGTGTGTGCACAGGACTTTCATTCTTCTAATAAACTGATGGGTTGAGCCCATCTTCTGAGAATGTATATCCAGGTGTGGTGACTTGTGCCTTTGATTCTAGCACTTGGTGGATAGAGGCAGTTCAAGATCATCCTAAGCTATAAAGAGTTCAAGGTGATCTGAGTTTTATGACACTCTGTCTGTAGCATACTTCCTCCAAAGAGTACAGATGGTGAGGGTTGAATGACAACAAATTGCTAAGGGGAACTTATGTTCAGAATATCGGAGAGGAGTTGACTTTGAACTCCTGATCCTACCTTTATCTGCTGAGTGCTGGAAGGCTTGTAAAGTATTACAGAAAGGTCCCCATGATCTGGAAATACAATTAGGATAAACAGAGAGATCTGGGGAGGAAGCAGATTACAGTCAGATTTGGAAAAGCATTACCCATCCCAAGCCTACATCACTAGAGGAGGACTATACATCCTAATTTGCCTGGTCCTGGTTTTTATGTTTTTCTAGAATTTCACTCAAGTCTCTCCCTCCCTCTCTTCCTTCCTTCAGGGTCTCTTGTGTCCATGCTAAGATCAAACCTACTATGAAACTAAGGAT
This sequence comes from Pachyuromys duprasi, assembly GCA_028658305.1. NCBI lineage: Eukaryota > Metazoa > Chordata > Mammalia > Rodentia > Muridae > Pachyuromys > Pachyuromys duprasi. Next base: position 39,106,237 of record CM053742.1, read on the forward strand.
GACCTTGAATTTCTGATCCTTCTGCATTTATCTACCTTGTGCTGGGATTATAGATGTGTAGCACACAATGAACAGGTATGTGTATGTGTTATTTTGTGTGTATTTGTAACTGTGTGTTTGTGTGTGTGCATTACTCTCTCTCTGTGTATGTATGTGCCAGAGGTTGATATTACTGGTACTCCTCTATCACTTTCAATCTTTTTGAAGCACAGTCTCTCTTCTGGAACTTGCTTTTCAGCTAGGCTGTCTGGCTAGTGAACCCTTGGGATTTGCCTGTCTCTCCTTGCCCAGTACTGGAATTACATAAGCTTTTATATAGGTGCTGGGGATGTAAGCTCACTGGACCATGCCCAGCCCAAAATTTCCATTTTCTAATGAAGTTTAAGTATTAATATAAAAGTTTCATTGAAGTAAGTCAGGATGTGTCTGGCGGATTGCAACTTTTTAATTCTAGCTTCTGCTTTGGCCTTAACTGCTAGTATGTTAGAGGCACAGAAAACAGAGTTCTTATTCCAACAGAGATTTAAACAAAGACAAGCATTTTTGGTCCTCCTTCCAAGGGTCCAGCCCATGGGTGATGATAGGGGTTCCAAGCCGAGGGAGTGAGAGGAGCCAGAGTCACTACACAGATACCAGGAGTCAGTTGAATGCGATCCGAGGGTGAGCGGATGCGGACTCATTTACTCTTGGAAGAGAAAGCACTTTATATAGCTTTGGGTGACCAATTAGGTTCCTCCACACCATCTCTTAGTCTCTCATTGGTTGTTTTTGTCTCTAGGAAGGCTCCCCTACATCAGGTCACATATTCTCCGACCTACTACTTCTGTAGTCAAGCCAGTGGAAGCTGCAGCAGGCTGTGAACCCCAATGATCTCTTGCCATGAATGCCTACATATACTTTTTGTTTTATTTATTGTGACCTTACGAGGCAGGATCCATTGTTGGTTCCAAGCCTCTGGAGCTCACCTCAAGGTAAGATGCCTATCTTAGGTTGCCCCAGCTCTTGGGGCCTTACCAGTCATTGGCTACCAGTCTTCCTGGTGAATACTCCCCGAGGTCTCCCTCCCATATAGGAGGTGTGCAGAGAGAACAACAGACCTGAGGAGAAGGCTACACACTCACCCACGTGCAGCTGAGAAACACACAGACAGGGGGGAATTCTGCCATTGTCGAGGGGCCAAGGCCATATTGGCTTAGTCAGGAAAAGGGCCTACTCACTGAAACAAGGGCCATCTCACCAATGCAGAGGGGGCTTAGGCCACATTGGGCACCATTTGTTGGTCCTCCTCCCAAGGGATCAGCCCATGGGTGAAAACAAGGGGTATAGGCTGAAGGGGTGAAAGGCACAGAGTCACTACACAGTAGGGTCAATGTAATCCAAGGGCAAGTGGCTGCAGACTCATTTACTCCTGGAAGAGAGAGCACATTCTATAACTTTGGGCAACCAATCAGGTTCCTCCACACCATCTCCTAGCATGCAATTGGTGTTGGTCTCTGGGAAGGCTCCCCAGTTTCAGGTCATGTCAGCAGAAGCTGCCCCAGACCATGAGCCCTAATGGCCCTTTGCTGGGGGTGCCTACAAAGCCTGGATAACCTTTCCCACTTCCCCTTATATTTTCCAAATACAATATAACTTAAGATCACTCTCCCAAGGACAGCATGCAGAGAATTCTCTAATAACAGAACAAGGGTAACTCAGATTCTAGGAGTTAGGGACACGAAACTCATTCCATTCCCGGGAGGGTGTGGGAAGAGCACAGGCTCTTGTGTGCCTTGTTGAATGTATGCTGTACTGGCCAATTTTACACATGCCAAAGCCTAAAAATTAAAGGAAACTGCTAGGTCATTACTCATTAGGGCAGTCCACAGAGAAAACCCACATGGACATGTTTGTAAAATTCATTTGGGGAAAAAATATAAAATAATCTTGTCAGAGAGTGTGTATGTAGCTGGTAGTCTGAATGTCCATGATCCAATGTTTTTTACTCGTCATAGGAAACACATCAAAAACTCATTATTTGACTTTGTTTAGGGTATTTTATGCAGAAGTTCAAAAGCAAAAGCACCTAAATTATGAAAGATTAATCACTGAATTTGTTTCTCTTGAAAGTTGATGACTGTGTAGCACTCATACATTTGTCAATATTTATCATCTACCTTTTGGCACAATATAGCTGACCACATGAAAACAGAAAAAAAAATCTTATTAGAAAAGGGAATGCAATACATTCACAAATGCCTCAAGACCTGTGATTGTTTGTAGATGGGTATATCCAAAGGCAATGATACAAAGGTGCTACTGTTAAGAGGCTAGTTATACACTACCCTAGAGACCCCATTTGTTTGCATAAAATAATTCTTGCTCAGGCTCCGTCTCATCTTTCCTCGCACATTATAAAAAGCATTGCTACTACTTAGTCACTGAACTTCACAGATAGCTCAGGAATGCGAATCAGGTATTGGACATTTCTAATTTTATTTATTTTATGCATGAGTGCTCTATCTCTATGTGTGCCTGCATGCCTGAACCCAGTATATATAGTTGTGAGCCACCATGTGGTTGCTGGGAATTGAACTCAGGACCTTTGGAAGAGTAGGTAGTGCTCTTAACCATGGAGACATCTTTCTAGCCCAGTACTGGACATTTAAACTAGAATATCATTTCTATTAGTTGAGATATTCCACAGAAACAGCCTATCTGTCTGTCTGTCTATCTATCTATCTATCTATCTATCTATCTATCTATCTATCTATCTATCTATCTATCTATCTATCTTCTCTTCTCTTCTCTTCTCTTCTCTTCTCTTCTCTTCTCTTCTCTTCTCTTCTCTTCTCTTCTCTTCTCTTCTCTTCTCTTCTCTTCTCTTCTCTTCTCTTATCTCTCCAGATATTTATGATTGTGGAGACCCTGGTAGGTCTCAATTTGGTGTGGGTAGTCCCAGTAGTTTGGAGACTCTGGGAATTGCTGACATTCTGATCCAAAGGCAGTCTGATGGGAAAATACCTTCTCACTCATGGGAGGTCAGTCTTTGCTCTTTCATAGTCATCAACTGAGGAGGCCCACCCACACTGTGGAGGGTAATCTGCTCTGGTAAAAACCCGCTGATGTAAATGTTAATCTCATGCAAAAGCACTTTCACATAAATATGCAGAATAATGTCTGACCAAATATCTAGAGATCAACAACTGGCCAAGTTGACACAAAATCCGTAATCAGTTTCTTCTGTGTCAGTAATGATTCAGTGTAGCATCCAATTCATGCAAAGTAGTTGTAGAGATGTATTTTGATGAGAGTCACTTTAAAAATTCCAACCTTGTGGGTTAGAGCACTTGCTGAGCAAGCATGAGGACCATGTGATCTCCTGTTAGTCTATAGCCCTAAGGCTTCTGGAGGCAGGGATAAGGGGAGGATGGTGACAGGACAGCATGGAAGTGGACAGTCCTGGATGGAGAGATAACTGTGAGGCTGTCTGACTGCTAGCCTAATTTCAGGATCAGTAAAAGATCCTGTCTTATAGGAATAGAGAGTGATAGAGCCTCCTGTAGCCTCCATGATCACAGGGACACATATTGAACATGAACACATATATCATACATAGACAAACACACACACATAGACACACACATACTAAGCAAATTAAATTCTTTTTGTTTTTTGTGATAGAGTATCTTTGTGTAGACTTGGCTGTCCTGACTCACTTTGTAGACTAGGCTAGCTTCAAACTTGCAGAGTTCTGCTTGACTCTGCCTCCCAGAGTTCTAGGATTACAGGTAAGTGCTACCAAAGACAGGTTTCTCTGTGTAGCCTTGGCTGTCTTGGACTTACTCTGAAGACCAGGCTGGCGTCGAACTCACAGATATCTACCTGCCTCTGCATTCCCAAGTGCTGGGATTACAGGAGTGTACCACTGCTCTCTGCTTAAAAGTCAATTGTTAAAAAAAAGAAAGAATGTCTTTTAAAAATAATATTTCTCACATAACTATATATGTATGTAAATTCTTTTTTTAAGTAATTTATTATTTTTATATTCTTCTTTTTTTTCTTTTTGAAATACGGTCTTCTGTAGTCCAAGCTGCCCTTAAGTGTTCTATAGCCAAGACCGACCTTGAACTTCTATATTTATTTATTATTTATTATATTTTGTTTTTCAAGACAGGGTTTCTCAGTGAGAGAACCAGGCCTGACAATCTCAAAAGTCACCAGGAACTAGTGACCCCACCTAAGGTAACCAGGAACTAGGACATAGTCCACCAATTCCAGAAACAAGGTCATAGAATTCCCTATCCAAGGAGCAGTCTGAGTACAACCACAAGAATGGGAAGTTATCTTATCTCAAGGTGGGGCATCTGTACCAGGCACCCCACCAACCTTGTAGTGGCACGGAAAATACCTACCATTCCTGAGGTCTATAGATAGCTTGCTCAATGTTACGTTAGCCAATCACTCTGTAACAAGCTTGCCCTTGCTGAATGTCATCCAATCCTGTAACTGCTAAGCTGGGAATTCCCAGTTCTTGTTCAACTCCCCCCCACCACCAAAAAAAAAAAAAAGCCTGCCATGCAGCTGCTCAGGGCTCTCATCTCTGATCCACTGCCTTGGTGATGATGCAAGCGATTGAGCTTAAACCCAAATAAGGCTATTTGCTCTTGCATACGTGGTCTGGCTCCTGGTGATCTTTGGGGACCTTGGAATTCTCTTTGTAGTCCAGGCTGGCCTCAAACTCACAGAAATCTGTCTACCTCTGCCTCCTTGAATGCTGGAATTAAAGGCATGGGTCACCATGCCCAGTTTGGCTTTGAATTTCTTATCCTTCAGCCTCATAAGTGCTGGGATTACAAGCATGAGCTATCACAGCCAACTCTAGAAATTTGAAGGCCTATAACACCAAAGTAAAAAGGAAAGTAAGTTTCTTAAGAACTGGGGACAGCATGAAAAACCAGAGTTCAGATTCCTAACACCTATAAGAATGTTTGTCAATGGATAGTAGACATCTGTACTTCCAGCTCATATTAGGGAGAGACAGAAAATTCCTGGAGTAAGTTAGCTAGACTAGCCAAGAAGCTCTGTGACCCTGCTTCAGTATATAAGATGGAGAGTGACTGAGAAAGTTACCGACATCAAGTTCTGAACCCACATGCACACATGTGCACATATCTTTTTCAACACATACACACACACACACACACACACACACACAGACACTTGAAAAACAATAACAAAAAAGCCAAGGCTCTTTCTTGACATAGTGACTTATTTGTATAATCCTGGAATTTCAGGGTGTAAAAAAGCAGGAAATCTCCCTACGTTCAAATGTGCCTACATAGGGAGTTATAAAACAGCATGGGCTAAGAGGAAGGACCTGCCTCAAAAAGGAAAAGAAAGAAAGACATCAAATGCGGGTCGCGTAGTCGTCTTGCCAGCAAGAACGCACACGGACACCAGGATTCTTCTGCAGCAAGCGTTTATTTCAGCAGTGAATGGAGGAAGACCCCAAGCCCCAAAATGGCACGGTTTTTATACCCTACTGGGTGGCATAGGTGGCGTGTTGGTTCCTGATTGGCAGAGGCCAGTCAGGCTATATGACGTACCCGAATGGTGTGACTCTGGGGCTCATTTCCAGCCCAGGCGCATGTGCAATGACAGTTGTTTACCAGTCAGCTGGCCGGATGCCGGTGCCATCTTGTAATGGCGTTTGCAGGCTCTCTACAATCAAAGAAAAAATGAACAATAAATAAGAAACTTTCTGAGGCAGAAACATACTTAGAAATTTTTTTGGTGCACAGAGAATTCATAATGGTGTCCAGACAAAGGCAGGAGAGAGGTACTATTTTTCTGTTGAGGTGCTTAGTAACCAGTCCCAAGCCTGGCACATGTTCAGCAAGTGCTATGACTTGGCTGCTCTAGACCCAAGGCAAAGAAATTTTGATTTCATTAAATTGGAAAACAAAATTTTGAATGAATACACTTAAAATTTCAATTTTATATATAGTGTCTGATTTCAGTGAAGCACTTCATATATCAACTATTTGTTCACTTTCCAAAAAAATAAAGGCATTAACTTCTTTCAGTTTGTACTCTGTGAGATGCTTTCCACTGTACATTGAGGCAAGAAGGTTGCAAATTCCAGGCCATCCAGGACTACATAGTAAGACTCTGATTCAAAACAAACAAAGCTGGGCATGGTGGTACACACCTATAATCTGAGCACTCAGGAGGCAGAGGCAGGCAGATCTCTTTGAGTTGGAGGCCAGCCTGGTCTACAAAGCAAGTCCAGGATAACCAGGGCTACACGAGAAACCCTATCTCAAAAACAAAAAAAAACAAACAAAAAACAAAAAAACCCCAAAACCCATAATGCATTGTGAAAACATTAGAAGAAGAGCTGGGTGGTGACGGTACCGAGGAGGCAGAGGAAGGGGAACTCTGTGAGTTTGAGGCCAGCCTGGGCTTCAGGACAGCCAGGGCTACACAGAAAAACCCTGTCTTGGAAACAAAACAAACAAACAAACACTCCTCCCCCCCCCCCCCAAAAAAAAACCCCTAAAATCCTACCACTACATTTCTCATTTCAGTGTCCTTAAAGACAGGGAGGCCACTGACTATTTAGAGTACTGTAATGGGTACTAGAGATATAAAAGTAGGGAAATTAGGAGTAGCATTAGGGGACGCAACTGCAGGCTGCATTTCAAATAAGTAGAGGCAAGTTTGGTTTTTCTGATTCCATATTGGATAATCAGCTGCCTGTAATCCCAGTACTTGGGAGATGGAAACAAGAGGAACAGGGGTTCCAGGCCATTCTTAGCAACATATTAAGTTTGTGGTCAGCCTGGGCCATGGGAAGGCCTGTCTCAAAAATGAACTATCTAATAAACAAAACATAAAAGAAATTCTATGTAGGAAATTCTGGAGACAAAATAAATGTCAATAACAGCCACAGTTTCCAGCTATTGTGTACTTTATATTGTGTCCCATATGTATGTTCACACAAATCCATGTGTAATGCCTTAATTCCCATATTCTGGTCATGTACTGTTAATATGCTCATTTTACTATTTATTTGTTCATTCATTCTTTTTGTGGCATAAAAGATTGAACCTAGAGCCTCCCACATACAATACTGCTGCATTATATTCCTGGATCTTTTATCTTTTCAAACATTAATTAGTTGTTTTTGAGTCAGGGTCTCACTTATAACCCAGGCGTGCCTGGAATTCAGTTACAGTTCTCCTACCTCTGCCTTTGCAGTGCTCGAATTACAAGTATGTGTCACCACACCTGGCTAAAATTCAACATGGAAAAATGACATCTTACTTGGCAACACATGAATATCAGCATTTCTTTCCTTTGTGTGTGTGTGTGTGTGTCTTGCCATCATGTGCAGATGCTTGAGGAGGCCAGAGGTTGATGGCAAGATATCTTTCTTCAATCCCTATTGCACCTTATCAAATTTTATTTTGAAGCAAGATCTTACTAAACTGCCCGGGTAGGTCAAATACACATGCAATCCTTCTTTCTTGGTAACTGGGCATATAAGCTTTCTTGCCATACCCTCCTTAAAGTGTTCATTTTATGTAAAGGAAAAAAGCAGTTTGGGGTCTGATTTTCTTTTTTTTCAATATAGGGTGTCTTTGTGTGGCCTTGGGTGTCTTGGACTTGCTTTGTAGACCAGGTTGGTCTCGAACTCACCAAGATCTGCCTGCCAAAACTTCCAGAGCTGTGCCTCTGGAGAAATTATCTCTCTCTCTCTCTCTTTGTAGAGCTCGTTGGCCTTACAGAAATGCCCCTGCCTCTGCCTTGCAAGTGCTGGCTCGAAACCACGCCCAGCTTAACACTGTTCTTAATGACTTGGATTGCTGCTTGGTTAGAATATATTCTGTGTTGCTCTCAGTATCTTCACCTAGGCTCAAGCTTTCATTTTAGATGATTTCTTACTGTGTAACCCTTGATACCCTACGTAGATCAGGCCTTTCACTTGCAGCCATCTTTTGGCTTCTACCTCTGGGAATTACAAGCAAGTGTGTGCCACCATCAGGTTTTAAATTTTGTAACATCTGAGGTGCTGGCTGCTGGTGGTGTTGAAAGGACTGTAAGATAAGTTATGCAAATAAATATAATCCTAATTAGTCATAAAAATAACCCTGTAACAATGGTATGTTCACATTAATAGGTACACATAAGTTATTCGGTGGGCAGAGACCCCCCTCCAGTTATGTATGTATGTGCACCAGATGCTTGCCTTGTTCCTGTGCAGTCCAGAAGAGGTCATTGGATCCTCTGGAAGAGATGATGATGATTGTGAGCTACTATAGGGGGGCTGGAAATTGAACTTGGGTCCTCTGGAAGAGCAGTAGATTAAAGTGTCCTGAAATTCACTGTGTTGCCCAGGCTGGCCTTAAACTAACATTGTTCTCCTGCCTTAGTCTTCCACATACTAGGATTACAATCATGAAGTGCCACACTTGACTCAAAAGATTTTTTTTTTTCTTTTGAGATACAGACTTTCTATATTGTTCTAAGCTGATCTCCCAACTCACTTTATTCTCAAGTGTGGGAAATAGAGATAGATAAATTCTACCATGTCCAAAATACTAAAGAGAGGTGAGGGTGTGTGTGTTGGTGATCTAACATGTACATGTATATATCTTACATGTACAAAGTATATATTTTACCACTGAGCTATGCCTTTATTCATCTGTTAATATTTTTCACTTTTTAAGATTTATTTTTATGGGATGGAGAGATGGCTCAGAGGTTTAGAGCTCTGTCTGCAGTTCTGAAGGTTCTGAGTTCAATTCCCAGCAACCATACGGTAGTTCACAAACATTCATAATGAGATCTGGTGCCCTCTTCTGGTGCGCAGGCATACATACATACAGAACACTGTATATACAATAAATAAGTCTTTTTAAAAAAGATTTATTTTTATTTCATGTGTATGAGTGTTTTACTAGTATATATGTATGTGTACCAGTAGCATGCCTGTGGAGGTCAGAAGAGGGTTTTTGATCCCTTGGAACTGGAGTTACAAACTATTGTGAACCTTCATGTGGGTGCTGGGAAGTAAATCTAGATCTTCTGCAAGACAACAAGTACACGTAACCACTGAGCCCTCTTTCCAGTTCATGATTGTTTTTTCACCAGAATTGGTTAAAATATTGCAATTTTTCCTATCATTATTTTAGTGTTCTAAACAATGTTTAAAACAACATATATGTATGCACAAGATCAAAATGGGCTATTTTGATCACCAAAAAATGGGATCAGATCCTCTTATGTTTCTTTATGTAAATTTTATACTGTTACCTATGTTATACATCCGTCTTAATTATATAGTACCTGGATAATTGCAGCAGGTGTGAAAAACACAGTTTTATTGCTGTTTAGGGTGGGCTTCTTTTTGTGAGGGATTAGTTTTCTTTTGTTTGAGACAGATTTTCTTTATATAGTCCAGCCTGGTCTCAAACTTGGAACCCTGGACGAATGTTCAGGCATTAAAGAATTTGGTGGCCTAAAGAACAAAGGTATTCCAGGTGTCCTGTGAGTACTGATATTGGTACAGCAGTAGTTTATCCATCACTTCTCAACCTTGAGCTATTTCCATGGAAAGAAGTTTCTGCTCAGGTTGTTATCAAAACTGCACATCTGAGAAATTGTTTAGTGTACACAAAGCCCTAGGTAAAGCTATAGCGTCTTAAGTAACATAGAACAAGATCACTTGCTCAATTGTCATTTTAGAATAAGGAATAATTGACATTGTCGTCAGGGATAGTGCTTTGTGGGGCACATAGAATAAGAAACATATATAAATGCATAGAAAAAACAGACTATGATCCATAGTCTATGAACCTTCTAATGAGGCAAGGCATAACATAAAACAAAATGAGGAAGGCCACAAGATGTCCCTATATTGCAGCAAAAAAGCACCGAATATTTTTCCAGTCAGAGAAAATATGCTGAGAGGTAGAACTGGCTGTTCTAGTTTTCTGTTATTTGGCAGAAAATAGTTTCACTGTGAGTAGACATCATATTTTTATTATCCATTCCTGTGTTGTTGGACACCAATTTCTCATCTTAACTCGGATATTGTTGACAGTACTGTAATCTGAAACAGTGTGAAAATCACTAATCCATTTGATCCCTTGGAACAGTATGGATGAAACATGCTTTAGACTTGTTTTTGGTATTTAAGGACACTCCATAGTAAAATACAGAGAGGGTAGAATATTTGATATTCCCACCACTACCTTGTAAGAGGTCCTAATGGTATATTTGTTTTTCTTTTCTTTGTTAATTAATTAATTAATTTTATGGCCTAGTTAGAACTTTCCCTCAGTCCTCTCCTGCCATTTCCACACTCTTCCCTCATTTCCCCTCTAACTATACCCCTCCCTTTCTTCTCAGAGAAGGAGAGAATTCTCATGGGTATCAACCCTCCTTGGCATATTGACTAGGATTTCTTTTTATATTGATGTTATACAAGGCAGTCGGGTTAGGACAAAGGTAGCCAATGGCAGGCAAAAGAGTTAGAGACAGACCCTGATCTTGCTATTAGAAGTTCTTCATGAGGGCTAAGCTGTATATCTGTTACATGCATATACATGTGTGTGTGTGTTTCTAGATGCATCCCATGAATGCCCTCTGCTTTGATCAGTAGTTTTCAGCCTGTATAGGCCAGGTTAGTTGATTTTTTTGTGGTGTCCTTGACCTCTCTGACCCTGTCATCCTTCCTTTCTCTCTTCCATAAAATTCCCCGACCTCTACCTATTGTTTCGCTGTGTGTCTCTGCATCTGTTTTCATCAGCTGCTGGATGAGGTCACTCAGATGACTGTAATGCCAATCTCCATTCTCCAAGTATAACAGAATATTATCAATAGTTTCAGTGGTGAGCTCTCTCTCTCTCATGGCATGCGACTCAAGTTAGGATACTCATTCATTGACTGGGTCAAAGGTTTTGGGTGTGGGTTGGTTTGCCCATTCCTCCATTGGAAGTCCCATATGGCTGACGGAGGTGGCCACTTCAGGCTCCAAATCCTCTGCTGCTAGGAGTTTCAGCTACAGTCACCACCATAGACTCACAAGGGGTCTCTTCTAGCCCAGAGACATGTCTCCCAATGGCTTCCATTCTATCATGCAGCTCCCCTTTCTCTACCCCTGATCCCCACTCCTGACCCCTCCCAATCACCTCTTCTACCCAGTTCACTCCTAATATACACTTCAGATGTCTACATTATTTTCCCTTCTGAGTGACATTAAAGCATCCTCCCTTGAGTCTTCCTTGTTACTTAGCTTTTTTTTGGGTCTTTGTTTTGTAGGGTGGCTATCCTACAATGTACTTTATGGCTAATATTTACTTATAAGTGAGTACATACCATGCCTGTCTTTCTGGGTTGGGGTTACCTCACACAAGATGACGTTTTCTAATTTCACCCATTAGCCTGCAAATTTTATGATGTCTTTGTTTTTAATAGATGAGTAGCGCTCCATTGTGTATACATACCAGTTTCTTTATCCTTTCTTTGATTGTGGGACAACCAGATTGTTTACAGTTTCTGGCGTTACGAATAAAGCTGCTGTGAACATAATGGAACAAGTGTCTTCATGGTGTAGCGGACTGTTGCACTTCTTATATTCTCTAGAATATATGATATAAAGAAAGGTCGTGTACAACCAGGGTCTTCAATATGAAGTAATGTTATCAAAACTATCCCTGAGCCCTTCTGCTGTGGACAGTTAAGCTCCATTGCCATACACATCGTTATCAGTACACAGATCTGTTCAGTTACTTCCTATATTCTCCATCCCTCCAAGCTAATCACTGTTAAAATATCAAAACGGGATGGTGGTTTTGTTATGGAATAGAAAAACATGCTACACTATCCTATTCCTTTGCTCCAGCTCTCACATTCTTTTGCACTCCATTTTACAGGATAATCCCTGAACCCTGAAAGGATGGAGTTGTATATAATCATTTCTGAGTATTCGGCTGCCATATCAGCACAATAGCCACCAAGTCTCAGTATCCTAAGCAATTGCAATTCTCTCCATCAGCAAAGAAAAACAAGTGGAAGGAGATGTCTAACAAGGAGGTAGACTCTATCAGTTACAGAAGCATTCACAACTGCACTAATCGATGGCACAAACATAAATGTTTAGAAGAAAAATGTAGAGACCTATACCTTTTGTTCCACAGAACAAACACAGTTGACTTCTTACTGGGATCTATGACCTTCACAGTCAGGGGCTTTGTTCTGGATTACAATATGAGACGTGAATTCTCTCCTGTGCATCTCTTCCTCATCTCAAAATGTAAAGTTGTTGTTTATACACCTAACAAATGTATCTTCATTATACCAGTGTATAGATCTTGTTTCAAATTTTAATAGTGTGGAAGAAAGAGCCCACAACCTTGTAGGACAATTTGTGAGTATTCTCACACAACATGACAGAAAGAACTTCTTGGTCATTGGAAGCCAGCTAGTATCTTGAAAGAGTCTAGCTTGACCCAAGTCTCATATCTTGATCTTCTGCAACTCAATCAGGGGGGCTATTTTCTATTTCAGACTCATAACTAACAACAGGATCAAAATAGTCTCTAGATCTGGGGAGATATCAAAGACCTTATTGGCCAACAACTAAGAGCCCAGCTCTAGAACATTATATTTAACTGGCATATGGATTTTGGCAGTGTCTTTTCCCACCTATGTGGAAGACCAACCTTCAAATGTTTTCACTTTCACTTTTCATGCAGATGGTGTCCCAAACCTATAAGGTGCTTGGAGAGTACAATGATACCATCTAGGAAACAAAACCTTTACTATGTATGATGACAAAGAATTTTGAATGGCTACCACCATCCTTTCAACATGTTTCCTGCAGAGTCAGACACTCAGCAGATTTCCCTGGAAAAGGGTGACAAGATACAGTATGGCATGAAAAGTTTCCATCACTACTTGTAGTTTCTGATTCTTCACAAAAGCATGATGAATGCTTGATTTAAAAACTTCCAAAGCTCAATAGTATAGCACCTGGTGGCTATCAGTCAATTTCTTTCTTAAATGGCAGCCAGAACATGTATTATTATGTCTGTCTGTCTCTAAACATGTCTTCTTGCTCTGTCCCTAACCAGGGCCCTTGTGTGTCATGTGAAATAGGACATTCTTACTGCAGAGTTTTCTCCAGCACTATACAACATTACATGATCTTCATGGAGGGACAATTCTACTGAGCTGGACATGCAGCTGCATGATACAGCATTAGCTCAGTGTGAAAGTTCCTGAGTGAAAGCTCTAACACAACATAGATTGTTGGAAGACAGCACAAGTGGTTCTAGTATCATCTGTGATAAAGACTACCAGACACTCTCATATTAGTTAGTGCTTTGTGTGCAGATAGAATAAGAAATGTATATGAATGCATACTAAACCCATGCCATAATCCATAGTCTATGAATGTACCAATGAGTGAAAAAAAGGGTAGATATAACACAAATCAAAATGACAAAAGACACATGATTTTCCTATATTTCTACAAAATCCCATGAGGACTGACTAAGATGAGAAATGGGTTGATGTATTTTCTACATATAAACAAAAATATGCACACATTTTTTTTCATCTAACCCAGAACCCTGTACTTACAAATGCCTTCTTTCTTTCTCCAGGTGTTCCACTTTCTATTTAGCCTAGTGTCAGACCCGAGCATGGCAGAGGATGCTAGAAGCCCAATATTCTGCAAGTGCTGTTGCAACGAGAAAGAAGCTATGGTAACTACTAAACTTCATTCATTTATGGACAATGAGAGGAGACTCAGTGTCTCATAACCAGGGAGGCAGAGTCAAAAAGAATGTCCATGTGTCTCAACCAGAGGAAAACCCACAGTGAGCTCCAGAACAGCATGTGCTACAGAGGAAAAAAAAACTGTCTCAGGAACACAAAAGAAGAGGAGAGAAATCATATAGAATTCAAAGAGTATGGGCAGGACAACAAAATGAAAGGAGTGAAAGAGGGAATGCTTACAGCCTTGACTTCAACTCTTCTGTTGTTTCTGAATACAGAATCCACCTTTGCAAGCATTTGCATGATGAACAGAAGGCCACTTCTAGAACTTCACAATGATATCACCCATGAGTGTAAGGATGCAGGATCAAACTTGTCCAAGCATCACAGCCTACAAAGAATGGTTGAAAAGCAGAAAAGACAAATGTGAGTCCAACATAAGTAGCATGGCTGAAGAAAGGAAGCCTGGACAAGAAACCCAAAGAAAAAAGTCTTGGAGCTCATCATTTCCTACAAGATCCATTCAATGCACTCAGCCCTGCCCTTCAACACAGTCACAAAGGAACCATTTGATCTCTTTCTTTGATCATGGACAGTTGCTGACAGTTCAGATCAATCGAGATGGTTTCTCAAATGAGTTGACTCAATCTAGACGTCTCTCTTCTTCCTGTCCAAAGGTACTGTCTGTATGTACAGTGTCTACATGTGCATATGGAGTATATTTTTCTTGGAATGTGACACATGATATGCATGAAATAAGGCTTTGTCAATGAGCCGTATAAGAAGTACTGATATGATATCCTAGGCTAAAGTCATAGGAAGAGGGACTACCATGCCAGCTCATACCTTGGCCTTCATGACTGCTGTTGATTTCTTGGTATCTTGTCTACTCAATCCTGTCTTTTAGCTCAGAATCTGACCTTATTGCCTAATGTCTGACTCATGATATTATTATCCCTTCAACCTATCAACATCTGGTAGACAATTGGGGTTTCCATGAAGTTGCCTGTTAACAAATTGGATCAAAGGTCACCTTGACAAGTGACCAGTGTGCTCTACTTGATAATGAATGCAGGGTCTAGTCTGTTCAGTAAACCAGTCAAAGACTACCATTTATCTTGCTCCACAGTAATTTGGATTACTTTTTTTCCCAACCACCTCACCCCAACCATGTCAGGTAAGGAAAGAAACTTTAAATTGTTTGTTTTCATTGTATATTTACTTATATTTAATAAACATTGACATCCTTAGGATACTAGGGATGCTATGGAGTTCTGTGTCACATTTCACTTTGGATCATAATTAGATGGTGACTTTAGGCAGACAGTTTACTCTCAAGGTTTAAGAGGAAGACAAGAGGTATGCAGAGATAAATATGGAGCAGAGATTGAGGGAATGTCCAACCTGAGACCCATTTTATGGGAGAAAGCCAACACCTGACACTATTAATAATATTCTGCTATGCTCACAACAGGAGCCTAGCATAGCTGTCCTCTGTGAGGCTCCTTCCAGCTTCAGATTGAAACAAATGCAGACATTTATAGGTAAACATTGGGCAGAGCAGAGGGAATCTTGTGGAAGAATTTGAGGAAGGATTTGGAGGTGATAGCTCCACAAAATTAATAACAGAGGCAACTAACTGGGGCCCATAGGGGCTTATGGAGATTGAAGCTCCAACGAAGGACCATGCATAGACTGACACTAGACCCCCTACACAGATGGAGTAGATGGGGAACTCATGCTTAATTTGTGTTCCTTAGTAAGGGGAGTGGGGGCTGTCTCTGAAATCTATCCTGTTTCCTGCTTTTTGATAACCTCCCCTTGGTGGGACTGCCTCACCAGGCCACAAGGGAAAAGAACATGTTTAGACCTGATGTGACTTGTTGAGCTAGAGTGGGTTGGTAAGGCAGCTCTCCTTTGAGGAACAGTGGAGGAGGGTGGGGTAAGAGGGAAGAAGGGTGGTACTTGGAGGAGGGGGAAGGGTCTACAATCAGAATGTAAATAAATAAATACATAAATATTAGAAAAGAGCAAGACAAAGCTGGGCAACATAGTGCAGAATTTATATTGGAGTAGAGGTTGAGCCAAATCAACTCGGACTTTCATGCCCACACAGGAAGAACAGGTGAGTCATCAAACAAGCATCATCTTATGAGTACCAAGAATCTATTTGAACACATGCAATTGGGATGTTCGAGGGAAAATTAGTCTTAGACTTTCCCATCCAGTACAAACTGGAAATAGCACTATTCCCCACAGGAAAAGAGAAAACATAGATCTCATCTTTTTTCCACTGTCCTCTTGCTTCCTACAGAAAAAATTTAAAGTGCCCCCTTCTTTGTGGCTGTAAGTGCCCTTTAGCCCTCTCTGCCTATGCTGAACAACTTCCCACCCTCAGCAGGAAGGGTGTGCAACTTCTCCAGGGTCTCCACTCTGGTGGGAGTTCAGCATGGCACATGCCATTAGCCTCCAACACTTTTCTCCAGTCTCTCATGGGCAGTGCCTACCTTTACCAACCTCCTGCCACAACCATGCTGACATTGCTGACTGACCAGAGCCTGGTGACCATCCAGTATTTTGCTATTCAGCTTCTCTCAGGTGGGATCTCACAGGTAGCACAGATGGGAGGGCATCTGTGCTCCAGGACTTCCCTGTGACTATGATTTACCAGGACACCACAGTAACCTCACTGTCTGACAGCTGAGCATGATAGCATTTTTGATCCCAATGCCATAGTCCTTTTCCATCCAACACTGTATACTAACTTTCTCCATGCCACAACACTACAGGTGCCAAAACAAAGATACGTTTTGGCACCTTCTTACCAGGAGGGCAGACAGGTCAATTAGTATGGCCATAACAACCTGGGCCCTCTGATACCTGGAGAACTCAGGCAGGGCCTGCATGCCTATATCTCTGTGCCCTACCCTAGGAGTCAGGCATCTGCTTTGCAACCAGAGATGGCCATGGTGCTACAGGAGATTCAGCCAACAAATGTCCCAACCCCACACTCCACCTCTGCCTTCTCTTATTCCACATTTGCCCAAGTGATGCCAGGCAACAGTCTTCAAGGTGAGTAAAGAAGCAGGAGGGGAAGGAGTGGGATCAGCACTCCAAGGAGACTCAGATCTCTTTAAGTAGTAGACACTCCCCGCAAAGAGAGAATGTGAGTCCTGGCAGGTTATTCTAGCTCTGTCTTCCCATCCCTGTCATCAAACTCCACAATGAGACAGAATGCAGAGCCATAGTATGTGGCATCCATCCTGCATCAAGTGATAACCATAGCCACACATGTCATTACCAAAGCAAATTAATCCATGCACCAACAAATTGCAATCATCTCCTTCCTCATCTATTGCTCTGGGCTAAGAACATACTAAGGAATTGTTTGGGTTTTTTGTTTTGTTTTGTTTTGTTTTGGTAACAGTAGATTTTCCAGGAGTTGGAATCCTTCAGAGCAGTGCAGCTCAAATATTTCACGGAGGAAGTACTCCTCTGAGGTCCAAACTCTTTTCGTGGCATTCTTTTATACCTAAAATTGTAGAGAGATGTTAGATGCAGCTCAGGTACCATTGCTAAGTTGGCCAAAGCAGCTGCTTTTTTAATTTATTTTGCTGTGGTACTTTAGAGCTAATCTATGGCCAAGATTATAAGATCATGGAGACACCTTCTCAAATACTGACACCTTCTCAAACCCAAAGATTTCCATTTCTAAAATCACTTTTCATATCACTTATAATAGGTTTGTGAAACATGGGGCTGGAGGAAAGCCAGTTGTTGAAATGCTTGCCTCTCAGCAGTGCCCAAATGGGTCTGGACACAGAAACTGACATAAAATAGTAGGCTTCTGGGAGCATTTGAGTAATGACATAAAATGAAAAAAAAATGGCAGTCAGGTAAGTTGTAGAATATTATGGACCAGACAACATGCCAAATAGCAAAGTTCCAAGGAAATTAGAGATGCTGTATCAAAGACACAGGTGAAGGCAATTGAGGAGCACACATCAAGGGAATTCTGTAACCTATCCACTGTGGCTATACACACTCCAACAAACAGAAAGGAGAAGTAAATCATGAGAAAACATGACATGACATGGTCACTAGAAACATCAGTCACTAACTGTGGACAAATGTGCTGTCAGTGCTGCTCAAGCATCTCTCATAGGAATGCCTTCCACACAGCTGCAAGAGCCTGAGTATTGTGGTGCTCTGAAAGGGGGAGTGGGTATCTTACTGACCAGGCACTGACTTCTTTCTTGATTCCTTTTCAGTGTTGGAAATACAACCATTTAGTATTGTATTTATGTGTGTGTCTCATCAGTGTATGATCCTTGGTAACCAATATGTGTGGTGCTCACACATGGCAAAAAGGCAACCACAGAGGGCCTCAAAAACACTCTTCCTAGCAGGGTATCAAAGCAAATATTAAGAAACATAACCAACCCTTTGGCAGAGTGCAGGCAATCATATGAAAGAAGGGGGAGTTAGTATGACCTGGAGAGGTCAGGAGCTCTGCAAGGTCCAAATATATCAGGGCACAGGGGTCTTTTATGAGACTGTCTCTCCAACCAAGGACTATGTATGGTTATAACCTAGAACCCCTGCTTGTATGCAGCAAATGATAGCTCAGTTCCCAAGTGGGTATACTAGTAAGGGGAACAGAAACTGTTTTGGACATGAACTCAGTGGCTGGCTCTTCGACCTCCCTGTCTCCCGAGGGAGGAGCAGCCTTGCTAGGCCTCAGAAGAGGACATTGTAGCCATTCCCGAAGAGACCTGATAAGCTAGAATTAGATGGAAGGGGAGGAGGTCCTTCCCTATCAGTGGACTTAGAAAGGTGCAGGGAGGAGATGAGGGAGGGAAGGAGGGGATAGGGAGGGAAGGTGGGAGGGGGCTATGGCTGGGATACAAAGTACATAACCTGTGATTAATATAAAATAAAAATGAAAAAAAACCTATGACGACTATCTTTTTATTTCCCTTCAACAAATTGAGTTGCCTTGTTTCCTATGATTTTTATATTTTATCTAATTATAAATGAGCTAGATATTAATCCTCTGTCTGGAAACACAATAGCAATGATTTGCTCCATCTTCTATGCCGTTCCCTGAAGTAACTGCTTTCTTTGTTGAAAAGGGTCCCTTTGTTTCCCTGCCTAGAGGATGTGCAGGGGGAGGGGGGCCCAAGACAGCTGCGCCTGAAGGACACTCTCTGACCTGCAGCACAGCAGCATGGCAGGATCTGCACAGAGACCAGAAGACAGAACTCTGGGTCCTGAAACACCAGTGATTGTGTTTCCCAGGTGAGAGGAAACCCCATGGTGTGGGATTCATTCAGCTCCAGGTCACCCAGCTAAACCTCAGAAGAGTTCCCGGGTCCTGCCTGGCACTTGTTCGCTAGCCCAGAGGCACATGCTGGCAAGTGCTGATCACTGTCCCAGTCTGAACTGTGGGCCCCACAACACCGGAAACTGGGATTTCCAGTTGAGAGAAAACCCCATGGTGCAGGAAACGATCAGGACCAACCTTAGGTCACCCAGATAATCCGTGGAAAAGACCTGGAGTCTGGTGGGGACCCAGCAGCCAGCCCAGAGTGGGGCAAACAGGTGCCAACACAGAGTCCTGCCTGTGTGCCTGACTCACTTCCCTAGATAGAACTGTGGGCCCCAGGGCACCAGAGACTGAGTTTCTCTGTCAGGAAGAAACCCACAGTGAGGGGAACAGCAGGTTTGACCTCAGAGAACTCAGCCAACAAACCCCCCTCCCCTAAAAAGTTCTTGGGAAAAGTTTCCGGATTTCTGCAGATGCCCAGGCACCCAATCGCCAGCAAGGCAGAGCCATGCCTTGCGCCTGTGTGTTCTTCTAGCCATCCCAGACAGAACTGTGGTCTCCAAAACACCACAGTCTGGGTGTCCCTGTCGGAACGAAACCCCACAGTGGGGAAAACAGGTCCAAGGCTCAGGACACCCAGCTCCAGAAGAGTTTCTGGGTTCACACAGGCTCTAGGCTGACATAGACCATCTAAGAAATCCAAGACACCATGAAGAGACAATACCTAAGAATAATAGGAAGAGAGGAAAAAGAAGATTCCCTCCTTCAAGGCCCAGAAAATAGTTTCAGCAAAATCATAGAAGAAAATTTCTTCAACTTAAAGGAGAGGCCTATAAAAATACAAGAGGCCTACAGAACACATAATGAGTTATACCAGAAAGAAAATCCTTCCACCACATAATAATCAAAACAGTCAGTATACAGAACAAAGAAAAAATATATATTAAAAGCTGCAAGAGAAAAAGGCCAAGTAACATATAATGGCAAACCCATCAGAATCACACCTGACTTCTCAAGAGAGACTCTGAAAGCCAGAAGGGCCTGGACAGATATAATGCAGATCCTAAGAGAACACAGATGTCAGCCTAGGCTATTGTACCCAGCAAACCTCTCAGTCCTCATAGACAGAAAAAAAAAAAAAAACAACAAGATATTCAGTGACAAAAACAAATTTCAGCAATACCTGCACAAAAATCCAGCGTTACAGAAGATAGTAGAAGGAAAAATACAACTCAAGAAAACTAACTACTTTCAAGAAAACACAGGAAATAATTCACCTCACTACAGCAAAACAAAAAGTAGTCAAGCACACAAATACTCTACCATAGCCAACATCAAAATCAAAGGATCTAACAGCCACTGGTCATTAATCTCTGTCAATAGACTGAATTCTCCAATAAAAAGACACAGACTAACAGAATGGATGTTTAAGCAAGACCCAATAACCTGTTGCATACAAGAAGCACACCTAAGTCACAAAGATAGACATTACCTGAGAGTAAAGGGCTGGAAGACACTTTTACAAGCAAATGGAACCAAGAAGCAAGCAGGAGTAGCCATTCTTATTTCTAATAAAATAGACTTTTAACCAAAATTAATAAAAAGAGATGGGGAAGGACACTTCATATTAATCAAGGGAAAATTCCACAAGGAAGACATCACAATCCTGAACATCTATGCTGCAAATACAAGGGCACCCACATTTGTAAAAGAAACATTAATAAAACTGAAACCACACATAGATCCCCACACATTAATATAGTGGGAGACTTAACATCCCACTCAAAGGACAAATCAACAAAACAGAAACTAAACAAAGAAACAATAACTCTAACAGAGGTCATGAATCAAATGGACCTAACAGACATCTACAGAACCTTTCACCCAAACACAAAAGAATTTACCTTCTTCTTAGCACCTCTTGGAACCTTTTCCAAAATAGACCATATAGTTGGCCACAAAGCAAGTCTGAACAGATACAAGAAGATTGAAATAATCCCTTGTATCCTATCTGATCACCATGGAATAAAGCTGGACCTCAACAACAACAGAAAAAGCAAAAAGCCTACACACACATGGAAACTGAACAACTCATTACTAAATGACAGCTGGTCAGGGAAGAAATAAAGAAAGAAATTAAAGTCTTCCTAGAATTCAATGAAAATGAAGGCACAACATACCCAAACTTATGGGACACAATGAAAGAAGTGCTAAGAGGAAAGTTCATAGCACTAAGTGCCTTCAAAAAGAAATTTGAAACATCTCATTAAAGAAACTCAATGGCTTAACTAAATGCCCTAGAAAAAAAAGCAGACACATCAAAGAGGAGTAAATGGCTGGAAATAATCAAAATCAGAGCTGAAATAAATAAAATTAGAAACAAATAAAATATTCAAAGAATCAATGAAACCAAGAGCTGGTTCTTTAAGAGAATCAACAAGATAGATAAATCCTTAGCCAACCTAACTAAAAGGCAGAGAGACACTATCCAAATCAGCAAAATCAGAATTGAAAAGGGGGACATAACAACAGACTATGAGGAAATCCGAACAATTATTAGGTCTTACTTCAAAAGCCTATACGCCACAAAATTTGAAAATCTAAATGAAATGGACAATTTTCTTGATTGATTCCACTAGTCAAAACTGAATCAAGACCACGTAAATCAATTAAATAGTCCTATATCCCCTAAGGAAATAAAAGCAGTCATCAAAAGTCTCCCATATAAAAAAAGCCCAGGACCAGATGTTCAGTGAAGAATTCTACCAGATTCAAAGAAGTCCTAACACCAATACTCTTCAAACTGTTCCACAAAATAGAAACAGAAGGAACACTATCGAACTCATTCTATGAAGCCACAGTCACACTGGTACCTAAACCTCACCAAGACCCAACAAAGAAAGAGAAGTTCAGGCCAATCTCCCTTATGAACATCAATGCAAAAATACTCAATAAAATACTTGCAAACTGAATACAAGAACACATCAAAGATATCATCCACTACGGCCAAGTAGGCTTCATCCCAGGAATACAGGGGTGGTTCAATATATGGAAATCCATCAACATGATCCACCATATAAACGAACTGAAGGAGAAAAACCACATGATCATCTCCTTAGATGCTGAAAAAACATTTGACAAAATCTAACATCCATTCATGTTTAAAGTATTGGACAACTCAGGGATACAAGGCACATACCTAAACATAGTAAAGGCAATATACAGCAAGCCTATAGCCAACATCAAACTAAACAGAGAGAAACTTAAATCAATCCCACTGAAATCAGGGACAGGGCAAGGCTGCCCACTCTCTCCATATCTCTTCAACATAGTCCTTGAAGTCCTTGCTAGAGCAATAAGACAACTAAAGGAGATCAAGGGGATACAAATTGGAAAGGAAGAAGTCAAAGTATCACTATTTGCAGATGATATGATAGTATACATGACTGACTCCCAAAATTCTACCAGCTGATGAACACCTTCAGTAAAGTGGCTGGATGCAAAATTACCTCAAAGAAATCAGTAGCCCTCCTGAAGACAAAAGGGCCGAAAAGGAAATTAGGGAAACAACACCCTTCACAATAGTTACAAAAGCCATTAAGTACCTTGGGGTGACTCTAACCAAGCAAGTCAAAGACTTGTATGAAAAAAATTTCCAGTCTCTGAAGAAAGAATTAAAAGTAGATATCAGAAGATGGAAAGATCTCCCATGCTCAAGGCTTGGCAGGATTAACATAGTAAAAATGTCCATCTTAAGAAAAGCAATCTACAGATTCCAGGCAATTCCTATCAAATTACCAACATAATTCTTTACAGATCTTGAAAAAAAATTAAAACTCTATATGGAATAACAAGAAACCCAGAATTGCTAAAACAATCCTCTACAATAAAAGATCTTCTGGAGGTATCTCCATCCCTGATCTCAAGCTGTACTATAGAGCAACAGTAATAAAAACTGCATGGTACTGGCACAGTAACAGAATGGTGGATCAATGGAATCAGATAAAAGACCCAAAAAAACCCCCACACACTTATGGACACCTGATTTTTTTGACAAAGATGCCAAAACCACACAATGGAAAAAAGATTGCATCTTCAACAAATGGTGCTGGTCTAACTGGATGTCTACATGTGGAAAAATGCAAATAGACCTAAATTTATCACCCTGCACCAAACTAAAGTCCAAGTGGATCAAAGACCTCAATATAAAATCAGATACACTAAACCTGTTAGAAGAAAAAGTGGGGGAAGTGCCTTGAACTCGTTGGCACAGGAGAAAACTTCCTGAACAGAATACCAAGAGCACAGGCTCTAAGGTCGACAATCAATAAATGGGACCTCATGAAAATGAAAATCTTCTGTAAAGCAAAGGACACTGTACTCAGAACAAAAAGACTGCCTACAGATTGGGAAAGGATCTTCACCAATCCTATATCTGACAGAGGGCTAATATCCAGAATATATAAAGAAAACAAGAAGTTAAACAGCAACAAATCAAGTAATTCAATTAAAAATGGGGTACAGAGCTAAATAGAGAATTATCTGTGGAAGAATATCAAATGGAGAGAAACAGTTAAATGCTCAACGTCCTTAGTCATCAGGGAAATGCAAATCAATATGAACATGAGAATTCACCTCACACCTATCAGAATGGCTAAGATGAAAAATCAAGTGACATCACATTCTGGGGAGGAAGGGGTACCCTTCTCCACTGCTGGTGGAAATGTCAACTTGTACCACCACTTTGGGAATCAATGTGGCACTTCCTCAGACAATTAGGAATAGTGCTTCCTCAAGGCCCAGCTATACCACTTGTAGGCATACATCCAAGAGACGCTCAAGTATACAACAAGGGCATCTGCTCAATGATGTTTGTAGCAACTTTATTTGTAATAGTCAGAAGCTGGAGACAGGCCAGATGCTCCTCAGTTGAGAAATAGATACAGAAATTGTGGTACATGTACACAATAGAATATTACTCAGCAATAAAAAAGGAAATCATAAAATTTGCAGGTAAATGGTAGGAACTGGAAAAGATCATCCTGAGTTAGGTATCCCAGAAGCAGGAAGACATACACGGTTTATACTCAGTCATAAGTGGATACTAGAATTGTAATATAGGATAAACATACTAAAATATGTACACCTAAGGAAGCTAATCAAGAAGGAGAACTCCAGCTAAGATGCTCAATCCCCATTCAGAAAGGCAAAGAGGATGGGCATCGGAGGAGGGAGAAAAAAGGGACCAGGACAGGAGCCTACCACAGAGGGCCTCTGAAAGGCTCTACCCTGCAGGGTATCGAGGCAGATGCTGAGACTCATAGCCGAACTTTGGGCAGAGTTCAGGGAATCTAATGAAAGAAGTGGGAGATAGTAAGACCTGGAGAGGACAGGAGCTCCACAAGAAGAGCAACAGATGCAAAAAGTCTGGGCACAGGGGTCTTTTTTGAGCCTGATATCCCAACGAAGGACCATTCATGGAGATAATCCCCTGTACAGATGTAGCCCATGGCAATTCAGTGTCCAAATGGGTACCATAGTAATGGGGACTGGGACTGTCTCTGACAGGAACTGATTGTCCTGCTCTTTGATCACCTCCCCCCGAGTGGGGAGCAGCCTTACCAGGCCACAGAAGAAGACAAAGAAGCCACTCCTGATGAGACCTGATAGACTGCGATCAGAGGGAAGGGGAGGAGGATCTCACATATCAGTGGACTGTGAGAAGGACACGGTGGAGAAGAGGGTGGGTGGGATTGGGAGGGGAGGAAGGATGGAGATACAAGGGGGATATAAAGTGAATAAACTGTAATTAATAAAAATGAAAGTAATTAAAATAAAAAGAGGAATCTTTATAGTAGACTCCCAATCATTTTCTTCTCTTACACCACTTCTGACACCTAACCTGTTTGCCAATTTGAATGACATTTAAGCAGATAGCTTCTTTAGCTCTACAGATTTTAGTATGGCTGTCCTATATTATATGGCTAATATCCCCTTATATGTGAGTATATACCATGCCTGTCTTTCTGTTTCTGGGTTACCTCACGCAGGATGATCTTTTCTTGTTCTGTCCATTTACCTGAAAATTTCATGATTTACTTGTCTTTAATACCTGAGTAGTATTCCATTGTGTAAATGTGCCATAATTTCTGCACAAGTGAACACATCTAGGTTGTTTCCAGATTCTGGCTATTACAAATGAAGCTGCTATAAACATAATTAAGCAAATGACCTTGTTGAATAGTGGGTCTTCTTTTGGGAACATATATCCAGGGATGGTATAGCTGGATCTTAAGGTAGTGCTATTCTCATTTTTTTTTTGAGAAAGTGTCAGATTGATTTCCAAAATGGTTGTACAAGTTTGCATTCCCAGCAGCAATGGAGGAGAGTTCCCCTTTCTCCAAATTCTATCCAGCATGTGTGTTGTCACTTGAGTTTTTGATCTTAGCCATTCTTATTGGTGTCAGATGGAGTCTCAGAGTCTATTTGATTTGCATTTCCTTGGTTACTAAGGATATTGTGTGTTTCTTTAAGTGTTTCTGTCTATTCAATATTCCTCTGTTAAGAATTTTCTGTTTAGTTCTATACCCCATTTTAAAATTGGATTCTTTGGTTTGTTGGTGTCTAATTTCTTGAGTTTATTATATATTCTGGATATTAGATCTTTATCTGATTTAGGGTTGGTGAAGATCTTTTCCCATTCTGTTGGCTGTTGTTTTGTTCTGTTGGCAGTGTCCTTTGCTTTACAGAAACTTTTCAGTTTCACAGTGTCCCCCTTATTAATTGTAGATTTTAGAGCCTGAGTTGTTGTTGTGTTCAGGAAATTGTCTTCCTGCCAATGAGTTTGAGGCTCTTCTCCATTTTTTCTTCCAACAGATTTAGCGGGTCTGGTTTTATATTGAGATCTTTGATACACTTGGAATTTAATTTTCTGCAGGGTAATAAATATGGGTCTATTTGAATTTTGCTACATGTAGACCTCCAGTTAGACCAGCACAACTTGCTGAAGATGCTGTCTTTTTTCCATTGCGTGGTTTTGGCATCTTAGTAAAAAAAAATCAGGTGTCTTTGGTTTTGTGGGTTTATTTTTGTGTCTTCTGTTTGATTCTTTTCCAGTATGGTGCAATTTTTAATACTGTTGTTTTATATTACTGCTTGAGATCAGGGATGGAAATACCTCTAGAACATATTTTATTGTCAAGGAATTGTAGAGATTTTTTATTGTTTTAACAGTTCTGGGATTTCTATTATTCAATACGAAATTGAGAATTTTCTTTCAAGGTTTGTAAAGAATCATGATGGTAATTTGACAAGAATAGCATTGAATCTGTAGATTGCTTTTGGTAAAGTGGCCATTTCTACTATGTTAGTCCTACCGAGCCAAGAGCATGGGAGATCTTCCCTTCTTCTGATACCATCCTCAATTTCTTTCTTCAGAAATGTGAATTTTTTTAAATACAAGTCATTCACTTGCTTGGTTAGAGTTAATCCAAGATGCTTTATGTTTTTTTTTTTTTCTGGATATTGTGAAGGGTGTTGTTTCCTATCCCATTTGTCTTTTGCATACAAGAGGGGTACTGTTTTTTTTTTTTTGAGTTAATTTTATATGTAGCCATTTTGCTGAAGGGGTTTACCATCTGTAGGAGTTCCCTGGTAGAATTTTTGGGGTTACTCATGTTTACTATCATATCATCTGCAAATAGTGATACTTGATGTTGATGGACCCCCGAGGTGGGGAGACCCTCCGTTCCTCGGGATATACGCCAGACCCCAATAACCCACAAAGACAAGGCTTGTTGCAAACAGCAAGAGGTGTTTACTAGTAACCGGCATGCCAGGGCTCTGCACACAGCACCCACGCAAGGAGGTGGTACAGAGCCCTGAGCTGCAGAATCACAGAGTTTATAAAGGCAAAAACCGCAAAACAGGAGGGGGTCTATGGGTAAGGGATTTTTCTAATGGGGCAGTCAGTGATTGGCTGTGCCCAGGTGTGGTGACTAGGGGATGGTTAGAGACTGTTTGTACTTTACAGTCCAGGAACAAAGAAGGGCATTTAGGGCCAAGTTAAAATTTCCTACCCTTACAATGTCTTTTCAGATTTAAATCCCTTTGATCTCCTTTGTCTGTTTGCTCTAGCTAGGTCTTTAAGTACTATGTTGAAGAGATAGGGAGAGAGTGGGCAGCCTTGCCTTGTCTCTGACAGTGGGATTGATTTAAGTTTCTCTCTGTTTTGCTTGCTGTTGGCTGAAGGCTTGCTGCATATTGCCTTTACTATTTTTAGGTATACCGTGTATCCCTATTCTTTCCAGGACTTTAAACCTGAATTACTGTTGGGTTATATCAAATGATATCTCAGCATCTAAATGGATGATAATGTGTTTTTTCTTTCAGTTTGTTTATATGGTGGATCACATTGATGGAGTTACATATATTGAACCACACCTGCATACCTGGGATGATGTCTACTTGGTCATAGTGGATGACATATTTGTTGTGTTTTGTATTGATTGTGTGGGTATTTTGTCGAGTACCTTTGCATTCATGTTCATAAGAGTGGTTGGACTAAAATTCTCTTTCTTTGTTGGGTCATTGTGAGGTTTGGGTATCAAGGTGACTGTTTCTTCATAGAATGAGTTTGGTAATGTTCCTTCAGTTTCTGTTTTATTTAGTAATTTGAGGAGTATTGGTGTTAGCTCTTCTTTGACGGTCTGGTAGAATTTTGTGCTTGATCCATGTGGCCTTAGGATTTTTTTTTATGGTGGATATTTCCTTAGGGGATATAGGACCATTTAATTTATTTACCTGATAGTGACTCAGCGATTGTAGGTGGACTCGATCAAGAAAATTTTCTATTTCATTTAGAGCTTCAAATTTTGTGGCATATACGCTTTTGTAGTAAGACCTAATGTTTGTTTGTATTTCCTCAGTGCTTGTTGTTATGTTTCACTTTTCATTTCTAATTTTGTTGATAAGGATAGTGTCTCTCTGTTTTTTAGTCAGTTTAGCTCAGGGTTTGTCTATCTTGTTGATTTATTCAAAGAACCAGCTCTTGCTTTTGTTGATCCTTTGAATTGTTTTCCTGGTTTCTAGTTTATTGATTTCAGCCCTGACTATGATTATTTCCAGCCATCTAATCCTCTTGGTTTTGTTTGCTACTTTTTCCCCCCAGGGCTTTCAGGTGAGATGCTAAGTTCCTTGTCTGAGATGTTTCAAATTTCTTCATGAAAGCCCTTAGTGCTATGAACTTTCCTCTTAGCACTGCTATCTTTTTTTTTGTTGTTGTTATTGTTTTTCAATTCTTATTTTTTAAAATTTGTTTACATTTTTATCAATTACATTTGATTCACTTTGTATCCCAGCTGTAGCCACCTCCCTCATCTCCTCTTAGTCCCATCTGTACTCTCTCATCTCCTCCCATGCCCCTCCCCAAGTCCACTGATAGGGGAGGTCCTACTCCTATTCCCTCTGATCCTAGCCTATCAGGTCTCATCAAGAATGGCTGCATTGTCTTCCTCAGTGGCCTGGTTAGGCTGTTCCCCCTCAGAGTGTGGTGATCAAAGAACCAGCCACTGATTTCACGTCAGAGACAGTCGCTATTCACATTACTAGGGATCCCATTTGGAGACTGAGCTGCCATGTGCTACTTCTGTACAAGGGTTCTAGGTTATCTTCATGCATGTCCCTTGGTTGGAGTATCAGTCTCAGAAAAGACCCCAGTGCCCAAATTTTTTGCTTCTTTTGCTCTCCTTGTGGAGCTCCTGTCCCCTCCAGGTCCTTCTATCTCCCCTTTCTTTCATAAAATTACTGTGCTCTGCCCAAATTTTGGCTATTTGACTCAGCATCTGCTTTGGTACCCTGCTAGGTGGAGTCTTTAGAGGTCCTTTGTGGTAGGCTCCTGTCCTAATCCCTATTTTCTCCCTTTCCTGATGTCCGTCCAGCGTCTGGTTTGCCTTTTTGAATGAGGATTGATCGTCTTACCCAGGGTCCTCCTTCTTGCTCAGCTTCTTTAGGTGTAAGGAGTTTAGTATGTTTATTCCATATTAGAAGTCTAATATCCACTTATAAGGGAATATATACCATCTGTGCTTTTTGCTTTTTGGATACCTCACTCAGGATGGTCTTTTCTAATTCCCACCATGCCTTGAACTCATTGGCACAGGAGGCAACTTTCTGAACAGAACACCAACAACACAGGATCTAAGATCAACAATCAATAAATTGGACCTCATGAAAATGAAACGCTTTACACTTTACACTTCTGTAAAGCAAAAGACACTGTCAATAGAACAAAAAGAAGCCTACAAACTGGGAACGGATCTTCCCAAAGATCAAAGACTCAAGCGACAACACATGCTGTAGAGGATGTGGAGAAAGGGGAACTCTCCTCCATTGCTGGTGGGAATGTAAACTTGTACAACCACTTTGGAAATCAATCTGGAACTTTCTCAGACAATTAGGAATAGTGCTACCTCAACTTCGAGCTATACCACTCCTAGGCATATATCCAAAATATGTTCAAGTATACTACAGGGCCATTTGTTCATTCCATGTTCGTAGCAGCTTTATTCATAATATCCAGAATCTGGAAACAACCCAGATGTCCCTCAACAGAGGAATGGATACAGAAATTGTGGTAAATTTCACAATGGAATACTACTCAACTATTAAAATCAAGGAAATCATGAAATTTTCAGGCAAACAATGGGGATTAACACTGCTTTCATCCTGTTTGGGTATGTTGTGCTTTCATTTTCATTGATTTTTCACAAGTATTTAATATCTTTCTTGATTCCTTCCTAGTTCCAGCTGTCATTGAGTAGAGAGTTGTTCAGTTTCCATGTGTGTGTAGGCATTTTGCTATTTCTGTTGTTGTCAAGGTCATGCTTTAGTTCATGGTGGTCTGATAGGATACAAGGGATCATTTTAATCTTTTATCTGTTGAGCCTTGCTTTGTGGCCAAATATATGGTCAAATTTGGAGAAGTTTCCATGAGGTCCTGAGAAGCAGTTAAATTCTTTTGTGTTTGGGTGAAAAGTTCTGTAGATGTCTGTTAGGTCCATTTCATTCATGACATCTGTTAGTGTCCTTGTTTCTTTGTTTAGTTCATATTTTGTTGACCTGTTGTTTGTTGAGAGTGAGGTGTTGAAGTCTCCCACTATTAATGTCTGGGGATATATGTGTCGTTTAAATGTTGTTAATGTTTCCTTTACAGATGTGGATGCCCTTATATTGGGGACATACAAGTTCAGAACTGTGATGTGTTCTTGGTGGAATTTTTCTTTAATGAGTATGAAGTGACTTTCCATGTCTTTTCATCAATTTTGGTTGAAAATCTATTTTTTTAGGTATTATAATAAGTACTACTTGCTTCTTGGGTCTGCTTGCTCTGAAGACCATCTTCTAGCCCTTTCCTCTCAGTATTTTGTATCTTTGTGACTTAGCCATGTTTTTTATATGCAACAGAATGTTGGGTTTTGTTTATGCACCCATTCTACTAATCTGTGTCTTTTTACTGTAGAGTTAAGTCCACTGATGTTGAGAGAGATTAATGATCAGTGACTGTTAGATCTTTTTTTATTTTATTTTACTGTTTGTTTTTTTTTTTTTTGCTGTTGATTGTGGTAGTGTGTTTTTGTTGTGGCTACTTTTCATTTTGCTGTACTGACATTATGTATTTCCTGTGTTTTCCTGCATGTGGTTAGCTTTCTTGGGTTGCATTTGTTCCTTTTATTATCTTCTGTAATGCTGGATTTTGGGGTAGGCACTGATAAATTTGTTTTTGTCATTGAATATTTTGTTTTCTCCATCTATGATGACTGAGAGTTTTGCTGGATATGGAAGTCTGGGCAGTCAATTGTGTTCTCTCAGGGACTGCATGACAGCTGTACTATCTCTTCTGGCTTTCAGTGTCTTTGATGAGAAGTGAGGTACGATTCCCATGGATTTACCATTATATGTTACTTGACCTTTTCTCCTTGCAGATTTTAGTGTTTTTTTTTTTCTTTGTTCTGTATATTTTTCTTTTTGATTATTATGTGGCTGGAGGATTTTCTTTTCTTATGTAATCTATTAGGTGTTCTGTAGGACTCTTGTATGCTTACAGGCCTCTCCTTTAAATTGGGGAAACTTTCCTTTATGATTTTTTTGAAAATATTTTCTGGCCTTGGAGAGGGGAATCTTCTTTTTCCTCCATTCTTATTATTCTTATCTTTTGTCTTTTCATGTTATCCTTGATTTCTTAGATGGTTTGTGTCAGGAATTTTTTTATTTTTATATCAATCAGAGGTTAGAGGTTAGGTACTTTGCATCCCCAGCATAGGCCCCTCCCTCTTTCCCTCCCACTCTCCCCATCCCTCCCTCATCTCCTCCCCGCCAACTCCAAGTCTACCTACAGGGGAGGATCTCCTCCCCTTCCATCTGACCCCAGTTCATCTTGTCTTCTCAGGGCTGGCTACAATGTCCTCCCCTGGGAACTAGCCAGGCTGTTACTCCCTGGCATGTATGGGGGAGAGTCAAAAGAGCCATCCATCCATCGAGTTCATGTCTGAAGCAGTTCCTGTTCCCCTTACTAGGGTCTTCAGTTGGATACTGAGCTACTATGGGCCACTTCTGAGCGGAGGTTCTAGGACATATCCATACATGGTCCTTGGTTGGAAAAACTGTCCCATAGAAGACCCCTGTGCCCTGCTCAGTTTGGTCTTTGTGGAGCTCTTGTTCTCCACAAGTCTTATTAACTTCCCCTATTTTTATTATTATTTCCCGCCCTCTGCCGAAGGCTTGGTTGTGAGTCTTAATATCTGCTTTGATACATTGCTATATTGATTCTTTCAGAGGCCCTCTTTGGTATGCTTCTGTCCTGTTGCTTGTTTTATCCTCCATTCAATGTCCGTCCGATTGGTTCATTTAAACAAGCATTGATCATACCAACCTAGGGTCCTCCTTCTTCTATATCTTCCCTAGGTGTATAGATTTCAGAATGAACTTCCTATCCTATAGGACTATATAAGTGTGTATATACCATATGTTTCTTTCTGCTTTTGGGATACCTCACGTAGGATGATCATTTCCAGGTCCCACCATTTGCCTGCAAATTTCATGATTTCCTCCTTTTTAATTGCTGAGTAGTATTCCATTGTGTAAAAGTACCATAATTTCTGTATCCATTCCTCAAGTGTGGGGCATCTGGGTTGTTTCCAGGTTCTGGCTATTTCAAATAAAGCAGCTATGAACATAGTTGAGCAAATGTCCTTGTTGTGTACTTGAGCATCTTTTGGATATATGCCTAAGAGTGGTATAGCTGGGTCTTGAGGAATCACTATTCCTAATTGTCTAAGATAGCGCCAAATATATTTCCAGAGTGGTTGTACAAGTTTGCATTCCCACCAGCAATGGAAGAGGGTTCCTCTTTCTCCACAACCTATCCAGCATGCATTGTCACTAGGGTTTTTGATCTTAGCCATTCTGGTGGGTGTAAGGTGAAATCTCAGGGTTGTTTTGATTTGCATCTCCCTGATGGCTAAGGATGTTGAGCATTTCTTTAAGTGTTTTTCTGCCATTTTATAATCCTCTACAGTCAGTTCTCTTTTTAGATCCATACCGCATTTTTAATTGGATTACTTGATTTATTGCTTTTTAACTTCTTGAGTTCTTTATATATACTGGATATTAGCCCTTTGTCAGAAGCAGGATTGGTAATGATCCTTTACCAGTCTGTAGGCTGTTGTTTTGATTTGATGACAGTATCTTTTGCTTTTCAGAAGCTTTTCAGTTTCATGAGGTCCCATTTATTGATTGTTAATCTTAGAGCCTGTGCTGTTGGTGTTCTATTCAGGAAGTAGTCTCCTGTGCCAATGAGTTCTAGGGTCTTCCCCACTTTTTCTTCTAACCGGTTTAGTGTGTCTGGTTTTATGTTGAGGTCTTTGATCCATTTGGACTTTAGCTTTATGCAAGGTGATAAATATGGATCTATTTTCATTTTTCTGCATACAGATATCCAGTTGGACCAGCACCATTTGATGGAGATGCTGTCTTTTTTCCATTGAATGGTTTTAGTTTCTTTGTCAAAATTCAAGTTTCCCTAGGTGTGTGGGTTTATTTCTGCGTCTTCTATTCGGTTCCATTGATCCACTACTCTGTTTCTATGCCAATACCATGCAGTTTTTATTACTATTGCTCTGTAGTACTGCTTGAGATCAGGAATGGAGATACCTCCAGATGATCTGTTGTTGTAGAGGATTGTTTTGGAGATTCTGGGTTTTTTGTTTCTCCATATGAAGTTGAGTATTTTTCTTTCAAGGTTTGTGAAGAATTGCGAAGGTATTTTGATGGGGATTGCATTGAATCTGTAGATTGCTTTTGGCATTATGGTCATTTTCACTGTGTTAGTCCTACCAATCCATGAGCACGGAAGGTCTTTCCACCTTCTAATATCTTCTTCAATTTCTCTCTTCAGAGATATGAAGTTTTCTTTTCATATAGATCTTTCAGTTGCTTGATTAGAGTCACCCCAAGGGACTTTATGTTATTAGTGGCTATTGTGAAGGGTGTTGTTTCCCTAATTTCCTTCTCAGCACATTTGTCTTTGGTGTACAGGAGGGCTTCTGATTTTTTTGAGTTGATTTTGTATCCAGCCACTTTACTGAAGGTGTTTATCAGTTGAAGGAGTTCTCTGGTTGAAGTTTTGGGGTCACTCATGTATATTATCATATCATCTGCAAATAGTGATACTTTGACTTCTTCCTTTCTAATTTGTATCCCCTTGATCTCCTTTAGTTGTCTTATTGCTCTAGCTAGGACTTCAAGTACTACGTTGAAGAGATATGGAGATAATGGGCAGCCTTGCCTAGTCCCTGATTTCAGTGGGATTTATTTAAGTTTCTCTCCATTGAGTTTGATGTTAGCTATAGGCTTGCTGTATATTGCCTTTACTATGTTTAGGTATGTGCCCTGTATCCCTAGTCTCTCCAAGACTTTAAACACGAATGGGTGTTGAATTTTGTCAAATGCTTTTTCGGCATCCAGGAAGATGATCACGTGGTTTTTCTCCTTCAGTTTGTTTATATGGTGGATCACATTGATGAATTTGCGTATATTGAACCACCCTTGCATGCCTGGGATGAAGCCGACCTGGTCATGGTGGATGATATCTTTTATGTGCTCTTGGATTCGGTTTGCAAGTATTTTATTGAGTATTTTTGTGTCAATGTTCATAAGGGAGATAGGTCTGAAGTTCTCTATTTTTGTTGGATCTTTGTGTGGTTTAGGTATCAAGGTGACTGTGGCTTCCTAGAAAGAGTTCGGTAATTTTCCTTCCATTTCTTTTTTAATTTTTTTTAAATTTTTTTTAATTTATTAATTTATTAATTTTTTTATTTTTTAAAAATTTATTTATTTTTATCTCAATCACAGGTTAGGTACTTTGAATCCCAGGCGTATCCCCCTCCCCCATTCCCTCCTACCCTCCCATTCCCTCCCTCATCTCCTTCTTCCCTGCCCCCTCCAAGTCCACCAACAGGGGAGGACCTCCTTACCTTCCATACAACCCCAGCTTATCCTGTATCCTCAGGGCTGGCTGCAAAGTCCTCCCCTGGGATCTAGCCAGTCTGTCACTCCCCGGCT
>CM053742.1:39141459-39157525 GCA_028658305.1 Pachyuromys duprasi
GTTATTTCAATCTTCCTGTATCTGCTGAGGCTCTCTTTGTGACCAACTATATGGTCTATTTTGGAGAAGGTTCCATGAGGTGCTGAAAAGAAGGTATACTCTTTTGATCTGGGGTGAAAAGTTCTGTACACATCTATTAGGTCCATTTGATTTAGGGTCTCTGTGAGTGCCCTTGTTTCTCTGTTTTGCTTCTGACCAGATGATCTGTCTCTTGGTGAGAGTGGAGTGTTGATGTCTCCCACTATTAGGGTGTTGGGATCAATGTGTGATTTCAGTTTTAATAATGTTTGATTTACATATGTGGCTGGTCTTGTATTTGGGGCATAAATGTTCAGAATTGTGATGTCCTCCTGTTGGAATTTTCCTTTGATGAGAAGGAAGTGCCCCTCCTCATTTTTCTTAATTATCTTTGGTTGAAAGTCTATTTTATTAGATACTAGGATTGCTACCCCAGCTTATTTTCTGGGTCCATTTGCTTGGAAAAAATTTTCAGCCCTTTACTCTGAGGTAGTGTTTCTTTGTTGCATAGGTTTGTTTCTTGGATGCAGCAGAATGTAGGATCCTGTTTCCACAGCCATTCTGTTAGTCTATGTCTTTTTATTGGAGAGTTGAGTCCATTGATGTTGATAGATAATAGTGACCAATGACTGTTAGTTCCTTTTATTGTGGAGTTGGTGGTCTTCCTGTGCTTTATTGCATTTTTGTTGTTGTTGTCATTGGGAAATTATCGGTATCCTATATTTTCTTTGGTGTAGTTGTTTCTGTTGGACTGTAGTTTTCCTTCTAGTACCTTCTGTAGGGCTGGGTTGCTGTGTAGGTACTGCATGAATTTTGTTTTTTCATGGAAAGTGTTGTTTTCTCCATCTATGATAATTGAAAGCCTTGCTGGGTATAGTAGTTTTGGTTGGCATCTGTGTTTCCTTAAGGACTGCATGATGCTGCCCAGGCCCTTCTGGCTTTCACAGTTTCTGATGAAAAGTTTTGGTGTGAGTCTGATCAGTCTAACCTCATATGTTACTTGACCCTTTTCCCTTGCTGCCTTTAATATTTTTTTCTTTGTTTTGTAGGTTTAGTGTTTTTACTATGATGTGATGAGAGGTATTTCTTTTCTGGTCTAGTCTATTTGGTGTTCTGTAGGCTTCTTGTATGTTTATGGACATTTCTTTTTATAAGTTGGAACATTTTTTTCTATGATTTTTTAAAAAATATTTTCCGGTCCTTGGAGCCTGGAGTCTTCTTTTTCATCCATTCCAATTATTCTTAGGTTTTGTCTTTTCATGGCATCCTTGATTTCTTAGATGTTTTGTGTTTGGGACTTTTCCGATTTTATTTTTTCCTTGAGGAATCCATTTCAGCCAGTGTATCCTCAGCTCCCGAGATTCTCTCTTCCATCTCTTGTATTCTATTGTTGATGCTTACCTTTGTGGTTCCTGATCTTTTCTCTAAGTTCTCCAGTTCCAGGTTCTTCTCCCTTTGTGTCTTCTTTATAGATTGTAATTCTGTTTTCATGCTTTTTATTGTTTCCTTCATCTGATTGGCTGTGTCTCCTATTTTGGTTGTTTCCTCTACGTCTATCTTTAATTTTTCTTGTATGCGGGCAGTTAAATCCTTCTTAATTTCTTTGAGGGCCTTATTCATTTCCTCTTTTTGTGCCTCTTTTTGTTCCTCTACTATCTGCATAATCATAGCTTTAACATAATTTTCCTGTGTCTCTACTGAATTAATATATCCATTGCTTTTGGATGTTTCTGGTGGGGCCATGGTGTCCTGATTTTTGTTGGGTGAGTTCTTCCGCCGATTTCTGAGCATTTTTTGTATATAATCAAGGAGCTCTT
The DNA here is from genome assembly GCA_028658305.1 of Pachyuromys duprasi. Lineage (NCBI taxonomy): Eukaryota > Metazoa > Chordata > Mammalia > Rodentia > Muridae > Pachyuromys > Pachyuromys duprasi. The sequence continues at coordinate 39,143,295 of CM053742.1, forward strand.
TGTGCTTTAATGCTGAACTTCAGACTGGAACTGTCAATCTCTTGTGTCAGGAGTATTCTTCAAGAAGATCAGGGAGTTCTAGTGGTTTGGTAGTGTGTGTTGTTGTCTCAGTTGAACTCTGTTGTGGGCTCTGTGTGCCCGGCTTCGTGCTCTGTGCTAGAAGCTGTGAGCACAGCAGGCTGGTCTGCCCTCTGGTCTGGAGTCTTTGCTCCTCACTCTGTGCCAAAGGCTGAGTGTCCCGGTTTGATATGTCTGCTGGGGGTGCTGCTCTGGTCAGTAGGCTCTGCGCTCTGACCTGGGCTTGCTGTTAAGAGCTCTCTTCTGGACTGGAGTTTTGGCGCCTCCTTCTGAGTCAGGGGCTGTCCACCACGATCTGAGATGGTATTTGGGGGCACATCAATCTGGACCTGATACTATGAGTCCCAATCTGGTGTGGTGTATGGGTGTGTCTAGGGGTGTGGGTTTGACCCATGTAGCCGAGGTATCTGGGTGAGACTCAGTCTGTCCCGGGTACTGTGTGACCGAGACCGAAATGGCAGCTTAGGCGCCCAGTTCGGCTGTGCACAGCCTGTCACCCGCTGGGGATTTTCCTGGGAAAAGCTGGGTGTCCCTTGGACTTTTCCACTTGATTTCCCCACTATAGTAATTCCGCTCACCTGTCAGTCGCAAATGCTGGTGTTTTAGGTCCGAGATCTCAGTCTCCCAGTCACTGTGCCTACACTACTGTCCTGCTCCTTAGACACAGTGTCCTCCTGGGGCAGCCATCTTGGATCCTCCCTCATGTCAGGAATATTTTAGAGTTAACATTTTCTTAGAAGGATACATTGATTTATTCCAGTTTATTTTCAACTCATGAGATTCTTTCATGTCTTGTGGTCTGTTGGATATGCTTACTTTTGTAGTTCCTGTTTTCTTCCCTAAGTTCTACCTCATAATTTTCAGTTTGTGTTTTCTTTAATTTTTCTATGTTTTAATTTTTCAGATCTTAAACAGTTTTGTTGATTTCTTTCACCTGTCTGTATTTTCCTTCAATTCCTTCACCTGTTTGAACTTTCCTCTTTTTCTTTTTTATCTTTCAATGTTTTAATTATTTTCTCTCTTAAGGCCACAATCTGTTTGGCTGTATATTCCCGTATTTCTTTATGGATGGCCATAACTTTTTGACTTTATTCTTCTGTATTTCTTTATGGATTTTATTCTTTTCCTCCATTACCATCTTCATAAGCACAGATTTAAGGCATTCTGTATCTCACTTATGTTAGGGTATCCAGTGCTATTTGCCCCTGGAGAACTGAGTTCTGGAGATGCCATATTGCTTTGAATTTTTTTGATTGTGCTTTTTTGCTGGTCTCTACCCATCTGGCTGTCTCAGGTGTTGGCTGTTAGTTTCTGGTGCCTGATGGAATCCTGGGGTCAGGGATATCCCCTCAGCAGGAAGGTGGTTGTTCCTGTTGGAGCCCTTTTAACCTTTCTGGCTATGGTCGCTGAATGCCTCCTGCTTCTCAGGGAATTGCCACACAGCTCTCCTCTGGCAAATGGAGCCCAGTTGTTCTCCTATCATCAGGAAATATCCCATGGACACCTCCCCTGCCATTGGCTTTCTTGTTCTGAATTTAGTGAGCTGCTGCAGCTCATACACTCTGTTTGCTGGGCACAGCCCTTTTGAAGAATCAGGGAGTTCTCTGGTTTGGTCATTTTAGAGAGGGAGACAGGTTGATCTTTGGAGCAGCATCTGGGAGTTGATCCCTTGGGTCACAGGCATTTATATGTCTGGCCTTGGAGCTCTGTGCCCCAGTACCCAAGGCATAATCAGTGTGGGTAAGCTCAGTACACAGACATGTGGCTGGAGTCCAGAGCCCCTCAGCCTGCAGGAACCCAAGAACTTTCCTGGGGATTAGCTGGATACCCAGAGGTCGGATATGATGTTTCCCTCACCTTGGGGTTTCCCCTGGACAGGGAAAAACAGTCTCTTGTGTTTTGGGGCCAACAGTTTTGTCCATTATTATGAGAAGTGCATGCACACATGTAGAGTTCTGGGCTGGTGACTGAGTGCCCACAGTAGACATGGACCTTTTCTGGGGGGTTGGCTGGATGTCCAGAACTCAGACCTGATTGCTTGCTTCACAGTGGGGTTTTCTTTCAACAGAAAAACCCATTCTCTGCTGTTGGGGGCCCACAGTTCAGTCTGGGTTGACGATCAGAGCACACAGTAGTGTGGCTCTGCCTGCCAGGACTCAGTAACTCTTCCACGGTTTTGTTGTGTGATCTGAGATTGGACCTGATTGCTTCAGACACCATGGTGTTTCCTCTCACCTGGGGAACAAAATCGCTTATGTTATAGGGTCTACAGTTCGGTCTGTTGGTGACTGTGTAATCACTGCTGTCCTGGTCATCAGACAAAGTGTACTGTAGGTGCTCTGTTGTAGATGTCTTTTATGTGATTAAACAGATTAGTCTATATCTTTCCTGTGTTTAAGTTGAGGATTCCACTCTCGCTGTGGTGCATTTGCTTACATGTATGTTCTAATTTGTCCATGGCTGTGATGAAGTCTGAGCAAAAGTAAGCAGGAGTAGAAAATTATGTCTTTCCCCTTATGCTTTATATTCGTTGTGTCAGGAAGGCAAGGCAGGTGATCAAGACAGGACCCTGAGTCAGGAACTGAAGCAGAGACCATAGTGGAATGTTGAATACTGGCATGCTTCCCCTGACTTTCTCAGCTACCTTTTTTATGTCAGCCAGATTATTCTTCCAAAGTACAGTGCTACCTATAGTTGGCAGGGCTATTCTATAGCAATTATTAATAATGATAGTGTACCACAGAAATTCTCATAGGTTAGTATTATGGAAGTAATTTCTGTATTAGCATTCCCTTTCACCAGATTGTGTTAAATTGACTATTCGCAGTGAGTGGTCTTCTCTTGATGTAGTCAGTATGATTTCTATGTTCTATCTTTGCAATGATTGATGTAACTTCAATTGGGAGGTCCATTTTCTGTGGTAGGGGCTTGAAATATCTTCATTTGCTGTGATTCTAATTAATATTGGGGACTGGAATATGGCAGAGGATGGGGAGAAGTTACTGATTGAGGAGTGCTTTTTTGGTGATGCATGATATCCTGTTCTCAGATGTGGAGAAGCCTGTGTTCACGAATGTGTTGGTAAAGAAGTTCAGTCAACAGGAACCAGGGTAGCTGATAGAAGTTTAGTGCTTGTGCTAATCTTTTGGGGTACCATGGTCATTGTAAGCTATGAACCTCCTTGTTAGTTCTGAGTGACCCAAATCAGCCTGTACATTGGTGTTTAAAGTGCTAGAGCAACCAAAAAACAAAACAAAACAAAAAAAACAACAAAAAATCCCCAAACAAAAAACTAAGAATTGAAAGGCAAGGAAACAGGCCTGTTCTTGGGTGTGGAGTAAGAGTTTCTTCCACACTGAAACTTATCCCTTTGAGGAAGATAAGGGAGACTCATGAGACTCAAAAACAGATACAACTCACAGGTCCAGGAAAGCTGAACTACAAGATGTACAGGGTTAAAGAAGCGCTAAATTATTGCTGGTGAGACACTCTCCATAGCAATCCAACTGCCTTCAGGTAATTCTGGTAGCACAAGGACCTAGCTTTCTTGAGTTGTGATAACTACTGTGATAACTACTGTGTGGTTAACCATCTGCCTCCAAACCATTCATTCTAATGCTTTGAATTTGCTACCTATACTCCCTTAAGAAACGCCATTATCATTTCCAGCTTATTCCTTAAGCTGGAGTTGTATGAAATCCTTTCTGAAGTCCATCACTGATATCCTATTTATGGTGAGAATTCCCTTGTTTATCTTTCCCCAAGAAAAGACACCAAACACCAAACAGGGCCATGGAAAGACACGTGTGGTGACTTATGCTGTTTGCATTGTTAGGAAAGAAACTGGAAGAAAACAAAGTGCTGTGTGATTGTGTTGCTGTAGGCATTAAATGCTTGAGTCCTGGAAGGCACAGATGATAACAGGATAAATGAGAAAAGACTAATGGTTGTTCTGTAATTCACTTAGAGTAAGCAGAGTACTCTTACTTTTGTCACATGTATGCTATGAGTGAGGAGTGCCTGCCCATCCTGTGTGCTCACTACACCCAGGTCTGTGCAAGAGAAAAATCTTCAGTATGTGCAGCAACAGTGCCATGCTGCAGAGCTGCAGAGATGATCCAAGCAAGGAGCAGGTGCTGAGTCTCATTCTTCCTCATCTTGGATCAGGTTAACAGCCTGAGCTGCTCTTGATAAATTCCTCAGGAGTGGAGAGATGCACAGTGATTCCCATGCTCATACCCATATCTAGAGTTAAAGCAGCACACAGGGAATTATATGATCAGAGACCTCACTAAACTGTTGTTTCTATCATTCGCTTATACAAAAACTTATCCTTGTGAAGATCATTTGATTACAGGTGATGGGATCTTTTCATGCTGGCCTTGTTAATTTTGACTAGATGACTGATTCTGGACAGCAAACAACCTGTGTTAAACTGGACAATATTGGCCCTTCACAGATGCTGATCTTTCTGTGTCAAAAGTTTTTCTTTTGTGGTCAGTATAATTATGCCTTCTGAGTGCCTTATACATTTGGAACAGCCTGTGAAAGAATAGTAAAAATAGCAGTAAAATAATTTGAAAGACAATGCCCTGGTGGTTGAAAAAAGGCACACTCCCAGGAGATATCTGGTTGTTAAATGAAATCCCTGTGCCAGAGGCATGTTATCTCCCCATGTGTTGTTAACCATTAAGAACACAGAGGCCTCACAAATCTTAAAGGTTTTTTTTCCAGTAGTCTTGGCTACATGCCAGAACTAGATGACATGACACTCTTTCTGAGATTGTACAATATCCTATTTGCTGGACATTGAGATATCACCATAACATGGAGGGTGGAGGTTCTTATCTTTTACTCTCTGGGTTTCACAGACTGAGGATGTTATTTTCAGGCTCTTAGGGAGAAATTGAAGCCTAAAGTCCTAGTTCATTGTTGACTTTCTGTCCTACGCCATCAAAATGTCAAGCAAGATCTATACACTGATAAAAAGAAGGCACATTTGATTTGATTTGATTTGATTTGAGGAACAGAATGTTATTCATATCTTCTACTGTGATCTAGAACAAAATCCCCCATGACTGATTAGGTCAATAGTCCCAGTGGGAATATCACTAGTATTGTTTTTTGGAATGCAAAGAATGAGCTTCTCCATTTCCCTTCTAGAAATTTGTACTTTTCCCCATAAATTAGTACAGTTGTGATTGTTGCTGTAATTGCTACAGTATCTCCTTGCTAGGCATACTCTTTCTTTTGCTGTTGTTTGCTGATGGAAAGAGTAACTGGTCCAGACTCAAGAAAAAATGAGGTAGCAATATAGGAAATAATTGATAGAGTATTATACTATGATTTTTTTCATGAGGTAAAAACATGATCATTTAATTATGAGTTTTTTGTAGCAATTACCTGATTGGAGGATGTGAAAAGCACCCCAGAGTAATAGCATAGTTACAGGTACAGTAAATCTTTCAAAGAAAGGAGAACACAAACAATTGGAGGAAATGAATACATCTCTTAAAGAAAGTAAAAAAAAAGTGCAGTTGAAGTACATGAACAAAACAGTTCAAGATCTGAAAATGGAACTAGAAGTAATACAGGAAAAATACTGAGGAAATTCTGGAGATTGAAAACCCAGGAAAGTGGACAGGAACTACAGTCAAAAGTATCATTAACAGAATAAAAGAAATAGAAGCGAGACCCTCAGGCTTTGAAGATTGGATAGAAAAAATAGATACATTGGTCAAAAAAATATAAAATCTAAAAAATTCCTGTCATCAAACATCCGGGAAATTTGGGACACTATGAAAAGATCAAACCTAAGAATAATAGGAATAGAATAAGGAGAAAAAAGCCCCGATCAAAGGCCCCAAAATATTTTAACAAAATAATTGAAGAAAAGTTTCCTAACCTAAAGAAGAACATGCCTATAAAGGTAAAAGAAGCACACAGAACACCAAAAAGTTTGGACCAGAAGAGACAGTCCCAGCATCACATAACAACCAAAACAATAAACACAGAGAAGGAAGAATACTAAAGGCTGCAAAGGAAAAGGCCAAATATCATATAAAGACAGACTTATTAGAATTACAGCTGACTTCTCAAGGGAGACTCAAAAGCCAGAAGTGCCTGGACAGATGATATTCAGACGCTGAGAGACCACACACAGGAGGTCTTTGATTAACTTTCATTGATCAACCATTTCATTTGTATGCCAATACTATGTAGTTTTTATTACTATTGCTTTGTACTGTAACTTGAAGTCAGGGAAGGTGATATGTCAAGAAGTTATTTTATGGTATAAAAATTTATTTGTTTATTTATTTGTTATTCTCTGTTTTTCCATATAAATTTTTTATCTGTAAAGAATTGTGTTGGAATATTGATGGGGATTGCATTGAATCTGTAGATTGCTTTTGGTAAAATGACCATTTTTACTCTCTCAATCATAAATAACTACAAGCATTGGACTTCTTTCCATATTCACTTTCTTCAATTTCTTTTTTCAGGGACTTGAAGCTCTTTTCATATAGCTATTTGACATTCTTGATAAGAGTTACCTCAAAATACTTTATATTATGTAGAGAAGTTGTGAAGGGTATAGCTTCCCTAATTTCTTTCTCAGTCCATTTGTAACTCATATACAAGCAGGATACTGATTTTTTTTTTTACTTAATCTGATATGCAGCCACTTTGCTTGAACATGTTTATTAGCTGTGGAAGTTCTCTGGCAGAATTTTTTTGAATCACTTATGTATACTATCATAACATCTGCGAACAGGGATACTTTGACTTCTTCCTTTTAATTTGTATCCCCTTATCTCCTTTAGTTGTCTTATTGCTCTGGCTAGGACTTCGAGTACTTTATTGAAGTGATACGGTGAGATGGGAGAGCATTTTCTTGTCCCCGATTTCAGTGGGCTTGCTTTAAGTATCTCTCCGTTGAATTGGATGTTGGCTACAGGCTTGCTGTATATTGCCTTGATTGTGTTTAGGTATGTGACTTGTATCCCTGATCTTTCCAAGACTTTTAACATGAAGAGGTGTTGGATTTTTTCAAATGATTTTTTTACATGATTTGAGATGATCAAATGTTTTTGTTTTGTTTCAGTTTGTTTATGTGGTGGATTAAGTTGACCCATTTTCATATATTGAACGAGACCTTTATGCTTGGGATAAATCCAACTTGATCATGTTGGATGATACTTTTGATGTGTTCTTGGATTCATTTTGTGAATGTTTTGTTGGATTTTTCATCATTGTTTGTAATGGAAATTGGCCTGAAATTGTCTTTCTTTATGTGTCTTCATTTGGTTTAGTTATCAGATGGCACTAGTTTTATAGCATGAGCTTAGCAATGTTCCCTCGGTTTCTACTTTCTGTAATTGTTTGAGGAATATTGGTGTTAGCTCTTCTTTAAAAGAAAGGGCTGAAAACATCTGGCATTTTTGTTTACCCGATATTGATTTAACTTTAGTAAGTAGAATCTAACAAGGAAAATGTCCATTTCATTGAGTTTTTCAATTTTGTGGAGTCCAGGTTTAAAAGGTAAGAACTAATGATCCTTTGAAATTCTTCAGTGTCTGTTGTTATATCTCCCTTTCCTTTCTGATTTTGTTGATTTTGGATACTGTATCACTGCTTTTGAGTTAGTTTGGCTAATGAATTGTCTACCTTGGTGATTTTTGTGAAGAGCCAGCTCTTGGTTTCATTGATTCTTTTCATTGTTCTCTTAGTGTCTAATTTATTGATTTTAGCCCTGAGTTTGATTATTTCCTACAGTCCACTACTGGTTTTATTTTATTTTGGAATTTCAAAATCTTATTTATTTATTTAACTTGTTCACTTTGTATTCTAGCTGTATCCCACTCTCTTGACCAATTCCACCCTCCCTTGCTCATCTTCTTTCATGTCCCTCCCCAAATCCACTGATAGGAGAGGTCATCCTCCCCTTCTCTCGGAACCTAGCTTAACATATCTCATCAATATTGGCTGCATTGTCTTCTATGGCCTGGTAAGGTTGCTCCCCCATCAGAGGGAGGTGATCAAAGAGGCAGTTACTGATTTCATGTCAGAGACAGCCCCTGTTCCCATTACTAGAGATCTCACTTGAAGACTGAGGTGCCATGGGCTACATATATCTCTGCAGGGGTTCTAGGTTATCTCCATGCATAGTCCTTGGTTGGAGTATCAGTCCCAAAAAAGAACCCTAAGCCCAGATTTTTTGTTTTTGTTTTTTCTCTCCTAGTGGAGCTCCTGTCCACTCCAGGTCTATATCCCCTGTCTTTCAAGAGATTCCCTGCACTCTGTCAAAGTCTGGCTCTGAGTCTCAGCATCTTCTTTGATACCTTGCTGAGCAGAGTCTGTCAAAGGCCCTCTGTGGTAGGCTCCTGTCCTGTTTCTTGTTTTCTTCCTCTTCCAATTTCCATTCCTTTGTCTTTCAAAATGAGGATTGTTCATACTACCCAGGGTCCTTCTTCTTGCTTAGCTTCATTAGGTGTACAGGTTTTAGTATATTTATCCTATTTTATATGTCTAATATCCTTTTATAAGTGAGTGTATACCATTTGTGGTTTTCTGCTTCTGTGATGCCTCACTCAGGATGATCTTTTCTAGTTTCCAGCATTTGCCTGCAAATTTCATTAGTTCCTTGTTTTTAATTGCTGAGTGCATTGTGTAAAGATACTACAATGTCTGTATTCATTCCTCCATTTAGGGACATCTGGGTTATTTCCAGATTCTGGCTATTACTAATAAAGCTGTCATGAAAATCAATGAGCAAATGTCTTTGTTGTGTACTTGAACATATTTTGGATATATGCCTAGGAGAGGTATAGCTGGATCTTGAGGTAGCACTATTCCTAATTGTCTGAGAAAGTTCCAGATTGATTCCCAAAGTGGTTGTATAAGTTTACATCCTCACCAGTAATGGAGGAGTGTTCTTCTTTTTCCACATTCTCTCCAGCATGTGTTGTCCCTTGAGTTTTCCATCTTAGCCATTCTGATGGGTTTAAGGTGAAATCTCAGGGTCATTTTGATTTGCATTTCCCTGATGACTAAAGACATTTGAGCATTTCTTTAAGTGTTTCTCTATCATTTGGGAGTCCTCTATTGAGAATTCCCTGTTTAGCTCTGTACCCCATTTTTAATTGGATTACTTGGTTTGTTGATGTTTAACTTCCTGAGTTCTTTATATATTCTAGATATCAGCCCTCTGTCAGATATAGAGTTGGTGAAGATCCTTTCCAGCCTGTAGACTGTCGTTTTGTTTTGATGACAGTGTCCTTTGGTTTACAGAAGCTTTTAAGTTTCATGAAGTCCCATTTATTGATTGTTGCTCTTAGAACCCATGCTGTTGATGTTCTGTTCAGGAAGTTGTCTGCTGTGCCAATGATTTCAAGGCTATTCCCCAGTTTTTATTCTAACAGGTTTAGAAATGTCTCTGTTTTTATGTTGAGGTCTTTGATCCATGTGGACTTTAGTTTTGTGCAGAGTTATAAATATGGACCAATATTCATTTTTCTACATGTGGATATCCAGTTAGACCAAACTATTTGTTGAAGATGCTGTCTTTATTCCATTGTATGGTTTTGAATTCTTTGTCAAAAATCAAGTATCCATAGGTGTTTGGGTTTATTTTGGGGTCTCCTAATAGATTCCATCAGTCCATCATTCTGTTTCTATGCCAGTACCATGCAGTTTTTTATTACTACTGCTCTATAAAACAGGTTGCAATTAGGGTTGGAGATACCTCCAGACCTTGAATTTTTGTACAGGATTGTTTTAGCAATTCTGGAGTTTTTGTTTTTCCATATGAAACCGAGAATTGTTCTTTCAAGTCTTGTAAATAATTCTGTCATTATTTAATGGAAATTTCATTGAATCAGTAGATTGATTTTGGCAAGATGACCATTTTCAGTGTTAATCCTACCAATCCATGAGCATGGCTGATCTTTCCATCTTCTGATATCTTTTCCAATTTCTTTCTTCATTCACTTGCATTTTCTTTTTCAAACAGGTCTTTAACTTGCTTGGTGTCAGTCACATCAAGGTATTTTATGTTATTAGTGGCTATTGTGAAGGGAATGCTTTCTATAATTTATTTCTCAGCTCTTTTGTCTTTAGCACACAGGAGGTCTACTGATAGTTTTTAGTTAATTTTGGATCCAGCCACTTTGCTGATGGTGTTTATCAGCTTTAAGAGTTCACTAGTTAAATTTTTGGGGTCACTCATGTATACTATCACATTATTTTCCAACATTGATACTTTGACTTCTTCTTTCTGATTTGTATCCAATTCATCTCCTTTAGTTGTCTTATTTCTCTAGCTAGGACTTCAAGTACTATGTGGAAGAGATACGGAGAGAATGGGCAGCCTTGCCTTGTCCCTGATTTCAGTGGGATTGATTTAAGTTTCTCTCTGTTTAATTTGTTGTTGGCTATAGGCTTGCTGTAGATTGTCTTTACTATGTTTAGGTATGTGCCTTGTATCCATGATCTCTCCAAGAGTTTAAATATGAATGGGTATTGGACTTTCTAAAATGCTTTTTTGACCTCTAAGGAGATGATCAAGTGTTTTTTTCTCCTTCAGATTGTTTATATTGTACATTACATTGATGGATTTCTGTATATTGAACCATACCTGCATGTCTGGGATGAAGCCTACTTGGTCATGGTGGATGATATCTTTTATGTGTTCTTGGATTTGGTTTGCAAGTATTTTATTGAGTATTTTTGCAACAATGTTCATAAGAGAGGTCTGAAATTCTCGTTCTTTGTTGAGTCTTTGTGTGGTTTAGGTATCAAGGTTTCTGTGGCCTCATAGAATGAGTTTGGTAATGTTCCTTCTGTTTCTATAATTTGGAATAGTTTGAAGAGAATTGGAGTTAACTCTTCTTTGAAGGTCTGGTAGAAGTCTGGTCTGAAACTGTTTGACTTTGGACTTATTTTGGAAGGAAGACTGTTGATGATTGCTTCTATTTCCTTAGGGGACATAGGACTATTTTATCTATTTACCTGATCTTGAATCAATTTTAGTAGATGGAATCTTTCAAGAAAATTGTCCATTTCATTTAGATTTTCAAATTTTGTGGCATGTAGGCTTTTGTAGTAAGACCTAATGATTGTTTGGATTTCCTCAGTGTCTGTTGATATGTCTCCCTTTTAATTTCTGATTTTGCTGATTTGGATAATTTTGTTAGATTGGAGTTTTACTTCTTCTATCTTGTGTAGGTCTGTGTTGCTGTGTAAATGTTGTTTAAGTTTAGTTTTGTCATGGAAATTTTTTCTCCGTCTATGTTGATTGAAGGATTTGCTAGTTACAGTAGCCTGGGTTGGCATCTGTGGTCTCTTAGAGTCTGTATGACATCTGTCCAGGCCCTTCTGGCTTTCCTTGTGTCTGTTGAGAATTCTGGTGTGTTTTCGATAGGTATACATTTATATGTTACTTGGCCTTTTTCCCTTTCTGCTTTTAATATTTTTCTTTGTTTTGTAATTGTTGTTTTGATTATTATGTGACATGAGGAATTTCTATTCTGGTGTAGTCTATTTGCTGTTCTGTAAGTTTCTTGTATGTTCAAAGATATCTCTTTTTTAAGTTGGGAGAATTTTCTTCTATGACTCTCTTGAAAAAATTTCTGGACCTTGGAGCCTGGAATCTTCTTTTCTGTCTATCCCTATTATTCTTATGTTTTGTCTTTTCGTGAAATCCTGGATTTCTTGGATGTTTGTGTTTGAAACCTTTCCAATTTTGCTTTTTTTTGAGAGATGTATCAATTTCTGAAAGTGTATCTTCTGTGCCTGCATTCTCTCTTCCATTTCTTGTATTCTGTTGATGATGCTTACCTTTGTGGTTTCTGATATTTTCTCTAAGTTCTGCATCTGTAGGGTTTTCTCTGTTTGTGTATTCTTTTGGATATTAATTCTATTTTCATGTCTTGCACCATTTCCTTCATCTGTTTGAATGTGGATACCTGTCTTTCCATGATGGCTTCTATTTTTTATTATTTTTTCCTCTTTATGTGCCTCTATTTGTGTGGTTATTTCTTTGAGATTTTTTTCATTTCCTCTTTATGTGCCTCTAATAATGTGATAAGGATAGCTTTAAAATCATTTTTTGTGTGTTTCTGATGAATTAAAATATCCATTGCTTTTGGGGGTTACTTTTCAATCCATGATGTTCTGATTTTTATTGTATGTGTTCTTACCATAACCTCTAGCCATCTGCTTATCCATAACCTTGGTTGGTTTTTCCTGGAGTCTGTGCTTCAGACTGGGTCTGTCTTTCTCTAGAGTCTGGAGTATTCTTCAGAAAGATGAGAAAGGTCCACTGGTTTGAGTGTGGATGTTGGTGTTTCAGGTGTAGCTAAGGGAGGAAGGACACAGGCACATGTGCGCAGGCACGGGGCATGTGCATGGAAGTGAGCCTTGAAAGACAGGGTGTTCAAGCATGCATATGCCTGGATTTGGGGAGCTTAAGTGCAGAAGAGAGTATTGATGCTGTTTGTGGGCACAATGTACATGTGCATATGCAGGTGTGAATACCTCAGTGCCCTACAGGCCAGTGGTATTCTCTTCCTGGTATTCAGATCTGTCTGGGGTCCAGGAATTGTTTCCTGGACTCCACTAGTAGACTCACAGAAAAGGGGCTTCAATGTTGAGAAAGGTTTCCCAAGGATCCCAGTGTTGTCTATAGTGGGGTGGGTGGTGGGAGGGATCCATTGTCTTTCTGTTATCATAGAGGGTCCTTGGATTTGGGGCTCTGTGAGCACTCACTTCAAGGTACACTCTCTTGTTTGCGTTCCTAAGCAGAAAGCACAGGTTATCCCCCTGTTCTCTACTCTCAGATTTGGGCCCACAGTGCAAATGAGAATGTAGGAGATCCATCAGGTCAGTGGTGTCCACTGTCTACATGCAGGACAGGGGAACCCATACTTAGGGTTACTGGGCAAGGAGGTTTCTGCTTGGGCTAGCCTAAGACCCTCTGCTGCTACAGATGTGGGAGAAGCTTACCACAGACCACATTAGCTGCAGACCTGAGAGACCCAGACTGCAGACACCTCTGCTACCTCTTCTGAGCAGAGAGGCCCCTGATTGGGCCTCTGGTGTACAGGAAGTCCCTGATGTAAAGGGAGGTTGAATATTCTTCGCTTTCAGTCCCAGGAGATATCCACAGGTGACCTGGGTCCAAACTGTCCCAGCTTAGAGGTTGTCTCCCTTGCCCAGGAAGCCTCTGTCAATGTTGAGTGTATTTTCTCTTTTTTCTTTTCTATAGCTTTTAGGCGAACGTTGCTTGTATAGGATCTCTCCAGTTTCTTTAAGAAGGCACTTAATGCTATGAACTTTCCTCTTAGTACTGCTTTTATTGTGTGCCAAAAGTTTGGGTATGTTGTGCTTTCATTTTCATTGAAGTTTTGCAAGTCTTTAATTTCTCTCTTTACCCAGATTATTGAGTTTTTCAGTTTCCATGAGTGTGTAGGCTTTTTATTTCTGTTGTTGTTCAAGCCCAACTTTACTCCGTGGTGATCTGATAAAGTACAGTTTTCTTGTATTGGTTGAGATTTTCATTGTGACTGATGATATGGAAAAGGTTCTTTGAGGTACTGAAAAGAAAGAATATTCTTTTGTTTGGGGGTGAAAAGTACTAGAGTTATTCCTTATGGCCATTTGATTCATGACATCTGTTAATATTATTATTTCTCTGTTTTGTTTCTGTCTCAATGATCTGTTCATTGGTGAGAAGGGGGTATTGAAATTTCTAACTATTAATATGTGGGTATCAATGTGTGGTTTAAACTGTGCTAATTCTCTTTTACAAATATGGGTGCCAGCTGAACAACTTGCTACTCAAGGACAGCTTGGTTAGGGAAGAAATTAAAAAGGAAATTAAAGACTTCCTAGAATTCAATGAAAATGAAAGCACAACATACCCAAACTTATGGGACACAATGAAGGCAGTGCTAAGAGGAAAGTTCATAGCACTAAGTGCCTTCAAGAAGAAATTTGAAAAATCTCATACAAGCAACTTAATGGCCCAACTGAAAGCCCTAGAACAAAAAAGAAGCAGATACACCCAAGAGGAGTAGACGGCTGGAAATAATCAAGCTCAGTGCTGAAATCAATCAATTAGAAACAAATAAAACTATTCAAAGAATCAATGA
>CM053742.1:39158025-39185368 GCA_028658305.1 Pachyuromys duprasi
GGGAAGATGGAGATGAGGGAGGGAGTGGGAGGGTAGGAGGGAATAGGGGAGGGGGCTACGCCTGGGATTCAAAGTACCTAACCTGTGATTGAGATAAAAATAAATAAATTAAAAAAAAAACAAATATGGGTGCCCTTGCATTTGAAGCGTGGATGTTCAGAATTGAGATGTCATCTTGGTGTAATTTTCATTTCTTTGGATTAATTTTGGTTGAGAGTCTATCTAATTAGATATTAGAATGACTACTCCATATTGATTCTTGTGTTTATTTGCTTGTAAAACTTTTTCCATATCTTGACTCTGAGGTAACCTGTCTTTGTTGCTGAAGTGTGTTTCTTTTATGCAGCAGAATGTTGGGTCCTGTTTACGTATCTATTCTGTTAGCCTATAACATTTTATTGGAGAGTTGAGTCTTTTGATGTTAAGAAATATTAATGACCAATGATTGTTATTTCCTTTTATTATGCTGTGTGTGTGTGTGTGTGTGTGTGTGTGTTTGGATTCTTTTGGTTTTGCTATTGCAAAATTATTTATATCCTGTGTTTTCTTCAGTCCAGTTGACCTTTTTGGGTTGTAGTTTTCCATATATTATCTTTTGTAGGGCTGTATAGATATTGTTTCAATTTTGTTTGTCACTGAATATCGTGATTTCTACGTGGTGCTTGATGACTTTTCTGGGAATAGAAGCCTTGGCTGACATCTGTAGTCACTTAAGGTTTGCATTACATCTTGCCAGGCCTTTCTGACTTTCATAGTGTCCGCGAGAGGTCAGGTGTGATTCTTAAATGTCTACCTTTATATGTTACTTGGCCTTTTCTACTTTAAGCTTTTAATATTTTTTCTTTGTTCTGTCCATTTAGTGTTTTGATTATTATGTGCTGGGAGAAATTTCTTTTCTGGTGTAATCTATTTGGTGTTCTGTATTCCCTTGTATGTTTAAAGGCAACTTTTCTTTAGTTTGGAGAGATTTTATTCTATTAATTTCTTGAAAATATTTTCTGAGAGGAGGCATGCTGGGAGCCTGAGCAGCATTTGGCATGGAGTTGTCTCTGCCAACTCCCAGTCTGTGTGGCCTACATGGGATGTAGCCAGTTGACCCAGTGGAAGTGAGCTGTGTGAAGCTCCAACCCACATTTTCTGCCATCCTGAGGTGCTGAACATTGTGGGGTGCTGAACAGCATTCAGCTTGCAGAATTCTTTACCTGCTCTGGGTCTGCCTGGCCCACCTGAGACTCAACCAGCAGACCAAGCAGAGGTGATCTGTTTGTGTGCTCTAGTCCCCATTGTTTGCCATTCTGTAGAGGGAAGCTGAAGGACTGAACAGCATTTAGCTTGGAGCACTCTCTGCTAATTCCCTATCTATCTGGCCTCTCTTGGACTCAGCCATTGGACCCAGAAGTGGTGAGCTGTGCTTGGGCTCCCACCAAATTCATCCACCATTCTGTAGTGGGTGTCTCGACCAGAGCTCAGCTTGAAATGCTTGCTTCCTTCTCCCAAACTCCCTACCATCAGGTACCAGCAGGCCTGTTAACACAAGAGACACCAGATGGCTAGTGGCCAGCAACAAATTCCAAGGCCATATGACACCGCCCAAACCCAACTGTTCTACTAGAGGTACTATCACACATGAAGTGCAAGAAAATGATCTTAAATCTGAGGTTATGAAAATGATCTTAAATCTGAGGTTATGAAAATGATCTTAAATCTGAGGTTATGAAAATGATCTTAAATCTGAGGTTATGAAAACAATAAAGGCCTTCAAAGGGGAAAATACAGCTCTCAAAGAAATACAGAATAAAACAATCCAACAGGTGATATAATTGAATAAATCAATTAAAGAAATACAGAAATAATCAATAAATTGGGGATGAAAATGGACAAAACTATTAAAGTCCTAAACATGTAAATAGAAACAATCAAGGAAACACAACCTCAGGCAGTCTAGGAGATGTAAAAGCTAGGAGAGACAACAGGAACTATAGACCCAAGCATCACCAACAGAATATATGACATGAAAGACAGAATCTCTGTTGTAGAAGATACAACTGAAATTGATGCATCAGTCAAAGAAAATTCTAAATTTGAAAAGTTACTGACATAAAACATGCAAGAAATCTGAGACACTATGAAAAGACTTATGAACATAGGAATAGAAGGAATAGACTCCCAAATCCAAAGTCCAGAAAATGTTTTCAACAAAATCAGATAAGTAAACTTCCCCAACCCAAACAAAGAGATGGCTATAAACTCTCAAGAAGCTTAGAAAACACTAAATAGTTTGGACCAGAGAATTCTCCTGCCATATAATAATAAAAATACTATTTTTACAAGACAAAGTTAGGATATTGAAAGCTGTAAGGAAAAAAAGGACAAGATCCTTAGAAAGGCAGACCCATCAGAATTACAACCAGCCTATACTGAGCAATGGAGAGAATAGGGTGGGACATCCTGGTCCAGAGGGGAGGAGAAAAAAAGCAACTTGGAGGAAAGGCTAGGAGAGAGATCTGAAAGGAGAGGACATGGAAACACAGGAAAGATGAACCAGACCTAAGAAATGACTAAAAAACAAGTATAATGTGGGAAATCTGAATGGCAGGAAGCCATAGGGACTTGGAGGTTTAGGATAGAGTAATTATTGCCCAGCATTGTGCTCTCGGTTAATTAAATAACTCCTAGTCTCTGTGTGGTGATTTGGGTTTACAGCTGGTTTTGGAGTAAGTGCAGTTTAACTAAAAGATAAATCAAAAACAAATATTATTTCAGCAACAAATTGCATACCAATGTATGGCAGATTTTACAACAATATAGCAAGAATTTATGTAGAAAATTAACGACAGATAAGTTTCTTAGTTCTGTCACTTAAAACAGAGTAACAGCAGTTTCTAAGGCAGGAGCTCACAGATTCTTGATCAGACAGAACCCACACCCCCATGCAAAGCAGCAAGGCCTCCAGAAGGCTGCAGAAAAACAAAAATTGATAAATACTATCCCCGGAAAGGCAGTTTCTTTTGGTAGAGAAAAAAGAAATTCGCTCTTTAACAAGAAAGCTTCTCATAGCCAGACCTTGCTATAGAAGGAAGAAAGCTAAATCCCTTTGAGAAAGGATTCTTGCTGGTCTGAGCAGCAAACATTTGTGGACCCAATAACTTCTCAGATTGAGGAATGGGTCAGCATCCAGTGAGGGAGGCTGAAAAAATACCAGGAGCCAGAGACAGATTGAGAAATCTCAAGCATCTGAACTATAAGGTCTAGGAGGGAAGCTGGGTCTAAGAAAGTAAAGTCCTTAGGGAAAGATTTTGAGATTAAAATGACAATTTTCTTTTTTATTTGATTATTTTTTATTAATTACAGTTTATTCACTTTGTATCCCCACTGTACCTCCCTCCTCCCCTCCCAATCCCATCCTCCTTCCCCTTCTTCTCCTATGCCCCTCCCCCAGTCCACTGATAGGAGAGGTCTTCCTCCCCTTCCCTCTGATCCTAGTCTATCAGGTCTCATCAGGAGTGGCTGCATTGTCTTTTCCTGTGGCCTGGTAAGGCTGCTCCCCCATCAGGGGGAGATGATCAAAGCGCAGGCCAATCAGTTCCTGTCAGAGACAGTCCCTGTCTTCATTACTGTGGAGGCCACTTGGATACTGAACTGCCATAGGCTACCTCTGTGCAGGGGTTCCAGGCCATCTCCATGAGTGGTCCTTGGCTGGTGTAAAAAGATACTTTCTTATGTTGAAAATGGAGGAAGACACCATGACATAGTATTTCTGGATACCATTTGAGTTTGTTTCTGTTTGCATACAAATAATTTTTTACTGATGTTCAGTTTTGTGTATCCTGTTTGGGAAAGATCATGATAAGAAAGACTTGGAGAGAGAGGAGACTGAGAAAAATAGATGCTAAAATAAAGGCCATAGAACAGAGTTTGGGGGAATCTTTGAATCAAAATAGAGAGCCTTCAGAGAAACCCAATCTGAAATATACAGTATCAACAAAAGATGTAGTTCCAGATGAGAAAAGTTCATAGAGGCTTGAAGATGTTGCAAAACGGCAGCTCATTGAAATGCTGGAAAGTCTTTAGCTATAGGTCAACTTGATGAGACTGGATATTATATGTTTATTGTCAAGTTTCAATTACTGGATAAAGGTCTTTATGATAGAGTAGAAAGCAGATCCTCTTTGGTGTTGTCTTGGAACAAGATCATACGTGGGCTAGTGTGTTCCATTTTACAGAGTTTGGAGAACTGAAATATGTGCACCATGCCATAGACTCATATTCAGAATTCTGGTGGGGTTTTGCCTTAAATTCTGGAGAGCATGGTCCTAAGGTTACAGATTTGTTATAGATGGTGAATGTTTTGCAGGTGCCCTTGCAAATTGGGGCTAATGGTCCTTCATCATATGTATAAATTGAAATTAAACAATATTTTAGACATTATGACATGAAAGCTGATACAGATATAACTTCTAATTTCACAGGTCAAGTAATTATGAAAATATTTAATACTAATTTTTAAAAGATCGTCATAAAACAATGGAAATATAATATCTCCCCAAAATATATTAAATAATGACTTATCAATTAAAAACATTTAAATGTAATAAGTAGCACTCCTGCTACGACACAGTGGAATTTAGAAAGGACTTCTGAATTAGAGCAACATATTAAGGTCCTAATTCCAAAGTGGAGAGGAGGTAATGTGTTATGCTGGGGAATAGGTTTTGCATATGTTCATACAGGAAAACAGAAATTATGGGTTCCATCCAAACTAGTAAAAATCAGATATGACAGAGGAAGACCACTTGAAGATATTGGCCACACACAAGAAAAGAGAAATCAAGAAAACTAAACAGAACGGGTAACATAATTTGCTGATCTTTTCAAATAGGAACAACTCTGAAACTGAGACAAAAAAAAATGTTTCTAGTCAGAACTTCAACAAAACATGGCCAATAAATCCTTGGCTACAATATCCTCAAATTTTATTTTGCCATTTTTTAATTGGCATAGATAAAATTGGTTTACAGTTTAGTTTCATCCTGCACATCTTGTACATTCATAATTTTATGTCTGTATAATGCTGTGAGAAATTATGTGTTTATGTTTTTAGAACAAAAGGACCGGACACCAGAGATGCTGTATCACATCTGACACAATTCATCCTTTCAGCATGCTGAGACATTGAC
This sequence comes from Pachyuromys duprasi, assembly GCA_028658305.1. Taxonomy (NCBI): domain Eukaryota; kingdom Metazoa; phylum Chordata; class Mammalia; order Rodentia; family Muridae; genus Pachyuromys; species Pachyuromys duprasi. Next base: position 39,163,203 of record CM053742.1, read on the forward strand.
ACATCTGTTCCAGCATTGTGCATGTTCCTGCATTCTGCTTGTTCCTGCCTCAACTACTTCAATTGCTGTTTCTCAGCAAAGCCTGCTAATACAAGATCTTTGAAGGAAGCTACTAATCTTAATTGGTCTGGCATTTTAGACTGTCCCAAACAGGATTTCTATTAAGTCTGAAATTTCTCAACATTCAAAGACTGGACCATTGTTATGCCTGATTCACAAGATCCCCCAAAAGATCACCAGGAGTTGAGTCCTTTGCAAAACATATCAGGATCTTTATTCACCGCTCTTGCTGAGACTCTCACAGATACCAAGGCATTGGTATCCAGCAGAGAGCCCTGTGCTGAGGACTGTGGGTGATATATATATGGTGATATATATATGGTGATATATATATATGGTGATATATATATGGTGATATCAATATATATATATATATATATATATATATATATATATATATATATATATCCCCACCCCACCCCCCGCGGCAGGGGGATTCCAGCCTGCCAAGCTTCTAGTGATTAAAACAGAAAAGGGAGGCTACATTTCAGGAACTATTTGCTTTGGTAAGGTGCCAAAACCATGAACATTTCTGGCTTTCTTTATTCTCTCTCTGGTCTTGGGAGAAATGGCTGGCCTTGTGTAGTCTGTGCTATTTTCAGGAGCAAATCTACCTGTTGGAAAGAGTTGGGGGCCATTCAGGCTGGTTCCATAGCAACAATATATCTGAGGATTAGCAAGGTTAGCTCTTCCCTGAAGTTGGCTGGATCTACCTAAAAGCAGAAAGGTCATCCGGGCTGATATGTTTTAAACTTTTTAGCATAGTAACCCAAAAAACCTAATTTTTAATTGTGTGGCCTCTCACAGAAATGTTAATACTTGCTTAATTAACCATTTTCCCAGTTTCCTTTGGGCTCCCTAACAGGATTTATGTGTGTTTAAAAAATCAGCTAGAAAAAAAAATATACATGAGAATAACATCCATTTTCTTTTAACGGGTGTTGAGTAGGTTTTTGGTTGTTTTCTGGGGATATAAATGTTTATTGTCATTGTGAGAGGGTTATAAGTTGTTAATGATCTTATTCTGAGAGAAAATAAGGTTAGGATATTAGATAATGCATATTAATTTTAGTTAATTAACTCAGTCTTATCAGACACTAGTCTAATTTATCACAGGAGTACACATCATTGGTTTAACAGGTGGATATCATTATATAAAAATAGGTAAGTCTTCAAAAACCCAAGATACTTACAGAACATGACATTTAAATATGCCTTTATTGTTTTAAAACAAAGGATCTTTAAAGATCCTTTGACAATGAGACAGTTCATCTCCTGGCAGCACCCAGCCTACCTCAAAGATGATGATGAGCATCAAAGAACCTCCATATGAAGATGGCTTCAAATGTGGCAAATGAGTCATCTGAGGAAAAAGAAAATGTCCCCATTTCATGACAGACAGAATTCTCTTAAAATGGGCAAGCTTAAAGGCAGGCCAAGTTCACTGCCAAACTCTGCCAAGACAGGGTAATCATGTCCTAAATAGATCTGTCAAAATATACTAAGTTAGAAGGCTGAAGATGATGCTCCAGTGTTACAGAGTTTTGGGTAATTGTTCAAGCAGCAAACCGTCTTTATCATTTTTAAAACAATTTTTTGGAACCTGCTAACATGTACTTCCTATTTACACCTGTAACTAATTTTATTCCTCCTCAAGTCTCTGGTGGGGTTGACGACCAAATAGTTACAGTTCCACAATTAAGCTTAAGTTGTTTAGGATTTAAGAACATGTTTTTATATAGGTAATACAAATAAGGATAAAAGTTAATTTAGGTATAGAACTCTAAACTTGTCAAGATAGGATAATCAGATACTTTCTCCTAAGTTGTCAAATGCACATGGACTGGACATTGCACATGTAAATCTTACCTAATAGTTTTAATAACTGTTTTATAATTATTATTGTGTTGAAAGTAAAGGAACCTTTTATTGGACTTAAAGGTGGAAATGTTGATATAATGTTCTTGTGAAATGTACACAATTTACTCCTGTACATTCACATGCTAATTTCTCTCCCCCACTATCTGGTTTCAATCCAGACATTGCATTGTGATGCTTTTCCTAAGCATCACCTGTCTCAAGTTTGTGTAAACATGCCACCATTTGTTCTCTGTATTGCCAATAAAACAACCAGCCTATACTCAGCAATGGAAAGAATAGGGTGGGACATCCTGGTCTGGAGGGGAGGAGAATAGAAGAGAGTGGGAGGAAAGGCTGGGAGAGAGATCTGAGAGGAGAGGACCTGGTAACACCAGGAGAGATGAACCAGACCTAAGGTATGACTGAGAAGCAAGTATAATGTGGGAAATCTGAATAGGTAGAAGCTATGTGGGACTGGAGGTTTAGGATGGAGTAACTATTGCCTAGCATTGTGCTCTAGGTTAATTAAATAAATCCTAGTCTCTGTGTGGTGATTTGAGTACACAGCTGCTTTAGGAACAACTGCTGCTTAACTAAAAGATAAATCAATGTTAAATATTAATAATCAACAACATGTAACACTTTAAATTATATGTATTCCTCTTTAATGATGTCTATATTGATCCTTGTACACTCAGAAAAAGCATTTGTTACAAAGATCTGGCCTGCTCTTACATTGAATATCCATAATAATCAGAAATTTCCATATCCCTTTCTCTTTGAAGGAAAACCTTCAGATTCCCAGTGGAGGGACACTTGGCAGCATTCTTTCTCTCTTGTTGAGCCCTCTTCTTCATGGCCTCCCTCTCTGATCTCTGTTCTTTCGTGATGGGCTGTGAGACAACTGGACCTAAAACATCAACTTTCCTCCATGGAATAGTTTGGCGGCTCAAGTCTTGAAGCAGATATTTGGTTTGAGGTTTTTGAGGTGATGGCATCTTGTTCATGGAAGGAGAAACCATTTGCCTCTGGAGAGAAGTATGAGATGATGCTCTGTAGGCTGCAGGCCTTGAGGCAGATGACAGAGGCATAGTGCTAGATTGGATGGGGTTGGGTTCATTAGCTCTTGTGCCACTGCTTGAAATTGGCAGAGGTGACTTAGCAGAGGCCATCAATGATGTGCTGGCAGGAGGTGATTGTGATGACCCTACAAAGATAGGCTGACATGAATGGGAATGAGGCTCTGCAGGGTCAGCTGCAGTGGCCTTCTGTAAAGCCAGTAAGAGAGGATTTCTAGAAGCAGGTTTGGCTTGAAGCGTGTTCAGGGTTGGGAAATGTGATGGAACTAACTTGACCGTCTCATGTGGGGACAGCTCATACTTGTATGAGGTTGGACAGTCCTTGTGAGCATTGATCTCTGCCCTTTGCAGGTTTCCCAGGGTTTTGTCAGGGCCCTGGCCCTCACATGGCATACCCAGCAGTTCTGTGGTAGGCAGGCCTGTTCTGGGATCTTTGTTGCTGCTGGATAATCCCTGAGCCCTGGAGGAGCATGAGCTAGTTTTCATCTCAGTCTTTTTCCCCAGTGGGTGAAAAACTTGCACGGACTCCACCATGTACATACCCAGCTCGGTTCGAGGTTTTCTAAAGCTGTTGTGGCTGAACTCAGATGGATTCCTCTTCCTTCTGATCCTGGGCATGGTGGGCTGCTCTTCGGCCCTGACTCCCTTCTTTGAGTACTTATGCTCTTTTGTTTTCTTGGAGTTGTTTTCTCTGCTCCACTTGGTCTTATATTGATCCTGTCCTCTCTCTCTGCTGGGCCTTGGGGCAGCACTCTGAGCTTTGCCATCTGAGTGCTGGGCCATGTTCTCAATAGCCTGGTCAGTGGCCCCAGCACTGCCCACAGCCTTCACCAGCTCCCAGCACTTGATTTTGGCTTCAGGAGCACCATCTAGCAGGTTGGAGGCTTTGTGGTCTTTCTGGTCAGAGGGTCCAATAATAACTCTGGAGATGTCCTGGACCTGATCCCTCTGGATAACTGTGGAGACTTTAGATTTGGTTGCTGCAGCATCTGGAGATTGTTCTAGGTCTGTGAGGGAGTAGAACAGTTGTGGAAGGTGAATGTCTGCCACCAGTGTCTTGGTGTCTCCAATGTAGATGTTGGACATCATCAAATGTTCCAGTGACCCTTGCTGTACCAGACCACGGCTGTTACCTCCCATGTTGGCAATGTGGGAAGTAGGATTCTGCCTTAGGCTCCCACCAACAGCACAGTGTAGAGGCAGCTGCATATCAGGGTGTTCTAAAGGGAGGAGTGATGTGTCTTGTTTTTCATTTGTGCCCTCATAGGCACGCAGGAGCATTGAAAGCTTAGCTTCAGTCTCATTAAAGTTTCTATTATCTGCTTGTTCTAGGATTGGAGCTGGAGGGAAGACCAGGATGGGTGCTGTTAAGGATCTGTTCCCATCAACAAGCGATGTTGTCATTTCAGTAACCTGGTTGCAGGTGTTGCGTATTTTTGGAGTCTGTAGGAGAATTACTGTCTGGTCTGAAGGTGGCGATCTCAGGGATGCCTCCATTTCCACCACTGAAAAAGAGTCAAGGAAGAAGTCAGTGCCTGGTCAGTAAGATGCCTGCTCCCCTTTCAGAGCACCACTGCATTCAGGCCTTGCAGATGTGTGGATGGCATTCCTGAGCAATTCCTGAGCAGCACTGACAGCACCTCTGTCCATAACAGACAGTAACTGATCCATTTCTAGTGGCCATGCCATGCCATGTTTTCTCACATGTGTTTGTGTTCCTTTGTGTTTGTTGGTGTGTGCATAGCCACTATGGGTGGGTTACAGAGTTCCCTTGATATGTGCTCCTTACTTGCTTTACCTTTGTCTTTGATACAGTAACTCTCACTTGCTTGGAACTTTGCTATTAGGCAGGCTGTTTGATACATAATATTCTAGAACTTACCTGACTGCCAACTTCTTTCATTTAATGTCATTATTCAGATGTCCCCAGAATCCTTGGTTTTTATGTGGGTTTTGGTGTGCAAACCCAATTGGGTCCTGCTGTGAGGCAAGCATTTCAATAACTGAGGCTTTCCTCCTGAATCATGTTTCACAAACACAAGTGACATGAAAAGTTACTTATCTTTGGGTTTGGGTGTGACTCAGTATTTGAAAATGTGTCTTCATGATCTTATAATCTTGGCTGTGGATTACCTCTGAAGTATCACAGCAAAAGAAAAAAAGAAGTGAAAGCTTTGGCCGACTTATCAATGGTACATGGGCTGTACCTAACATGTTTCTTCAATGTTAGGTATAAGAGAATGCCACGAAAAGAGCTTGGAATATCAGAGGAGTACGTACTCCATGAAATATTTGAGCTGCACTGCTCTGAAGGACTTTAACTCCTGGAAAATCTAGTGCTATCAAAACAAACAAGAAATTCTCAGTATGTTCTTAGCCCAGAGCAATAGATAAGGAAGGAGTTGATTATAATTTGTTGATGCATGGATTGATTCGCTTTGGTAATGACATGTGTGACTATGGTATGCTGTATTGTCATCACTTGATGCAGGATGGATGCCACAAACTATGGCTCTACATTCTCTCTCATCATAGAGTCTGATGATGAGGATGGGAAGCCAGAGCTGAAATAGGCTGCCAAGACTCACATTCCCTCTCTGTGGGGGTGTCTACTACTTAAAGGTAGATCTGAGTCTCCTTGGAGTGCTGATCCCATTCCTTCCCCTCCTGGCACTTTGAAGACTGGTGCCTGGCATCACTTGGGCAGATGTGGAATAAGAGAAGGCAGAGGTGGAGAGTGGGTTTGGATATTTGTTGGCCGAATGTCTTGTAGCATCATGACCATCTCCAGTTGCAGAGCAGATGCCCGACTCCCAGGGTAGGACATGGAGCTTTAGACATGCAAGTCCTGCCTGATTTCTCCAGGTGTCAGAGAGCTCAGGTTGTTGTGGCCATAGTAATAGACCTTCTTGGTAAGAAGGTGCTAGGCTGTATCTTTGATTTGGCACCTGTGGTGTTGTGGCATGGACAAAACTTTCAGGCAGTATTAAGAGAGAAAGTGACTATGACATTGGGATCGAAAATGTTATTAAGCTCAGCCATCACAGACAGTGAGGTTACTCTGGTGTTCTCGTGAATGATAGTCATAGGGAAATCCTGGATCACAGATGCCCTCCCATATGTGCTTCCTGTGAGATCCCACCTGAGAGAACCCAGATAGGAAAGTTCTGAGATGGGCATCAGGCCCTGGTCAGTCAACAATGTCAGCATGGTTGTGCCTGGAGGTTGGTAAAGGTAGGCTCTGTTCATGAGAGTCTGGAGAAAAGTGTTTGAGGCTGATGGCATGTGCCATGCTAAACTCCCACCAGAGTGGAGAGCCTGGAGAAGTTGCACACCCTCTCTGCTGAGAGTGGGGAGTTGTTCAGCATAGGCAGAAAGGGCTGATGGTTACTTGCAGCCACAAAGAAAGGGACACTTTAAAATTTTCTGAAGCTAGGGTCAGATGGAAGTGGAGGAGGACCTCCCTTATCAGTGGACTCAGATAGGGGCAGGGATGAGAAGAGGGAGGGAAGGTGGGATTAGGAGGTAATGAAGGAGGGAGGCTACAGCTGGGATACAAAGTAAATAAACTGTAATTAATATAAAAATTTAATTAAAATTTTTCTGTAGCAAGCAAGGGGACAGTGGGAAAAATATGACATTGATGCTTTCTATCTTCCTGTGGGGAGCAGTGCTATTTCCAGTTTGTACTGAATGGGAAAGTCTAAGATCAATGTTCTCTCAAACATGCCAGTTGTAAGTGTTCTTGGTACTGCATATGATGATGCTTGTTTGTTGACCCACCTGTTCTACCTGTGTAGGCATGAAAATCCCAGTTGATTTGGTTCAACCTCTGCTCCAATATAGAGACTGTACTATGCTGTCCCACTTTGTCTTGTTCTTTTTCTAATTCTATCTATCTATCTATCTATCTATCTATCTATCTATCTATCTATCTATCTATCTATCTATCTATCTATCTATTCATTCATTAATTCATTTATTTATTTACTTTACATTCTTATTGCAACTCTTCATTCTTCTCCTCCCAGTACCACCCTTACTGCCTCTTCCTACTTCCCCACTTCACTGTACCTCATAGGAGAACTGCCCCACCAACCTACTCCAGCTCATCAAGGCACATCAGGTCTGACCATGTTCTCTTCCCTTGTGGCCTGGTGAGGCAGTCGCACCAAGGAGAGGTGATAAAAAAAGCAGGTAACAGTGTACATGTCAGGGACAGCCCCCACTCCCCTTCATAGGGAACACAAATGATGCATGAGTTTCCCTTCTGCTCCATCTGTGTAGGGGGCCCAGGTTCAGTCTATGCGTGGTCATTGGTTGGTGCTTCAATCTCCGTAAGACCTTCTGGGACCCAGTTAGTTGCTTCTGTTTTTCTTCTTGTGGAGCTGTCAACTCCAGGCCTCTCTACACTTCCTTCAACTCTTCCACAAGACTCCCTGTAGTCTGCCCAATGTTTGACTATGAGTGTCACCATCTGTTTCTATCTGAAGCCGGATGGAGGCTCTCAGAGGACAGCTATGCTAGGCTCCTGTTGTGGCCATAGCAGAATATTGTTACTAGTTTCAGGGGTTGGCTGTCTTCCATGGAATGGTTCTCAGGTTGGGCCTGGCATTGGTTGGACATTCCCTCAATCTTTGATCCATCTTTATCTCTGCATATCTTTTGTCTTGTTCTTAAACTTGAGAGTAAACTGTCTGTCTAAAGTCACCTTCTTATTTTGAACCAAAGTGAAATGTGTCACAGAACACTATCACATCCTTAGTATTCTGAAGATTTCAATGTATATTAACATAAGGAAAGATACAATGAAAACAGACATTTTAAAGTGTCCTTACCTGAAACGGTTGGGATGCGGTGGGTGGGAATAACAGTAATCCAAATTACTATGGAGCAGGATAAATGGTAGTCCTTGACTGGTCCACGGACCAAACTAGCTCCTGTGTCCAGTTCCAGACTAGAGCCCACTGGACAAAGGTGACTTGTGATCCAATTGGTTTACAGGCAACTCCATGGAAACCTCAAGTATCTACCAGATTCTGATAGGGTGAGAGGGAGAATGATGTCATAAATCAGGCAGTAGGCAATGAGAAAGGCAGATTTTGAGGTAAAAGACAGGGTTGGGAAGAGAAGATGCCAGGAGACCAACAGCAGCTATGAAGGCCAAGGTGTGAGCTGATCATGGAATGGGAGTCCCTCTTCCTATGACTTTAGCCTAGGAGATCATGTTAGTAATTCATATAAGGCTCATTGATGAAGCTTTTTTTCATGCATATGATGTGTTACATTCCAAGAAAAATATACACCATATCACCATATGCACACACTCATTGTACATGTAGACAGTATCCTTAGACAGGAAGAAAGAGGAATATCTAGGTTGAGTCAAAACCATTGATAAACCTTTTTTGTTTTCTTTTCTGTTTTTCTTTTTTTTTTAAATCTTTGGAAAATTTTTTTATTTAGCTGTCCCAAAAGGATGGCTATAATTTTATAGTTAATATGCTGTGGTTTTAAAAAATATTTTTTATTAATTACAGTTTATTCACATTGTATCCCTGCTGTAGCCCCCTATCTCATCCCCTCCCAATCTCACCCCACTTTGCTCATCTCCTTCCATGCTCCTCCTCATGTCCACAATAGGGGAAGACCTCCAATACTTCCATCTGACCCTAGCGTATTAGGTCTCATCAGGACAGGTTGCATTGTCTTCCTCTGTGGCCTGATAAGGCTGATCCTCCATCAGGGGGAGGTGATCAAAGAGCCAGTCACTGAGTTCATGTCAGAGGCAGTCCCTGTTCCCATTACTAGGGAAACCCACATGGACACTGAGCTGCCTTACGCTACAACTGTGCAGGGGTTCTAGGTTATCTCCATGCATGGTCCTTGGTTGGAGTACAGTCTCAGAAAAGACCCCTGGGCCCAGAATTTTTGGTTCTGTTACTCTCCTTGTGGAGGTCCTGTCCACTCCAGCTCTTTCTATCTCCCCTTTCTTTCATAAGATTCCCTGCACTCTGCCCAAGTTTTGGTTAATGGGATTCAGCATCTGCTTTGATACATTGCTGGATAGAGTTGTTCAGAGATCCTTTGTGGTAGACTCCTGGCCTGTTTCCTGTTTTCTCTCTCTTCTGATTTCTGTCCTGTTTGCCTTTCTGAGTGAGGATTGTTCATATTACCCAGAGTCCTCCTACTTGCTTAGCTTCTTCAGGTGTACAGATTTTAGTATGTTTATCCTATAATATATGTCTAATAAACACATATAAGTGAGTATATAATGTGTGTGTTTCTGCTTCTGGGATACCTCACTCAGCATGATCTTTTCTAGTTCCTAACATTTGCCTGCAAATTTCATGATTTCCTTGTTTTCAATTGCTGAGTAGTATTCCATTGTATAAATGTACTACAATTTCTGTATCCATTCCTCAATTGAGGGACATCTGGGTGTTTTCCAAATTCTGGCTATTACAAATAAAGCTGCTAGAAACATGGTTAAGCAAATATCCTTGTATACTTGAGCATATTTTGCAAAATGCCTAGGAGTGCTATTACTGGATCTTGAAGTAGCAATACTCCGAATTGTCTGAGAAAGCGCTTTTTGATTTCCCGAAGTGGTTGTACAAATTTTCATTCCAAAAGCAATGGAGGCATGTTTCTCATTCTCCACATTCTCTCCAGCTTGTGTTGTCACTTAAGTTTTTGATCTTAGCCATTCTGATGGGTGTAAGGTAGAATTCTCAGAGTCGTTTTGATTTGCATTTCCCTGATGACTAAGGATGTTGTGCATTTCTTTAAGTGTTTTTCTGTCATTCAATATTCCTCTACAGAGAATTCTCTGTTTAGCTCTGTACCCCATTTTTTAATTGGATTACCTGATTTGTTGCTGTTTAAGTTCTTGAGTTCTTTATATATTCTGGATATTAGCCCTCTGTCAGATATAGGGTTGGTGAAGATCCCTTCCCAATCCCATAGGCTGTCTTTTTATTCTGAGGACATTGTCCTTTGCTGTACAGAAGCTTTTCATTTTCATGAGGTCTCACTTATTGATTATTGATCTTTGAGCCTTTGTTGTTAGTGTTCTGTTCAGGAAGTTGTCTGCTGTGCCAATGAGCTTGAGGCTTTTCCCCAATTTCTCTTCTAACAGGTTTAGTGTGTCTCGTTTTATGTTGAGGTCTTTGATCCACTTGAACATGAGTTTTGTGCAGGGTGATAAGTATGGATCTATTTGCATTTTTCTACATATGGACATCCAGTTAGAACAGCACCATTTGTTGAAGATGCCGTCTTTTTTTCATTGTATGGTTGTATCATCTTTGTTTCCATAAATGTGTGCGATTGTTTGTGGGTCTTCTATTCTATTCCATTGATCCACCAGCCTGTTTATATGCTAGTACCATGCAGTTTTTTATTACTGTTGCTCTATAGTACAACTTGAGGTCAGGAATAAAGATCCCTCCAGAAGATCTTTTATTGTAGAGGATTGTTTTAGCAATTCTGGTTTTCTTGTTATTCCGTATATAGTTGAGAATTTTTCTTTCAAAGTTTGGAAAGAAGTGTGTCGGTAACTTGATGGGGATTGCATTGAATCTGTAGATTGCTTTTGGTAAGATGGCCATTTTTACTATGTTAATCTTGCTAAGACATGAACATGGGAGATCTTTCCATCTTCTGGTATTTTTTTCTATTTCTTTCTTCAGAGACTTGAATTTTTTTTTTTTTCATACAAGTCTTTGGCTTGCTTTGTTAGAGTTACACCAAGGTACTTTATGTCCTTTGTGGCTATTGTGAATGGTGTTGTTTTCTTAATTTCTTTCTCAGCCCATTTGTATTCTATATACAGGAGGGTTACTTTTTTAAAGTTGATTTAAAGTTAATATCCAGACACATTGCTGAAGGTGTTTATGAGCTGTAGGAGTTCCCTGGTAGAATTTTTGAGGTCACTCATATATACTATCATATCACCTGCAAATAGTGATACTTTTTTAAAGTAAGAACTAATGATTCTCTGAATTTCTTCAATGCTTGTTGTTCTGTCTACCTTTCCTTTTCCGATTTTATTGATTTGTATACTCTATGCCTTTAATTGTTTAGGCTAAGTTTGTTTATCTTGTTGATTTTATTGAAAACCAGCTCTTGGTTTCATTGATTCTTTGTACTGATCTCTTGGTTTCTAATTCATTGATTTCAGTCCTGAAGTGGTTAAATATCGATCTGCAGAGACACACTTAAAGAAATGTTTAGTGTCTTTGATTATCAGTGAAATGCAAATCAAAACCTCCCTGATAATCCCCCTTACACCCATCAGGATTGCTAAGATAAAAAACTCAAAGGAGAAAACATGCTGGAGACAATGTGGAGAAAGTGGAAACCTCTTCCATTGCTGGTGGCAATGAAATCTTGTGCAACCACTTAGGAAATCAATCTGGTGCTATCTCAGAAAATTATGAGTAGTGCTACCTCAAGATCCAGCTATACCACTCCTGGATATATATCTGAAAGTTGCTCAAGCATACAACAAGAACATTTGCTCAACTCTGTACATAGCAGCTTTATTTCTTTGTTTTTAAAATATTTTAATTTTTATTAATTAAACTTTATTCACTTTTTATCCCTCCATAAACACCTCCCTCCTCCTCTCCCAATCCCACCTTCCCTCCCCCTTCTCCATGCATGCCCCTTCCCAAGTCCACTGATAGGGGAGGTCTTCCTTTACTTCCTTCTGATCCTAGTCTATCAGCTCTCATCAGGAGTGACTGCATTGTCTTCCTCTGTGGCCTGGTAAGGCTGCTCCCCCATCAGGGTGAGGTGATCAAAGAGCAGGCCAATCACTTCATGTCAGAGGCAGTCCCTGTTCCCATTACTATGGAACCCACATGGACACTGAACTGCCATGGGCTACATCTGTGCAGGGGTTCTAGGTTTTCTCCATGCATGGTACTTGGTTGGATTATGAGTTTCAGGAAAGACCCCTGTGCTCAGATTTTTTGGTTCTGTTGCTCTCTATGTGAAGCTACTGTCCTCTCCCTATCTTACTATTTCCCACATGGTTCATAAGATTCCACAGATGCCCCTCAACTGAAGAATGGATACAGAAATTGTGGTACATCTACAAAGTGGAATATTACTCAGTAATAAAAAATCAAGGATATCATGAAATTTTCAGGTAAATGGTCGGATCTGGAAAAGATTATCCTGAGTGAGGTATCCCATAAGCAGAAAGACACACACAGTATATATTCAGTCATATAGACATATAATATAGGATAAACCTACTAAAATCTTGTACACCTAAAGAAACCAATCAAGAGGGAGGACTCTGGCTAAAATGCTCAATCCCCATCCCGAAAGGCAAAGTGGATGGACATCAGAAGAAAACAAGGAACAAGTTAGGAGCCTGCCACAGAGGGCTTCTGAAAGGCTCTGCCCTGAAGACTATCAAAGCTGACACTGGGACTTATGGCAGCTTTATTTCTAATAGCCCGTATCTGGAAAAATGTCCCTCAAATGAAGAACGGATACAGAAATTTTGGTACATTTACACAATAGAATACTACTCAGCCATTAAAAACAGGGAAATCATGAAATTTGCAGTAAAAGGGAACTAGAATTGATCATCCTAAGTGAGGTAACCAGAAACAGAAAGGTACACATAGAACATATTCACTTATAAGTTGATCTTATCCATTTAATATAGGATAAACATACAGGACAAGAGCCTTCCACAGGGGACCTCTGTAAGACTACCCATCAGGGTATGGAAGCAGATGCTAAGACTCATTGCAAACTTTTTCCAGAGTGCAGGGAATCTTATGGAAGAAGGGGGAGATAGAAAGTCCTGAAGAGGACACAAGGAGACCAACAGAGGCAAAAAAAAATCTGGGTTCAGGGCTTCTTAAAGAGACTGATGAATCAACCTTGGACCATGCATGTAAAGGATCTACCCTGCTCAGATGTAGCTCAGGGGCAGCTCAGTGTCCATGTGGATTCCCTAAAAAGGGGAGCAGGGGCAATCACTGGCATGAACTCGGTTGCCGGCTCTTTGATCACCTCCCCCTGGCCAAGCGGCCTTACTAGGCCACAAAGAAAGAGGATCCAAACAATCTTGATGAGATCTGATAGGCTAGGGTTACATAATAGGTGATGAGGACTTCTCCTATCATTGGACTAGGGAAGGGACATGGGAGCAGGGAAAAAGAAGGTAGGGTGGGACTGGGATGGCAAGTACACTTAGGGTACACTTAGGATGTAAAGTGGTAAAGCAACCAAGTGATTGTGCAGAAGGTAAAGCCACGGAAATAGGCCGTCTGTTGAATAGCAGTTTCTTGAGCACTGAACCTTTTTTTTTTTTTTTTTTTTTTTTTTTTTGTAGAGGAGGATAGAGACTTGTGAGACTCTTTCAGAAACAAGCTTCTCAAAACTAGACTTTGCTAGCTAAGGTAGAAAACTAAATCCCTTTGAGAAGGGATTCTTGCTGGTCTGAGCAGCAAACATTTGTGCACCCAATAATTTCTCAGATTGAGGTACGGGTCAGCATCCAGTGAGGGAGGCTGAAAAAAATACCTCTCCCTGGAAGCAGGAGCCAGAGATAAATTGAGAAGCCTCAAGCATCTGAATTGATAAGTTCTAGAAGGGAAGCTGGATCTAAGAAAAGAAAGAACTTAGGGAAAGGTTTTGAGATTTAAAATGACAATTTTCTATGTTGAAAATAGAGGAAGATACAATGACACCATGCTTCTGAATACCATTTGAGTTTGCTTCTGTTTGCATATAAATTTTTTCACTGATGATTTCAGTTTTGTATATCTGCTTTGGGAATGATCAGGATAAGATAGACTTGGAGTAAGAAGAGACTGAGAAAATAGATGCTGAATTAAAGGCCATAGAACAGAGGTTGGGGGAAAATTTGAATCAAAATAGAGAGCCTTCAGAGAAATCCAATCTGAAATATACAATAATACCAAAAGAGGTAGTTTTAGATGAGAGAAGTTCACAGAGGCTTGAAGATATTGCAAAATGGCAGCCCATTGAAATGCTGGAGAGAAAGTCTTCAGTTATAGGCCAACTTGGTCAGACTGGAATATATATATATAGTCAAACTTCAATTACTGGATAAAGGTCTATACGATAAAGTAGAAATGCAGATCCTGTTTAGTGTTGTCTTGGAACAAGATCATACAGTGGCTGGTGTGCTCCATTTTACAGAGAACTAAAATATGTGCACCATGCCATAGATTCATATTTAGAATTCCAGTGGGCTTTTGCCTTAGATTCTGGAAAGCATGATCCTAAGTTTACACATTTGTAAGAGACGATGGATGTTTTGGAGATGCCCTGGCAAATTGGGGCTTATGGTGCTTCAGCATGTATATACATTGGAATTCAACAATATTTTAGACATTGATGTAACTTTGTATATCTCATTTATGTCTTGCCAGAGTGAATTTGGATTTCATTTGTGCTTGTTTTATAATTTCTTGAATTTTATCATTAAGTCATTTATATTTTTTCTTTCTGATTTTTTCTTTTAGTATTACTGATAGCATAATTATTTTTATGTTTTTTATTAATTAAGTCAATTTACATCTCTATCATATGGACCTCCCTCGTCTCCTCCCAGGCTCACACTCACTTCTACATCCTGTCTCCACTATTCTTCAGAATAGGGAACTCCCTTACCCAGACACCCCAGGTCATCTATTCATATGAGGACTGAGTTCCTCTTCCTCCCTTTTGGCCAAGTAAAGCCGTCCCATCAGGGGGCAGTGATCAAAAATCAGTCAACATATTCTATGTCAGAGATACCCCCAGTCCCCTAACTAGTGGGCCAACATGAAGCCTAAGATGCCCAAAGGTATTATTTTCTTGGGATCTGTGCATTGTAGTATGTCTATCCTGTACTTTATAACTAAAGGATTGGTGAAGATCGTTTCCCAAACTGTGGATGGTTCTTTAGTTCTATTGACAGTGTTCTTTGCCTTAAAGAAGCTTTTCAATTTCAAGAGGTCCTATTTCTTAATTGTAGATCTTAGAGCCTGAACTGTTGGTGTTCTGGTCAGGAAGTTGTCTCTTGTGCCAATGAGTTCAAGGCTCTTCCCCAGTTTGTCTCGTAGTAGATTTAGTGTATCTGGTTTTATGTTGAGATCTTTGATCCACGAAGACTTTAGTATTGTGCAGGGTAAAAAATATGGATCTATTTGCATTTTCTACATATAGCCATCTGTTAGACCAGCAGCATTTGTTGAAGATGCTGTCCTTTTGCATTGTATGGCTTTGGTTCTTTTGTCAAAAATCAATTTGCATGGGTGTGTGGGGTTATTTCTGGGTCTTGAATTAATTCCATTGATCAGCCAGCCTATTTCTATGCCAGTACCATGTAGTTTTTATTACTATTGCTCTGTAGTATAGCTTGAAGTCAGGTATGGCGATGGCTCCAATAGTTATATTCATTTTAGATATTGTTTGTTTGTTTTTCCATATAAAGTTTAGAATTGTTCTCTCCAGGTATGTGAATAACTATGTTGTTATTTTGATGGGGGTTGAATTAAATTTGAAGATTGCTTTTGGTAAAGTGGTCATTTTTACTATCTTAATCCTACTGATGCACGAGCATGGGAGATTTTTCCATGTTCTGTTATCTTCTTCAATTTCTTTCTTCAGAGTCTTGAAGTGCTTTTTATACAGGTCTTTCACTTGCTTGGTTAGAGTTACCGTAGATACTTTATCTTATTTATGGTTATTGTGAAGGGTGTGCTTTCCGTAATCTCTTTCTCAGGCTACTTGTCATTTGTATTCAGGGGGCAACTAATTTTTTAAACTAATGTTATATCCAGTCACTTTGCTGAAGAAGTTTATCAGCTGCAGGAATTCTGTGGTAGAAATTTTGGGGTTGCTTATTGCAAATAGCAATACTTTAACCTCTTCCTTTCTAATTTGTATCCCTTTGATCTCCTTAGTCCTTTCTAATTTGTATCCCTTTGATCTCCTTAGTTGCTAGCACTTCAAGTACTGTATTGAAGAGATATGGAAAGAGTAGGCAATCTTGTCTTGTCCTTGATTTTAGTGGGAATGCTTTGAGTTTCTCTCCATATATTTTCATTTCGGCTATTGGATTTTTGTATATAGCCTTTATTATGTTTAGGTATGGGCCTTGTATCCATTAATTCTCTAAGACTTTTATCTTGAAGGGGTGTTGGATATTGTCAAAGGATTTTTCTGCATTTAATGAGAGGATCGTGTGATTTTTTCTTTCAGTTTGTTTATGTGGTGGATACCATTGATGCATGTTCTTATGTTAAACCATTCCTGCATCCCTGGCATGAACCTTGACTGATCATGGTGGATGATGTGTTCTTGAATTTGGTTTGCAAGTATCTTATTGAATATTTTTGCATCAGTGTTCATTAGGGAGATTGGAGAATGGTATGAAATTTTCTCTCTTTGTTGATTCATTTTGTCATTTATGTATCAAGGTGACTGTGGCTTCATAGAAATGAATTTGGTAATGTTTCTTCTGTTTCTATTTTGTAGAATAGTTTGAGGAGTACTATTGCTAGCTCATCTTTGAAAGTGGTAGAATTCAGTGCTAAAACCGTCTAGTCTTGTGCTTGTGTGTATATGTGTGTTGGGAAATTTTTGATGACTGTTTTTTTTATTTCACTAGGGGTTATAGAAATGTTTAAAAATATTACCTGATCTTGATTTAACTTTGGTAGGTGAAATCTATTAAGAAAATCGATTTTATTCAGTTTCCAATTTTGTTTAATACAGGCTTTAAAGTAGGATCTAATGATTCTTTGGTTTTCCTCAACATTTGTTGTTATTTCCCCTTTTCATTTCTGATTTTGTTTATTTAGCTACTGTCTCTCTGTATTTTAATTAGTTTGTCTATGGGTATGTCTATCTTGATCATTTTCTCAAAGAACTTACTCTTGGTTTAGTTGATTCTTTGTATTGAATTTTTTCTTTCTAATTTATTGATTTCAGCCCTGAGTTTAATTATTTTCTGCAGTCTACTCCTCTTGTGCGTGTTTGCTTTTTTTTTTTTTGTAAAGCTTCCATGTGATCTGTTAAATTGCTAATATGTGATCTCTTCAATTTCTTTATGAAGGCACTTAGTGCTAAGAACTTTCCTCTTAACACTACTTTCATGGTGTCCCATAAGTTTGGATAAGTAATGCCCTAATGTTCATTGAATTCTAGGACATCTGTAATTGTTTATTTCTTCCTTCACTCAGTGATCGTTGAGCAGGAAGTTATTCAGTTTCCATGAGTGCATTGACTTTTTGATTTTCTGTTGATGAAGTCTAGCTTTAATCCATGGTGATCTGATAAAGATCAATGTGTTAATTAAATTTTCATGTATTAGTTGAGGTTTCCTTTGTGATCGACAATATCCTTAATTTTGGAGAAGGTTCTATGTGGTGCTGAGAAAATACTGTGTTCTTTCTTTCTTTTTTTGGTTTAAAGTTCTGCACACATCTAGTAGGTCCATTTCATTCATGACTTCTGCTAGGCTTATTATTTCTCTCTTTAGCTTCTGTCTCAATGTTCTGTCCATTGGTGAGAGTGCAGTGTTGAAGTCTCCTGCTAGTAATATGTTTAGATCAGTGTGTGATTTAAGCTTTAATAATGCATCTTTTACAAATGCAGGCGCTCTTTTACTTGGGGCATAGGCAAGTTCTGGTGGTGTGGGTCGGTAGGATTTGCTGAAGGAGGCAGAGGCAGGTCGATCTGGAGTTTGAGGACAGCCTGGTCTACACATTTTGGGGCTGGAGATATGGCTCAGCTGTTTTAGGCTAGGCTCACAACCAAAAAATATTTGGGACATAGATGTTCAGGATTGTTATGTCCTTTTGGTAAATATTTCCTTTGATGAGAATGAAGTGTCCTTCCTCATCCCTTTTGTGCAGGGTACATATGTCTAGAAACATACCTAGTTCTTGGAGATGTTTCAAGTTTTAGGGAATATAGGCTTTCAAATTATTAGAAGCTGCAGTAAGTACCTCCAGGTCTTTCTATCTCCCCTACCCCTTCTTCCATTAGATTCTCTACACTCTGGCCAAAGTTTGATTATGAGTCTCAGCATCTGCTTCGATACCCTGCTGGGTAGAGTCTTTCAGAGGGCCTCTGTGGTAGGCTCCTGTTCTGTTCCCTGTCCTCTGCACACTTCTGATATCTCTCCTGTTTGCCCTTCTGAATGAGGATTAAGCATCTTTCCAGGGTCCTCCTTGTTGTTTAGCTTCGTTAGGACTATAGATTTTAGTATGTTTATCCTATATGATATGGCTTATATCTACTTATAAATGAGTGTATTCCAGATATCTTTGTGCTACTGGGTTACCTCATTTGGGATGATCTTTTCTAGTTCCATCTATTTGCCTACAAATTTAATGATTTCCCTATCTTTTAATTGCTGAGTAGAATTCCATTGTATAAGTGTGCCACAATTTCTGTAACCATTCTTCAGTTGAAGGGCATGTAGATTTTTTCCTAGATTCTGAATATTATGAATAAAGCTGCTATAAACATAGTTGAGTAAATGTCCTTGTTGTATGGTTGAGCATCTTTCAGATATATACACAGGAGTGGTATTGCTGGATCTTGAGGTAGTGTTATTCCGAATTTTCTGAGAAAGCACCAGACTGATTTCCAAAATGGTTGCACATGTTTGCAAATGCACCAGCAATGTAGAATTCTTCTCCTTTCTCTTCAGTTTCATGAAGTCCCATTTATTAATTGTTGATATTAGAGCCTGGGCTGTTGGTGTTCTGTCAGGAAATTTTATATATTATGATTATATCCAATGATTTTTGAAGCGCTTCCTTAATTTTTCTGTCAATAGATTTAGTGTGTCTGATTTTGTGTTGAGGTCTTTGATCCACTTGGAGTTTAGTTTAACACAGGGTGGTATATATGGATCTATTTGCATTTCTGTACATGTAGACATCCAGTTAGACCAGCACCATTTTAAGTGATGTTATCTTTTTCCATTTTGGCTTCTTTGTTAAAAATCAAATATCTGTAGGTGTGCGGGTTTATTTCTGGGCCTTCAATTCTATTCCATTGATGCATAAGTCTGCTTCTGTGCCCGTACCATGCAGTTTTCTTACTTTTCCTTTGTAGTGTAACTTGAGATTAGGCATGGAGATATCTCCAGAAGATATTTTATTGTACAAGATTGTGTTAGATATTCTGTTTTTTATCATATAAAGTTGAAATTCATTATTTCAAGGTCTGTAAAGAATTGTATTGGCATTTTGATGGTGATTGCATTGAATCTGTAAATTGCTTTTGGTAAGATGGCCATTTTTACTAGGTTAATTTTACAGATCCATGAGCCTGAGATAACCATATATCTTCTGATATCTTCTTCAATTTCTTTCTTCAGTGTCTTGAAATTCTTGTCATATACTTCTTTGATTTGCTTGGTTATTTCATGTGTGTTCTTCGGTGTAGTTAACCTTCCTTGGGCGGGATTTTTCCTTCTAGTATCTTCTCTAGGGCTTTGTGTAGGCTTTCTGTAGGTATTTGTGGTTAGGTACTGTGTAAATTTGTTTTGTATGGGAATATCTCCCTCTAGGATGATTAAAAGTTTTGCTAAGTATAGTATTCTGGGCTGACATTTGTGGTCTCTTAGTGTCTTTAAGGTATCTTCCCAGGACTTTCTGGCTTTTAGAGTTTCTGCTAAGAAATTGGGTGTAATTTTGATGGGTCTGCCTTTCAGTGGAACTTGTCTTTTTTTCCTTGCAAATTTAAATATTCTTTCTTTATTCTGTACATTTAATGTTTTGATTATTGCATGGCAGGAGAAATTTTTCTCTGGTCGCAACTGTTTGTGTTTTGTAAGCTTCTTGTGAGTTTCTTCAGGTTAGAGAAGATTTATTCTATGATTTTGTTGAAAACATTTTCTGGCCCTTGGAGTTGCGAGTCTTCTTCTATTCCTATTGTTCTTAGGTCTTTTCATAGTGCCTCAGATTTCTTGGATGTTTTGTGTCAGGAACTCTCTAGATTTAATATTTTCTTTGACTACTGCATAAATTTCTTCAATTGTGTCTTGTACACTGGAGATTCTCTTTTCCATTTCTGGTATTTTGTTGGTGATATTTGTGTCTGTAGTTTCTGTTCTCTTCCTTAGGTTTTACATCTCCTGGACTGACTCAGATTGTGTTTTCTTGATTGCTTCTATTTCCATGTTTACATCTTGAACAGTTTTGTTCTTTTCAGTCTCCTATTGATCATATATTTCTGTATTTCTTTAAGGGATTTATTCAGTTCCTTCACCTCTTTGTGTTTTTCTGTATTCCTTCCAGGGCTTTATTTTCCTCTTTAAAAGCCTCTATCATTTTCATAACCTCAGATTTTTTTTTACTTTAATTACCTTTATTAGAATTGTCCTTCAATTTTGATTAAAGAGAATGTAAGGAAATGACATTTGAACTTTGTGAAACTAATAAAATTAGAAAGATTGGTAATGATTTTTTATTTTTTATTAATTACACTTTATCACTTTGTATCCCCCATAAAGCCCTCCCTCCTCCCCTCCCAATCCCACTTTCCCTCCCCCTTCTCCATACATGCCCTTCCCCAAGTCCACTGATAGGGGAGGTCTTCCTTTCCTTCCTTCTGATCCTAGTCTATCAGCTCTCATCAGGAGTGGCTGCATTGTCTTCCAAATATAACCTCAGATTTAATATCATTTTTTTCTGCTTCAAGTGAGTCGCAGGTCTGTTTGACAGGTGAGGATGAAGGGCCTCACCAGTGGGACACTGGACTCCAAGTCTGTTTGATAGGCCTAGAAGATAGTGGGTCCCTGGAGACAGGGAGTGCCACCAACTTACTGCACTGGCAGAATCTGTTGTTTGGTTTTGTGTTTGTCTGTCATGCTCTTTATGAACATATCGTTTTAAAACACAGCACTCACCAGATCTCAGAGATCTAAAGTCAGAGATGATAGAAATGGAAAAGGATTAGTAAACAAAAGTTAAAATATAGTTAGTAACAATAAAAAAACAAGTATAATATAGATTCCGTTCTTCATTACCCAATTCTCAGGGTAAGATCGGTGAAGACTGAGCTTCACTTAATTTTATCAATATCAAGACCACTTTGTCCCACATTTAAAGCTTTGTAGCTCTTCATTTATTCCAGTTATAAAAATCTACTGCTTCTGGAAATAGATAAAGGAGAGGCTACTTTAGCTATTTTTAATTTTCACTTGCCCCTGCTCACATCTAAAATGCCAGGCACACCTAATTTCTGCTAAGAAACAGCTTTAGTCTGAATTTCTGGTAGTGCTCAGATTGAGGTATATAATTTCGTTTTCTTATATAAGTCCTCAGGTTTCTTTGACCCACCTTGCTTAGAGCAGCAGGAGCAATCAGTACTTTATAACTGTGACAGTTTCTAATATTCCATCCAGAACATCAAACTTTGTGGGCTCAAGGGGCCAACTGGCATCAGGACTGGCTGCATTGTCCTTCTCTGTGGCCTAGCACGGCTGGGGGGGGGGGAGTCAAAGATAGGATAAAGATACTCATTTGTCATTCTTTTTTTATTTTTTATATTAATTACAGTTTATTTACCTTGTATCCCAGCTGTAGCCTCCTTCCTCATTCTCTCCCAATTCCACCCTCCCTCGTCTCCTCCCATGCCCCTCTCTAAGTCCACTGATAGGGGAGGTCCTCCTCCCCTTCCATCTGACCCTAGTTTATCAGTTTCCTTTTTTAAAATAAATTTATTTATTTTTATCTCAATCACAGGTTAGGTATTTTGCATCCCAGGTGTAGCCCCCTCCCTCATTCCCTCCCACCCTCCCACCCTCCCTCTGTCATCTCCCTCCTCCCCGCCCCCTCCAAGTCCACCAACAGGGGAGGACCTCCTCCCCTTCCATCCAACCCCAGCTTATCCTGTCTCCTCAGGGCTGGTTGCAATGTCCTCCCTGGGATCTTGCCAGTCTGTCACTCCCAGGCATATATGGGGGAGGGTCAAAGAGTCAGCCATCAAGTTCATGACTGGAACAGTCCCTGTTTCCCTCACTAGGGTCTTCAGTCCAACACCGAGCTATCATGGGCCCCATCTGTGCCGGGGTTCCAGGCCACATCCACACATGGACCTTGATTGTAGAAACCGTCTCATACAAGACCCCTGTGCCCAGCTCAGTTTGGTCTTTGT